>OY725339.1:27674426-28286739 GCA_963243735.1 Neocrepidodera transversa
CCAAAATTTGTTAATGTATGGTAATTTCTCAAATACTTTATGGTATACCTGTTTACTGTCCTTGTTCGACAGTAATAAATAAAAATCGCATTAAAATTATGTAAAATACATGTTGTAGGTTCATTGATAATTACATGAAATTTGATCATATCTTTTTCCAGACATGTTTGGCTAAATATCAACAACTTTCTCTAGTAAATCTGCGTACTTCGGAATGTATCCAGTAAAGAACGATTTTGGAATCGCTCCAATAAAAGAATTTGTCAAATTTAACGTATACATACTTCTGTATTTTAATGTATTACCTAAAGGACATCTGTTTGCAAATTAAGTCTTAGATTTTAAAAGGTGCTACTATCGTTGTCACAAAATCAAAACTAATTTGAATTTTGTTCTCGTCTTGAACTCTTAAAAATCATTATTGTATAGCATCTTGCAACTTTTTTTCTTTTAATGAAATATTGCCTCGGTATGTGGATGTTAAAAATCACAAATTACCGTTTTTGAAACGTATCAAACAACTAAACAATTGGGAATGTATACTTATGAAATTATAGACCCAAATCCGCAAATAGGAGATAAAATGAACATGTTAACGAAATGTAATTTCAACAGCAGAACCGCTGAGAGATCTAATGTGAGACAAGATATATTTAACACTAAATATCATTAAAAAAAGAGGAGTAAGAAAAAGTATGACTAATCACCGTAAACTTATACCTAATACTATAATTATTATTAAAAACCTAATTACCTATTTTAAAACAAAAAATAATAAATTAAATACAAGGTACTGTCTTTTATGTTCATTAGGTTCGTTTAAAGCTAGTTAACAAACGAAGAAACATTATACGGAAATAAACAACTGGATCAATAAGATCTTCGAATATGATCATATTTACATTATTAGGAGTCAGATTAATTAAAATTAAAGTGATAAATAAAATTCGTAAATAAACAAACAAAAATCTGTTGAAAACATGCAAGCGATCATTGCAACGACGAAGTTTAACTTCACAAATTTTAAATCTTTAGATCCCTTCACTTTTTTGTGTCAATAGGCTTTTTGTTACATAATTTTTTGTTTCCTGTTTTATACAGAATCCAAATATAAAATCAAAACATTCAATTTTATTTACATACGAAAAAGAGTTTAAAAAATTTAGATCCCTATAACTGTTGATTAGTATGTAGAATCCGCATCTGAAATTAACTACAAGATCATCTTAGATTCTATAATAAGGCAATATTTTTTCTCTAGCTAAACGGAGAACCAAAAATAAACCAAACTCAAGAATACAAATGTCCAAAATAGACAGTTACCAATTAATTAAAAAATTAAACAATGAAAAATATAGAACAATAAATCAGTCTAAATGGTCTTAAGGTGGCTAATTCTGAAAAAAATCATAATTCGTTTAAAATCAAATCTTCTCATTCCTTTACTCTTCGACTTCGTCTGTAGTGTGTAAGACCTCTCTGAATAGCAAGGGCACAAACTATTCCTTTTCTCCACAAAAAGGTCGTAAGAAGACCAAAAATTTGCGAAGGACGAACGCTCCTTTTGGAGCCATAACGACCGACTAACATCATCCGTAATTACATATTTTCAGGATTTTAGTAAATTAACTTTTGCCTGAGCAATTATTGGACCACTTGGTATCAAACGAATCCAGTACTGTTTTTAATGTCCCTCTTTAGGATGGTGGTTGCAGGAATTGATGCTTAATTTTATTTGGTAACAGATTAAACTACGGTACCAACAACATTAAATTTAAATATTATAACCTCAATTTACTCGTTGTTACATTTCATTCAGTTTCTACTAGCAAACTATATTTTTTACGGCTTTCAATTTACCTATCAAACCGTACAAACTTTTTTAATGGACTCGCTTTAGAGACATCTATATCAGTTTTTTGTTTCACGGGCAGAAACCAAGGAACAGCAACCTTCTCCTAAGTCATGCCGGCATCCCCTACGGATAGACGCGAAAACCACTAGAAAATTATTTGAGTTTGTTCTACTCTTTAAATCCCACTAGTAACCAGGAAATAGTGCAGTCATGCTGAGCCATTCATCACCTCGACACGATGGATTTATGCCATGGGATTCTGATTTCGGATACCCCAAACTCGCTACACTCATATTTGGGACCGTTAGTGATTTCAAGGGACAGGGATCTTTTTCCTATTGATCTAAATGTTAGATTTTTGTAATCGTTGTAATTATTGTAACTCTATTTATATACTAACTAGCTTTTACCTGCGACTCCGTCCACGTTGATGTCGGAATAAATAAAAGTTTAAAATTTTTTTGTACCCGTTTTGTTCCCCGATTTTTCAAAATTTTATCCCCATTTTTACCCAAAAATTTGAAATAATTCATACTGATAGACAATAATCTATATTTTACAGAAATAATGAAATTAAGTATCCAAGTTTAAATAAAAATAATTATTGAAGTTTTAGTTTTAGCTGGACGGAACCCCCGGTGCGCGAGATATTCTTGATAATTTTAAATAATGTAGTATTCTATCATATATCAAAATTTACCTCCTTTAACTTTATTGAACAAAATTAAATCCTTATTTACTTAGAATTGATGAAGTCGTCTAATCATATATTATTACCTATCTTACTATAATATTCTTAGCCTGAATTTATATGTGATAATACAGTAAAGGTAACAAGATTATGTGTTAAATTTTAACCAGTTCTCTGGAAGGGTATTTGATGTTTGTATAGAATTATCAAAATACTCGGGTCTTAAGATTAATGTTTTATACACAGTAATTTATAAGAAAAATGTAAATATTAAATAATCATAATAATAATAAAAGCATCGTGGTTGCATTCCATTCTAGGTGTCCATGCCGTAGCTATTCCACCCCTATAATTTAAAGTAAATATTAGTTATTTTTTTATTTTGTCCAAAGCAATCGCCCTAATTTGCTGGTGTAAATAAAAAGTGCAAAGAGAACTTACATATAATGAAGTCTGGCAAATAGTGTCTAGAAAAATAAGTAAAACTAAAATGCTATCGACCCTGATTATGTGCTAGTGTTGGGCCAGACGATTTGGTTTATTTTTAATTTGTTGTATAGAAATAGGAAACATCGTAAATTCTCTCCACGACCGACGTGGACCCTTGCCAAAAATTCACTTGGGATTTATTTTACGGTATGTTGTGTACCGTTTTTTTAAAAATACTTGAATATAAAATTTCTTTTTTGTTTTGCATATTGTGTGGATTATGTTGAATCAGTTTATTTTGTAAGCAGCGGAAAAAGTTTTGGGGAGATACGAAGTCACGTTTGAGAATTTAATTTTAAACCAACATAATTAAATTACAATGTAACAAATTTTAATATACAATTTTCCTTTTATACAAGCACCTTTATGGAATTAATGTCATTTTTAAGTTTAAAAATTAAAACAACTGTTTGGTATAAAACAAGTTTCATTATACTGAATTTTTTTTTAAGACAGATAAATATTATTTTAAATGCAATTTTAAACTCCTGAGAATATTAAATATGTATATATTTATTAATGAACTTTAATGGAACTTGTAAAAGAAAATGTTTGTAATGAGAATCATTAAATAGACATTTTTTAAAGTAAAATAAGAGTTACTTTAAGTAACTGAAATTAAATTGAATAGTATTTCAGTTGACCTTAATAGATGGATTTCAGTTAGACTTGACAATCTGTTACGTGTTTTTGTTTGTTAAGAACCAGACAGTCACACAACAAACTTCTTCGAAGAAAGTTGACAATACATTAGAATTAAGGTACAAAGAAAAAGAAACCAAGTTAATATTGTAGAAAGTTAATAAAAAGGAATATATAAAAATTCAATTTTTATGTTAAAAAATAGATAAGAGTGTCGACAAAATAGGATTACAGAAAATCTGATGAAGAAGATGGGACAAACCATAATAAAAATTGTAAATAAAATAACATAGGTCAAATTAATGTTTATCTTTATACAAAATACTGACATTTAATAAAAAAAACATAGTCCATTATTGAATTAATTAAAATTTAAAGTAACATCAGATTTAAGGTTTGTTCCAACTTGAGTTATTTACCGTTCCCTGTATCGTGCCCGCATCGGTTCATAATCGATATTTGCGCATGTCCAGATCTGAATGGTTCTAAAGTCGATAACAAGTTGGAACGCTTTTAAAACTGTTAATGAACTGAATAAAATCTAATGCAAAAATTAAATAAAAAAAGAAAAACATTTTTCACATTTCTAACCATTTCTAACCAAACTAAATAATTTTTGTTTTTCATTCTTTCTTCATTCATTATTAATTCCTCCGAATCATCGTCACTAGTATCATCGTCAAAAAAATCACCAAAGTCTTCTTCAATATCACTCATTTTTCAATTTATTATTTTTTCGTATTTTAATTTTCAATTTGAAGGTTAGGCTAGCTGAACTGAACAAACACAAACCCGGGATTTGCGCAAGTCAGTACCAATAGTTCCACAAAATTTTGTGAATCGATTTGATCGTACAAAAACGATTCTAGAACCATACATTTTTGAGTTGGAACGATTTCTGTATTAACCCGTTATCGTAAAAATTAGGTTGGAACGCTTGAATCCTAATGCGCAAGCGGTGTACCGTTACTGAATAGTATTGAGTCGAGTTGGAACAAAGCTTTAAATACTTTGAAAGTAGAACTAATATAATATATTAATTAGAATCCGACTGATCTATTCATTTTCATGACGGATTGCCTTTTTGATTCATTTGGGGTTCTTAAGATGTGTAGACGAGATGTAAAGAGTAAATTATGCCCTTAGCCCTCATTTAACTTTTAATTTTGATTGTTACAACCATTTATTAACTTCTTAAAGTAAAGTTTAGCAGGTTTTGAGAATGTAAAGTTGTCTTTGCCTTCGTTTAATTATGATAGGATATTAGTTTTGGAAGTTTGATCTGTTTCGTTGCTCATCAACTAAGTCTTTAATCACGTTTTTTAATTATTTGTCACAATGGCGACCTTACAGGATAATCAGAGTAAATTATAATTGTTTTTTTAAGCACTGATTCGAATTTAGATCCTTGACCCTCACTGGTCAAGGATTTGTTTCAAAACTGAAAACCATCTCGATGGTCAATGTTGGAGGTGGTTTTCGCCCATTTTTCTTATTTAAAAGTATTTATTTGCAATCGCACTCAGTTTTCAATTTTTGAAGCAGGAGCAGGACAAATTGTCAATAAAAGCGGTAGTTCTGCCCGATATTTAAAAAAATGAATTTAGAAAGTGGTTCAAGTTCTGTGTTTATGGAGTTTTAAGAAAGTAAGGTATAAAATAACAATGAAATAAACCTCCAAATCATGTACCACAATATAATAAAATTCTTAAAAGGGCGGCAACTACAATAAGGATTCGAGATATTGAACAACTGAAGGTGAATGGGATAGTTACATGAAAATAACGTAAAATATTATTGGAAATTAATAAAGTAAGAAATCAAATGGAATTGGTACAACAGAGGATTATGACCCCTCTTAAAAAGGAACCTCCTCAATGGGGATATGAGAGAATCCATAGCATCTATGGTAGAACATCATCAGATATTGGTAGTAGAAGTAATGTTAGACCAGTCATAAACTGGTAACGTATCAACAAGAAACAGGACATCCAAGTCCAAATTAAAACTAAGTAAAACGAGAACCGACCGATAGTCGACAATAGTAAACTTAACATTTAAATTAATAAGCCTCGACATTAGCAAAAACGTAGATAACATGGAAGTCACCAAGATGGTGTATAAATATAAGACAAGTGACAGTCGGTAGTATGAAGTGGGATCATGAACCATTACAAAATGGGCGTGGGAAGGCGTTAAAGGGTTATTAAAGGCCTAAAAATGTTATAAAACTATTTATAGTGATTTTGGACTGAACTTGCCTGTTCAAATGTGTTCTCTGTCTTCAGGCACTTACTCATGTTGAGTTTTTAATAATTACAAAACTGCTAAAATTGCTAAATCTGAAAATAATTTATTTTTAAATTTATGATCAAACTTCTAGGAAGTCGATATCTACAAAAAAACACACCTGTTTGTTATGTTCATATTGGTTGATATGGTGCATCTGTATGATATTTAAATGATACAGAAGCGTCTGTAGAGGTATTTGGAAAATTATTAACACAAAGAAGAGCTTGGTTTATTTGCTGAACTGTACTAACAACTTGCTTCACTTCCTGAAAGTTGATCATACAAAATTATACAATGTAACAATGGTTGTTGATGAATGTAATGTGCCAAAAAGGGGCTGCAAGCATGCAGTTCATTTCTAATGTCGGTCGAAGAAATGATGAAAAGTTGAATATTAGGAGGAAGTCGAAATTGTCTAAAATAGGAAGCTCTTTGAAAATTATTAATGTCAAAGACTTATCCAAAAAAAGCACTTTCGGTTGTTGACACGTCATCTGATAATGCCCTAATAATGCTTGTTTTTGAAGATTTTTTGGAAAAGGCAAAAAAAGAAAAATGGATTGTCAGCTCCTTCAACATCAGCCAGATTATGAGATAGTTAATATAAAAATGACCTCCCTTCATAATTTCATGATGAAATATGGAAAACATTGTGGCAATGATGGCACAATTTTTTTGGAATTTTTAACCAATATACTAAATAAATCAGTAATTGAAAAAATCGAGGAAGATACTGGAGAATGGAGAATAGTACAAGAGTGGTATTTTGTATGAACTGAGGTATGGCAAAATAACAGCATCAAATGCTCCGTTATGGGTGTGATACTCAAGCAATGAAACGCAGAAAAACACTAGACGATGGCGTGAGAAAAACTGTTGCGATGAAATTGAAAAACAAAATTGTCAAGGGTTTCATTACATGCAAAGATATTCCAGTTTTGGCTGTATTGTGAAGATTTCATCATATAAAAAGATGTCCATCTAAATCAGAAACGATCAAAGGTTACCTAAAAGATAAATTACTAAAGTATATTTTGGCCAAGTATAATTATAAATGTTTGTTACAAAGCTGAAAAAATATTATTTTTGTGTTGCTGATCCAAATTATGTAATGATATGAATAATGAAGTACAAATAATGTTAGTGAAATATGATAATCTATATGTTACGACTAGTTTATTTTTTGAAGAATAACATTGATACTTTATTGTATAGTACAGTAATTAGTTGAAATAATTTTTAGTTTTACTGCAGAAAATAAATGAACAAAATTTCTGATAATTTCCTAATCGTTACAAAAAAATATTGATAATGCACTATTTTTAAAGAAAAACAAGTAGTTTTTAAAACTGCAAATCCTAATACTTTCGAATTAGTCAAAAATTTTATTTTATAATTAAGTTTTGCAAATTCACAAGTACACAACCTATGCTAATGGACCTTTTCATTTACGAAAAATAAATTCTAAAACTTATATAAGATGATTGTATTTTACATGAAACGTCCATTTCTCTTGGATTTCCACAATAGATTTTTCATTTCGAAAAAATATCGCGTTTTAAAATGTTCCCATGATGTCACGTTCATCGGAAACACCCCCTCCGCTATTTTTGAACGAGCCTTCCTTTTGACGAAGAGCAATCATAGGCAACGCTGCAAATCCTAAAGGTAATTTCTTAAATAAAATTATAACGTTCCTTAAACAAAATTATGACGTAATGTACTCAAAAGCATTTTTTAGATATTTTCACAGTTATTAAAATTATAAAATCGTTTTGGGAATCGCTTGACAAGTACTGAACTTTGGTTTTTCTTGTAATTTGCGTTGAATTCCTTGACATCAAGTAATTGCGAATCGCACTGAACAGTAATTTCCGTATCTGATATTTGCTAGAAAACGAGATGAAGAGAGAATAACGATTGATAATATTCTTCTCCGTGATGTAAATGAACCAGTCTATTAAGTATTAAATGACAAATCACATACGTCACATTTCAGACATATCGGCAATTTGAGGTTATATGGTGCGCACCTTACACGTAACGATGCCAAATTTAATTTTAGTGAACGTGACGTCACGAACCCACTTTTTCCTGATTATGGAAAAATTAGCTATCAGAAAATTCCAAAAAAAAATCCCAAGTGATATTAACACTTAAAGTGTTCTCACATGATTCATAAAAAGGTCCATTATATCACCATTGATACTAATTAGAATTGATAACTAAATGTGATTTCAACATCAAAAATTCTCGAACACTTCTTATAACTCTTTCGATGTGAATTCTTATTCTAGCAATTTCTTTGGTTTGTCGAACACCTGTTTTCGTCAACTTACTTCCAGTAGCAACACTGGGTAGCATCAGTAGTTGGAAGCCTTTTATAATAGTTATTCTTTAATTATTTGATGTGTTTTTTTTGGATTACAACTATTGTCCTGAGTTGTTGAGGCGGAAATCTTTTAAAGACACCTCACGCCAGGTTCTATGCGCGAGGTAGTGTTGGACTCTCCCCTAATCACTCTGCGAGTAGAGTCAGGGGCATACCAACTAAACCCTCCTCCTTAACCTGTCGTGTTTATCTGGTGTATCCTTGTACCCTGCTGTAGGAGAGAGTTTGTCCTTTTCAGGGATATAGTAAATTATATTTAAGGTAGGGTAAATATTGTGGTTACTTACGAGCCTCCCGTTGTGTGAATTTTTGCTTCGGTTTACTGGGATTGTTCTTCTGTTCCTGTCAACTGTCCATTTGATCCTTAGATTTTTTTTGACGTGTGTGTTGGTGCTGTCCAGTCTTCTCCCGACGTAACCTCTTTGTAGCTTATTGAATCTGGAAATGATAGTGGGTATATTAGTGAATTGGTAAATTTGATTGGATGGTAACACGCATGCATACATACATTTTTAAAAAATAATTTTTTGGGCTCAGGGGACCTAAAAAGGTAAAAAAAACTCAAAATCTCGGGATCGGTTTTTTAACCAATAACAAATACTTTTAACTGTTTAATTATGTCGGCTGATGAAAATCTATTATTATATTTAAATACATAAAACAACGTTTTATGATTTTCACAAAAATGATAACAAGTTATTAATTTATTAGTAACTAGTTGCGTTATATAGTAAATAATATTAAATAATATTACTCTGTTACTATGTAACGAAACTAGTTACTAATAAATTAATAACTTTTGTTATTATTTTTGTGAAAATCATAAAACTCTGTTTTATTTAATTAAATTAAAAAAAACAATACTTTTCTTTTATATAAGCTTTTGTACATTCACGTATTTTAATTGTTATAAGTGAAAGAACGATCCAGAGAATTTCAGTTTTACTAAAAATAAACTTAACAAACATCTTTCTACTTTCAGTAATTAAAGATACTGAAATTCTCACCTTTACTCATCATTAATATAAGTAACTTTGATATTTCTTGAAATTAACGAACTTGAGAATTCAACTTAGAAATTTGTCTGAAAGTTCAAAACGGGTACCAAAAAGATTTTAGAGGCTTCCTTAAATCAATAATTACAAATGAAGAAGACTCGCGAATACTGAACATTTCATATTTCTAGATGATAAGAGAAACTGACTATGAATAATGTATTTTGTGACACATTTATTACGAAACCGTTATTAGATTTTGCTGTAGCTCGATTTCTGCAATCTTAATAGAGGTTGGGTAATAAGATTACAGCATTGGATCATTCCCATATTAATGAGTTTTCTTTTAAGAGATTGATAGTGCTGGTTTAATATTATTTTTTTTTACTTACATCTGGCAAACTTTAATAGCGTCCTGAACATAAAATATGAGTTAATAATACCTATAGATTACAGATCCGCACAATATAAGATTATTTTGAAATATACAGTGAGCGCCTTGACGTGTTGGCATAACAACGTTTTTTAAATGGCTATAGTATTTTTACTTTAAATTCAACCTACTCTGGCCGTGAAGTAAATATATGTTTTATGAATTCATATCGGGTATTTTACAAGAGCTGCTTTTATGAAACAATTGTAACCCTTATGTGTAGGTTAAAAAAGAAATGGCAATTTCAATAATAAAAACTGTCAACTGTCAACTATAGTGACAACTTATTGCGACTATTCTAAAACATATAAGTATGTAATCTCAAGCAGCGACGTTTCTTTTGAATAATATTATACTTTCATGGAAAAAAGCCCGATTCTCATATTTGTTTGTTACAACTACATAGTATCTACACGTACAAAAATAATATTGAAAAAAATTTGGCCTAAAAGAACAAATAAAACATATGTCACGAAATAACTTTTTAATTAAAAACAAAAAATAAACTATGTAAACTCTATTATAAGATCCAAATAATATTAAATGCAAAAATAGGTATAGTCTGCTAAAAGATAAAATATCTGAAATTTGAAAAACAAAATGTTATTACTACTAAAAATCAATCGAAGAAAATTGATTATTAAAAATATTTTTGGAAATGGTAGAAACTTTGTGTGGCAAACAAACTACAAAAATCAAAATTAAACAAATAAATAGTAATACATTTAAAAAATAGTTTATAAATATTTATAAATAATCTTTGTACCTTGTCAAAAACGAGGGCTGCTCTTTTAGGATTCATATTTACCTTCCATTCATTCCATTTTTTAGTGTGATACTGGTGGACTCCAACTGCGTAACAAAATCATAATAAACCTGCCTGTGGCATACACAGCAGAGAGAAAACAAGAATTGGGTTTTAGAGATTGGAGCAAAACGGCTACAGGGTAGCAATAATAAATACGAGTCAATATAACAAAAACAATCATACAATCGTTATTAGAAATAAAAAGTGTTAAACGACACCAAAAATTAAATTCACAAACATCGTCAGATAAGTTGAATCACGGGACAAAACATGGTATGGGTATCAAAAACTGAGAGCGGGACAGGTACCGGAATATATGGTGAAACACTGAGGTAAATTTATGCACCACTAAGGAATACGCGTTAGTACTCAAAGATGTCCGACAGAAATATAGAAAAAAAAACCAATTGTATTTACTTTGTGAGTTAGACAATACAATTAGATCAAAACTGGACTAAAACTGTACAAACACTGCATAATAGGCAACAAGATGGCAGACAAAATAAATATGTATAATACAAAAATCAGGATGTTTTTTAAATTAGAGAGAAAAATTATAAAATCAAAAATATGAAAATTACAGAGTGTTACAATTGTGATAAAATAATAACCCCATAGATTTTTTTGACATCTGGCACACATGACCTGCATATCTTGTTGAATGTATTAAAATGTAACGAAATCCAGGTCAGGCTTGGCAAAAAATTCACAGATTGTTCCACCCTCAAAACAACACCCGTATGTGTGAGTTTTTAAAATTCGTTTCCATATTTGGAAAGAGCACAAAAAACTGAATTCTGAGACGTATTTTTTATTTTTGGCCAGACGAGTCTACTAATTAAATTTTAATGTCAATTTATTTTATTTGAGAATTTTCGGGGTACAAAATCGAATAGGACGAGTTTTTATTATTTTTTTCATGTCATCGTCAAGCTTGCTTAACCCAACGAAGTACATTTTTAAAGTTTACGTATTATGTTCGTACTTGCTTGCATTTAGACTACTACACGATGTAATTAGAGGTCCGTATTTAGTACAAAATACCACAAAAATTTGTCTTTCGAACATCCTGTATAATGATTGTTAAAAATTTGTACTTGGTAGAATTGTAGAAACAAATAATGGAAATTAAAGTTACTACCTTCGCATGCTTAAATAAACCCTTTTACACTAGAGTACATGATGCGTTTTTTATGGTTATTAAATACTTAATCGGTTTTTTTATTAAATCTGTTTATTCTAAATACGGACCTGTAATTACATCGTGTAGTGGTCTAAATGCAAACAAGTACGGACTTAATACGTAAGCTTTAAAAATTTACTTCGTTACGTTAAGCAAGCTTGACGATAACATAAAAAAAAATAATAAAAACTCGTCCTATTCGATTTTGTACTCCGAAAATTCTCAAATAAGATAAATTGACATTAAAATTTAAATAGTAAACTCATCTGGCCAAAAATAAAGAATACATCACAGATTTCAGTTTTTTGTGCTATTTCCAAATATGGAAACGAATATTAAAAACTCATATATAAATGGTGTTGTTTTGACAGTGGAACAATTTGTAAATTTTTTTGCCAAGCCTGACCTGGATTTCGTTACATTTTAATACAGACGTACATTCAATAAGATATGCAGGTCATGCCAAATGTCAGAAAAATCTACAAGGTGGTTCAAATGTTATGAGCAAGGAAAGAAATGGGAAAAATAGATAAAACACCCTGTATCTGGGTTATAAAGAGCGCAATACCCATTGTATGGGGTTTTTAGAATCACCTAGGTGACCCCCATCAACAGTTAACGTATGTCCGTTTCCTAATGAATCACCCTATAATAATAATACAAACATTGCACCTACGGTCTAATTCAGTGGCTTTAGGCAGGGTAACTTTTATTTAGTTTTTGCACCATTTGCTAAGTACAACCAAATGAAAGTAAACCATTACGCACGAAGCCGCGTAGCGGCGAGTGCATATTTTTCACAAGTGCGATTTTTGACGTTTACTAACATGGGCGTGGAAATTTTTTTTTTTGTTTTACCAGATTTATTTTTTTTGTAATAGCTTTTGCATTATTTTTAATTTGTCTGATAATTTATATTAGTTTTCCTGTCACAAAATAAAAGTACAATATGAAGAAAATAATGTAAATCTAATTTTGGACATCATATTAAATTTAATAATCATAATTTCACTCCAGCAATACCAAAATATTACGCAGTGTCCTAGTCAACAACTTTAGAAAGGTGGACCTCCTGGAGGATCTGGAAATACTTCGCGAGATGAACTTAAACTCTGTTTATCTCAATATAGTCGGAGCGGGCTGACTTAAAGATGATGGTAAAATGGAATAAATTTGTAACCGCTAAATTTTTGTGGAATGATGTAGGGGAAGGTTATAGAAAAGACCTCTCGTCTCATGTCAGTTAAAAGCACTGTCAGATGGTTTTTTGTTTTAAACAATTTGGATGTAAAATTGGTTTTTTCGAATTTTCGGAAAACTGTGCATCTTAAAGAAAATTGATGCACAGGCAAATGATGCGCAATCAAAAGACGAATAAAATGATCTCAGAAAAAAACGCAAAAAAAATGTGGTTTTTTAGCTTTTTTACAATTGTTTATAGGATTGTTATTAATAATTAAAATGCAATAAATATTGCCAAAAGTTACGAGTCTTAACGTATCCAACAGGTATGCGCAAGATGAGCGCTGTGCAATAAATAGTTTTGCAAAATCCTATTTATTTATCCCGTTTTACAAATTATGGAACAACTTTAAACCATTATTGTGAGAAAAGTTATTATTGAAAAAGATTCTACAACAAGTCATTTTAAAGTTGAAGAACTGAATTAGACTTGTAGTTTAACAAAATGTTAATTTTTTGTCGAAAACCGTTTTGAATTATGTAAATAAACATGTTGTGGAAAAGAGCTGTTTTTTTTTATAAACATTTAGAATAAGTTGGAAACTATTCTTGTTAGTGAAATAAAATTTGCGGGATTCGAACACCAATTAAAAAACATTCATTTTGAATCAAAAAAAAAGTCCCTAAGCCCTTTTGGAACCAAGTTAGCCCTTTATTTTCAAAAAATCTTAGCGCCCTTAATAACAAACATTAGGAGCTGAAATTTTAATATGTTGTACACTAAGAATTCATCTTTATGGTTCAATATTTTTTGATCATATGAGTCATAAATTATTTATACAGGAGCCCGTTAAAGTGAAGGTAATCCGAACTTGCTAGTCGGAATACCGGTGGTGGGGATAGCTTTTGATGGGTTTCGCTGGAGATAAATTGAACCTCCGAAAGTTGAAATTGTGCGCGCTGTAAAAATTTACAATATCTCAGCTTCTGAAAAACGTAGAACCTTCATTTTTTGTTAATCTGAGGTAGCTTGAAAAAATAATATCGAATGACTAGTTTTCGTACTTGTAAACAATATTCGAAACTCATGAAATCGACGTTTTGGAAATTAATATTAATTTTGTTTATTTTTTCAGAAATAAATTTTGTAAATTGTTTAAACGATTAAAGGTGTAAAACTTTGCCAACCAAATTGATAAATACAATTATTTTATTTGCATAAAAAATAAATGGTTATAAACAAAAACGATACGTTAAGATACGTTAAGACTCGTAACTTTTGGGCATACTTATTGCATTTTAATTATTAATAACAATCCTATAAACAATTGAAAAAAAGCTAAAAAACCACGTTTTTTTGCGGTTTTTTTGCAATAACTTTTGATTGCGCATATTTTACCTGTGCATCACTTTTCTCTAATATGCACAGTTTTTCCGAAAATTCGAAAAAACCAATTATCCATCCAAATTGTTTAAAATAAAAAACCATCTGACAGTGCTTTTAACTGACACGAGACGAGAGGTCTTTTATATTAACTTCCCCTACATACTCAGATTCATCCTAATCGCAAATTCAAAACTTTATGTAAAACGTTATGGGAGTATCAACGATTAAATTAAGAACATCCGTCGCTTTCATCTACATTTGTTAGTTCAAACCTTAGTCCAGTACTTATCATTAATCTTTTACATTGTTTATTAACTTAATTATTTGTTCTTTTAACCATTTCATACTCTAGCCCAGGCGACATGGAAGTTACTCTAGCAACAATTAAGCTTTGGCCGTGTGAACCCGGTTTTAGAATGCAGTTCTCCAGCTCACAGCTGTTTCGTAAGAGGCGAATAAATTTGTCTTTCCTTAGCTTTGTTTATGCCTAATGTGGGATTAGGTATAAACTTATCATTTTCATTTTGAAATAAAATATTTTCTTTATTACTTCTTTTTTACCCTTCTTTTCCATTAGACTTGACTTTGTCTGGTTCCAGCCATCTTAAACTCCTTCTATCTTTAGTCTTGAGTAACCTCAGGACTAAGCCCACTACTCTAACTCTCAAAAAAACTTGTCATTCAATGGCTCCCCAACTAACTTGGGTTTGAGGTCTGTATGGATCATACCACTTTATCCCAAAACCTAGCACTGACATCCCTTACCTTTACTTAAAAATTGTCTGCAAGGTCTAACTTACACGTCGCTTGGACATTAGCCACTATTTGTTTTTCAGTTGTTGGCACTATAGCCACTCATATATCGTTTTAAAGCGGAGGTTTAGGCGCGAAGACCGGTACTCAGATTTTCTTTCTTTCTGTATACAGGGTGTCCCTCAAATAGTTTAAAAAAAATTCAAGGGATGATAGTACTCCTAAAATTAATAAAAATGTTCCTATAAGCATATTTCGTTAAATGCCTATTAAGAGTTAAAAAACAAGATAAAATTTCGATTTACACTATTATTTTAACACCCCACAATTTTTATAAAATTGTATTATCCTGTGAGCAACCAAAATACTTTACCTTTTTTGTTTCTCAAATAAGGGTTCAACAAACTGTTTACCTTCAATTTTCTGAAAACGGTTAATCTAAGCGACTTGCAACAAGAATACCTTTCTGAAAGATAAAAGCATGTAGATTTTAAAACCTGTACCCGCGTTGTAAAAAAAAACAACCCCAAAAAAGTTATGTATAAGTTAACCTTCTACCCTTGCAATAACTACCCTTTCCGATAATAAAATAATTTTTCGATATCACAGTTGGATTCAGGGTTAAATTTTATGTCCCCTAGTTTTTTTTTTCGAAATTTTATCTTGTTTTTTAAACTTATAATTAAAAAAAACATTTTTAAAATTTACCATTTTAAAGCCCCTAACTCCCTTAATATGTATTTAACGAAATATGCTTATAGGAACTTTTTTATTAATTGTAGGATTACTATCACCCCTTGATTTTTTTTTTCACTATTTAGTGAATGTCCAAACTAATATCAGTAGTTTCCGCCTTCTCAAGCAGCCATGTTTCATTTAGATTAATTTGTCAATTTATACTCAACTTCGCATATTACTTTATTCATCTACAAGTTTGATCAGCCAAAATAAAGGAAAATTGATATTGGCCTTGCCTATATCAGAATTTAAATTTTTTATTTTATTTTAATAAAAATTAAGATAGAATATAGTACGATAATTTACACGATTTTTAAGATTTATTTGTGATTTTATTTGTAAGAAGAATTTAATTAAAAACCAGCCAATGGCAAAGAATTAACCTTTACAAACATATTTTTAATTTAACTTTCAACATATTTGCTTCGGTTTGTTTAACCTCTGCGAAGTAAGATGAACATGATTTAGACTATAGTTTACATGTCTTTTCCCGCCTAAAACTCAACCTTAAGTCATTTTACCTCAAGGATTCTCTATCTTCTTAAATAACAATGTTCGTTAAAAAATAATTATTGTATTTTAATTTGCTTTTAAATTGTTTAAAAATGTTCTGTAACCCTTGGAATGTTAAACCATTTCACGGACTGTTTTTGTAATAACTTGACTTGTTAATGTAACAGCTGAGTTCTCTTCAATTTGTGTTTTATTGGGGGTACCCCTTGTTGACGTAAGTTCAACGTTTTTTCTACATTTAAGATTTTACATATAACTAAACATTTTAGGATGGTCGTTGACCGAAAGCGCTCAGCCAATTTTCATTTAAAAAAGCAATTTTTCATAATTGTCTTTATTATTTTTACATGTTTATTCGTTTAATGTGTACTCCTGATCCAGTCTTTTTATTATAGATTATTTATTATTTATTTAAAATTCATACAACTACAAAAATTTAAATATATATTATACATACATTTTACTCAGCGCTGCCCGCTTTATTTAGTTACTACGCAACATCATGCATATTAAAATTGAGAAAGGACCTATAATTAATTTTCTATTTCACTCTTCCTACAATTCAACCGCAGATAGGATTAATGGGAAAATAAAAGTAAACATTTGGTAACAAAATTTAATTCCTCTGAATTAATTGGTATACGTCACAAGACATACATGACATAAATATTTGAATTTCAATAATTATTTCCTCGGCCCCCGACGAAATCTGAATAGTCAAATTTTGCTAAAGTACTTAATAAATCATAAAGTTTCCTATTAACTAGTAAAACAAGCGAAAAACGACAATATTTTTGCCGAAATTTCGAGTTTTCGAATATTTAAAGTTACGAAAATAAATTTCTATATAGGGATATACCTTATAAACTACAGTATATATGGTATAAGTAGCGGGAAAGTAATAATAGGTCAAAGATTAATATCATTTTTAGGTTTTTAACGATGCTTAATCTATTGCCAAAATCATCTTATAAGAGGTTTTTTTCTTCGAAAACTCTAAAAATGAGTAATATAGCTCATTTGCAATCTGTCACCTAAGATTAATTGTTGTCACCATAATTGTTACTGGTTATATATTGCTTTTTTTGCGCATAGACATTTTTTGCACACATGTTGAAACGTCGTCGAGTATGCTTATATTTTTCTTATCGAACTATTTAAGACTGACATTTCCTGACATAATTCGAAAATTAAACTATTAATTTTGGACAATTTTCGAAGTACCACAAATCCTATCAAAAGAAAGAAAATGGATAAAGCTTTTGATAGGACCTTTTCATGTTCAGCAAAAAAGTACTTTTGACATTTTTCGATATTACCCCTCGTTTCCGAGATTTTCGGAATTTAATTTCGAAAAATTGCCTTTTTTCATATTTTATTTTTTTTCTCAACTTTCTTGACATTATTCTGGAAAATGCTAAGACTTGGTAACCTATTTAATTCCTACATTTAATTATTTTTCGATTTTGATTACCTTTCACAATTTCGTAGTTAACGTTTTTTTAAAATAATGACATTTTAGGAAAAACAACCGGGTATAACTCACAGTTCTTTCATTATTTTTTTACAATTTTTTTATTATTTTTTTTCATAATTTTTTTTCATATTGTTCATTATTTTTTTCCATCCTTTTCATTATTTTTATCCATGTTTTTCTTTATTTTTTTCAAAATTTTTCATTGTTTTTTTTTCCAGATTTTTCTTTATCATATTTTTCCTTATTTTTCTCCATATTTTTCATTAGTTTTATCGATATTTTTCATTATTTTTTTCTACATTTTTCATTATTTTTTTCCCAATTTTTTTCCTTATTTTTCATTATTTTTTTCACTATATTTGATTATTTTTTTCCTATTTTTCATGATTTTTTCAATATTTTCCAATATTTTCTTTTTCCATTTTCCAATATTTTTTTCCCCAATTTCCAATATTTTTTTCCTATTTTTATTATTTTTTTTAATTATTTTGTTACTATTTTTCATTATTTTATTCCCTATTTTTCATTATTTGTTTCCATATTTTTCAATATTTTTACCCACATTTTTCATTATTTTTTTCCATATTTTTCATTATTTTTTTTTTCATATTTTTCCTTATTTTTCTCCATATTTTTCATTAGTTTTATCGATATTTTTCATTATTTTTTTCTACATCTTTCATTATTTTTTTCCCAATTTTTTTCCTTATTTTTCATTATTTTTTTCACTATATTTGATTATTTTTTTCCTATTTTTCATGATTTTTTCAATATTTTCCAATATTTTTTTTTTCCATTTTCCAATATTTTTTTCCCCAATTTCCAATATTTTTTTCCTATTTTTATTATTTTTTTTAATTATTTTGTTACTATTTTTCATTATTTTATTCCCTATTTTTCATTATTTGTTTCCATATTTTTTAATATTTTTACCCACATTTTTCATTATTTTTTTTCCATATTTTTCATTATTTTTTTTTTCTATTTTTCATTATTTTTTTCCCTATTTTTCATTATTTTTTTCCTATTTTTCATGATTTTTTCCATATTTTCCAATATTTTTTTTCCCCATTTTCAATATTTTTTCCCCAATTTTTTCGTAATTTTGTTACTATTTTTCATTATTTTATTCCCTATTTTTCATTATTTGTTTCCCTATTTTTTACTATTTTTTTTTCAATTTTCCAATATTTTTTCAGCATTTTTCTTTATTTTTTCCTAATTTTTCATTATTTTTTTTTTCATTTCAAAGGATCTTTTCAAGTACAGCAAAGAAGTACTCTTGAGATTTTTCGATATTCCCCCTCGTTTCTGAGATTTTCGTCATTTAATTTCTAAAAATTTCTTTTTTTTTTAATTTTTTTTTTCAACTTTCTCAACAAATTTCGGAAAAATAGTTACGTATATTTGTTTTTCGAATATCTTTCACGGTTTCAACGATATCGGCTATTTAAAATGATGATATTTTCAGAAAACCAGTCCTGGAAAACCCACAAGAAATTTTCCGATTAGTCCGATTTTCAATAGGCTTAGTAACAGTACTTCAAGGTATCTTTTTCCAAAATTTTAAGCATTTATTTATTTTCCGATTTCTAAACAAAAATGCGATTATCTCATGAACCATAAAAGATATCTCAAATCTGTTTCCAAATATCGATTCAGCGTTAAATTTCACGTCGGAATGCTATTTTTGAAACCGATAGTATCACTTCCCGTTCAGTTTTGTTAAACCAGTTTTGAAACCGGAAGTCATAAAAATCTGAAAATCTATTTGGGAGCTACTCAAGGAATGCTGAGTTTATTACCGTTTACCTGCTATCTCTCTTCGTTTTTGAGTTATAAATGCGGACAGACGGACAGACAGACAGAGCCGTATTATAAGACTTTTCCTTTAGGGTTTAAAAGTCTAAAAAGAATACAAGTCCATTCAATGGATGGAAGAGCAAATGGTATTAATTTGAACAGCATTTCCTCTGATTTAAAATACTGAAGTTTTAATATTTCAAACAATACTAACTGTACTTTTCACATTCATTTAAAAAAAAATATTAATAATAGTGGTAGAGTTTGGGGAGTCAGGATTTTTTTATTTGAAATTTCCTCCTCTTTATTAATCTTTTTTTTAATCCTTAGCTATTAATATTGTTTGAATTATTAGCGAAAAACTAAATGCCTTGTTTTTTTCATCTCAATTTGTTAATAACAATTGCTATTTTTTACGTATTGTAAAATTCTCGAGACACAGTTTTCTAGACTTCCTTTTGAATCCAATGAGCTTTATCAAGAATTAACATATTTTTTAAATTTTACATAAAAATGTAATAATAAAGCTGAATCTCGATTGTTGAATCAAAAATTATTCAATCAAATAACATGTTTATTAATTTAATATTATGTTATAAAAATCAAGAAAACATTTTGTCATTGATTATACATTTTTTACGTCCTGGCACGTAAATAAAAAGTTTTCATCCAAGACTGTACAAATAAAAACAAGCATTATCTCTCTTTCCAATACTAACTTCCTCTTTGTCGCTCCCGTACAACGACAGAAATAATTTTCTTATTTTAATAATTTACTAACACCACTTCTTGGTTCCCCAAATAACAGAACCTATTTTAGCCAATCAACATTAGGCAACACTCACCTCCCTCCCGAAAACAAAAAACTGTGCATTGCTTATCGCTGAGATTTGAGATGATTTGAATTGATGAATAGACACACGTTTCGCGAGTAAATAATTTCTTCGGGTTTTTTTCCGTACCGGTAATTTTAGACTATTTAAAAAAGTGAATTAAAGTCCAACCGTTCTAAAATTTAAAAACACAAATTGTAATAAAATGTGAAAGTCCTAGGACTCCGGATATTTTAGAAACAGTCTAATATATGCGGGTATTCTGTGATCATTTATATAATAGTGTGTGGTTGTTATAAAAATGACAATAATTTGGACACGTTCTGTGGTTTGCCATGGTTATGTAATAAAATTCTACAAATTCTAAAAGGTCAGTCATTGGATTTATATGAACTTTATATTTTTACTTAATTTTTAAATATATAAATTAGACTTTAATTACTGGATGCACCAGAATTCCAGTTATATATTTTAACAAATTGCTTCTTTATATTTTGATTTGATTTTTTTAAATAAACTTTATTTTGACAACTAGAAAAACAAATATTTATTGTTAAGTGTTGAATACATTTTTCTCTCAATCTGAATAAAAAAACATTATTTTCATACATATTTTTACAACAATTTAGTTAATTTCATTACTATTGTTTATTTCATAATTATTGATTATTTTACTTTATATTGTTGTCCACATTTATAAATACTTTTACCATCAGCCAGTCGATATTCCATTCATAAAAACAATGTTAAAACTTCAGATCAAAATTTTTTAACTACGATTTTGGAAAAAAAATTTTGAAATTTTTGATATAAAATTTAAAATTCAAAATTCTTGAAATTTTGGATCAAAAATTCTTAAAATTTCCAGAATTTTTTGATAGAATTTGAAAGTTTTTGATAAAATTCTTCAAATTTTTGAGCTTTGATAGAAATTTTGAAATTTTTAATTGAATTTTTAAATTTTTTTATCAAAATTTTTTAAAACTTTTAATCAACATTTTTTAAAACTCCTAATCAAAATTTTAAAAATGTAATTAAATGCTCTCGAAAAAGGGCCTTAAATGATTGTACTAATACTTTATTGACATTTTTTCCTTATTTTTCAGGTAAGTTTACGAATTCTACTACTAAATTAGTACCTAAGAAAATGATAAGTAAGTTTGAATTTAATTTAAGTTCTTTCGATATAATAACAAATATGTAAAGAAATGTTTCTTCACAGGATTAATTTTTTTTTGAAAATCTATAGAAATAATTACATATGAAAAAACAAGGTGATCAATTTATATTCTTCGATATTTTCGTTGTTTTTAAAGATGGTTAAAATAATTAGATTAAAATTCTGAAGAAATCCAATATTATTAAAAAATATATACAGTGCAACTCCAAAAGTCTGCACCATATGGGAAAAATTTTTATTAATTATTTGACAGAAGATTTGATTCTTGATAAAAGTTGGTGCATTGCGTAAAACTGCTATTGCGAGCGCCAAATTTTCAAATTTCTAAATGGTATACAGGGGCAGGCAAAAAATATGAATTTTGATCAAGAATAAAGTACCCTTATTTTTGACCATATCAAAAAAATTTATTTAGGAAAGTTGTTTAGAAGTAAAAATTACACTCAGATTTAAAATCACAGCCTCCTATGCAAAAAATCCATTTTTTATTTTTTTAGCCTTCCTTCAATCACTTTAAAAATGGTTAAAAAAATTTGGTTTTCTTCGTTATTTTTACACCATTCTTCAAAGCTGCATTTTGTTTAGTTAATTTTAGCTAGATTTTGGTTTATAGCGTTAAATTGAATAAAATTTTTTTGTCGTAAATAAGTGAATATTATTTACATTTTGGTACTAAAAACTTTTGGGTATCATTTTTTTACCCATTTTCTTCAATTAAATCATAATGGTAGTTTTTATGTGCATGTCTACAGGGTGAAATTTTAACTTTGCACCAAGATAAAACCAAAAATCATAAAATTTTTAAAAAAATGCCGAGAATGGTGTAAAAATAACGAAGAAAATCAAATTTTTTTAACCAAAATATATTATGGTGATTGAAGGAAGGCCCCTAAGGTGCATCCGAAATGATATTATTTTGAGCTAGGCTAAAAATATAAAAAAATAGATTTTTTTGCATAGGAGGCTGTGATTTTAAATCTGAGTGTAATTTTTAATTTGACGCTCGCAATAGCAGTTTTCCGCAATGCACCAACTTTTATCAAGAATAAAATTTTCTGTCAAATGAATAATAAAAATGTTTCTCATATGGTGCAGACTTTTTGAGTTGCACTGTATATAGATGTTTGATATAAAGGTATTTTTTGTGAATACCCTACATATTATTTTAAATTAGAATTTCGCTTATTTTATTAATCTATGGATTTACTTGGATTTTCATAGATATTCTCACGTTTGTTTAAAAATCTAAAGAAAGTTGAAACTCTGTATGGTTTAAAACAAAGCACTGAGTATTAGTCTTTCACAGAAAAATGTAATTTCATATTTTTTTTTTGAAGTGCAAAGCATACACCAAACATAAGTTTAAATTAATTGACAGAAAAATCAAAAATTGTCTAAAAATTGAATTTTTATTTGAGGTGCTCAACAGAGAAAAACAAATCTTAACCTATTTTTTTTGGTAATTTTATTAGTTTTATGCATTTTATTAGTAAGAAAAATATAAACGATGGCTCAGTCGACGCGGATTGCAATTCTCAGAAATGTGGCATGTCGATTTTTTCTGCAAATAAAAATTGTAATTGGTATTAACAAAAAACGAAAAAAAAAGCATTTTTATTTTTTGATGATAACTCAAAAACTGTACAAGATAGCGGAAATTGCAAAAAAGATCCTTAAAGAGGAGGGAATTTCCAAAAAAAAAGTTCAAAGTCCCGGACCTCTAGCTCTAAAATTTATAATTTTAATTTGTTGCTGAAAATAGGTCTCGCGACCGTTTCGGCATGAGTACTTCGCCTCAATAGTGCGTACCGCATTTAAAATAATTTTTTTAATCACTAAATATTGATTTTTAAAAAATTGTGGTATCATTTCAACATCTGAAGAAAGTCCCGTTGAAAACATTGTTTTAAATGCATTTTTCAAAAAGCTAGCCTATTGTTAATTAACAATTTTCTTTCATACCTCTGTCTTCATTGAATGCTGGATAATTGTTTAAATAATCAGCCTAAAAATGTTTCGCCTCTTGGAGTATTTTCTATGAGTGTACTCAATAATATGACGCTATAAAATTATTTAAAATTTGTTCATATTGTTTATAACGAGTTTTCTAAGTTAACAAAAAATGAAAAATCGTAAAATAGCTATAGTACAGCTGTTTTTCTATTAGAAATAAGGATTATATTATTGTGGGTAAGATTTTTTAACACTATTTGTTTATAAGTTTTTTTATAAACAAATAGTTTACTTTAATATTTTTGAAAAAAAAATTCACCATTCTATGTTTAGGGTCAATGATGATTTAAAAAAATTTTTTTTTTCAAATCGTTTTTTTCATATTTGCATTATTTAAATAATAATTATTGATGGCTCATAATACAATTAATTTTTTTTTTCTTTTTTCATTAATAATTTCATTCTTTATTTGACAATATTTGAGTGTCACAATAATGTTTTTTCCAATACTACTAAAAATTACAAAAACAACCATATGTAGCACAGTTGAGAAAAAAAAATTTCTCTAATTTTTATTGCATATTCAAAAAAAAACAGAAAATTTTTTTCTCCACTTTGTTGCATATGGTTGTTTTTGTAATTTTTAGTAGTATTAGAAAAAAATTACTGTGACACTCAAATATTCTTTATAACAAATTTGGAACTAAATAAACAATGAAATTATAAATGAAAACAAAATTTTTAATTGTATAATAATGATTTTTAAAGACAAAATTATTTCTCAACTAGTTATTTAAATAATGCAAATATGAAAAAAAAACGATTATAAACAATAAGAAAATTTTTTTCAGAATTTTTTTTTATAAATCATCATTAACCCTAAACAATAGAATAGAAAAAAAAATTCAAAAATATTAAAGTAAACTTTCGTTTATAAACAATATCAAATAGCGTAAAAAAATCTTACACATAATAATTTAATCCTTATTTCTAATATAAAAACAGCTACACCATAGTATATGAGAAAAAAAAATTAACAACAATTTTACAATTTTTCATTTTTTGTTAACTTAGAAAACTCGTTATAAACAATATAAACAAATTTTAAATAATTTTATTGCGAGTACACTCATAGAAAATACTCCAAGAGGCGAAAAATTTTTATGCTGATTGTTCAAACAATTATCCAGCTTTCAATGAAGAAAAATGTATGAAAGAAAATAGTTAATCAACAATAGGCTAGCTTTTTAAAAAATTCATTTAAAAAAAAATCCAACGGGACTATATTTCTTCAAGTGTTAAAATGATACCAACAAATTTTTAGATCAATATTTAGTGTTTAAAAAAAATTATTTTAAATGCGGCACCCACTATAGAGGCGACGTACTCATCCCGAAACGGTCGCCCGGAAACCTATTTTCAGCAACCAATTAAAATTATAAATATTAGAGCTGGAGGTCCGGGAGTTCAAAGTTTTTTTTTGGAGATTTCCTCCTCTTTAAGGATCTTTTTTGCAATTTCAGCTATCTTGTATAGCTTTTTTTGAGTTATCATCAAAAAATAAAATGGCTTTTTTTTCGTTTTTTGTTAATAACAATTACAATTTTTATTTGCAGAAAAAATCGACATGACACATGTCACAGAATTGCAATCCGCGTCGAATGAGCCATCGCTCATATTTTTCTTACCCTTCTAACTATTTTTCGCAGAAAATTCACTTCTCGGCTAGACTATTATAAGTTTCATAAAGTCTCTCTTAATCGAACCAAGTGAAGCTAAGTTTGTCTGACAGTTATTATTTATTTTGCCCCTTTTTTCCCCACCATTATTTTTTTTGTGTGTATTTTCCCGAATTTTTCCCACTTGTATTTATTGCTTAATTCTTCACAACTTTTTTTCTCTTTTCTCCTTTTTTTGTATCATTTTTTTCATTTATTTTTTTCCAACTTGTTTTTTACCTCTGTTATTTTCTTCCTTTTTTCACACTTTGTGTTTACCCCATTCTTTTTTTCTCCCTTTTTTATTAAATTTTTTTGTTCATTTAGTTTTCCTTTTAAAATAAACAAATTATTAATGAAAAATGAAGAACTATTGATATATGTGACTGCTAAATCTGCATAGTCCCAAAAGAACTTATCTATGTATATCTATTTTTCTGAATATTCTTGTAGTTACTATTAGCATCCGTAATTCGGTAAATAAAAACTGAATCAAATAAATATTTTTTAGCTTCTATTTATTTAATCACATAAAAATCCCAATACCACCATAAATATAAAGAAAAAACGAATTTTGAGAATGGACAATAACATTTTTTAAATCTTATGTCGTTAATTTATTCAGATGCTTGGTGGAAACGAAAATATAGGATGCCCATTATAAACCGCTTAGCTGAGTTTCAACGCTACAAAGAAATAACTCTAAAGTAATTTTCTATTTAAAAGCCATAACTAATCATAACACAACATCACAAAGTTAAGGTCCCTAAATTCATCTTATGTAATTAAATAGTGTTTTTGCTGCGCTTTTCCTACCCTTTAGATGTACCTTTCTTGTAATTTTGTATAAATTCAGCTAGTTAGTTGCACTAAATTCCTAGAAGAGGTTCTATTCACTGCGAAATGATAAGATGGTAATTAGGAACTGCTGACTATAAGGATCCAATAAAAACACTTTTCGAAATTCCAAGATATCTATTTGTGAATAATTAATTAAATTAACGGTATATTTAGGTTCGTTAGGCAATTAAATTTATTTTAAAGTAAGGCGTAATTAAATTTCCAGATCATGCAACAAAAGTCCAAAGTTTCTACACGCATAAAAACAAATTCTGGCCCTAAACAATATTGTTTGTTTAGAATATGTCTTTGATGGTATAAAATATATTCATTAACGTAAGGAAGTTAGTGGAAATTTAATGAGTTTTTGCTGGCCCTGTAAAATGTAATTAACATTGTTAAGTTTCACCTATATATTACCTAATTTACCATATTAGTCTAGTCAACAAGTTCTTTTTGGCCAAACTTTTTTCTCTGCCTCCAAAAAATATGAACGAGTTGTCATTCGATTTGGAATAGCGTGTAGATGATTTTTGAAAAAATTCAAGAGCCGCTTGCAAAAATTGCAAAAGTTATAAACAATTAACGGAAAAATAAAAATGGGGTTTGGTTTTTTTGCAAATATCTCAAAAACTATTTGACATTTTTCAAGTTTGAAAAAAAATTCAAAAAGAGGAGGAAATTTACCAAAAAAAAAACTATACCTCCCGGAACTGTAGGACTAATATTTATAATTTTCCCAGAGTGTTTAAAATACAGCCGAAAACGGGGACTCCGGCTTGCGTCAGTGCTGTCCATTTTGGACTTTTAATGAATAAATATTATTTAAACATATTAAATATGAAAATTAAAAATTGAAAAAAATTAGGTATCTACTGGATAGAAAAATAAAATTTTTTTAATTTAAGAACGGGAATCTCTTCTGAGACCTTTCAAAAACATGTCCAAAAAAGGAAAAAAAATCACATTTGTTATTTAACAATTATCGTACTTACAATGTTCATGTTCAAGTAGGAAAAAATCGTTAATTAACTAATGCATAATTTATAGAAAAATCGCGATAAAAATTTTTTGACCTCAGATTATGGGTCATAAATCGATCCAGTAGAAGCCTGATTTTTTTCAATTTTTAATTTTCATATTTAATAAGTTTAAATAATATTTATTCATTGAAGGTCCTAAGTGGACAGCGCTTACGTAAGCCGAAGTCCCCGTTTTCGGCTGTATTTTCAACACTGTGGGAAAATTATAAATATTAATCCTACAGTTTCGGGAGGTATAGTTTTTTTTTGTTAAATTGCCTTCTCTTTTTGAATCTTTTTTGGAAAATGTCAAATAGTTTTTGAGATATTTGCAAAAAACCATTTTTCCATTTTTATTTTTCAGTTAATTTTTTATAACTTTTGCAATTTTTGCAAACGGGTCATGAATTTTTTCAAAAATCATCTAAACGCTATTCCGAATCGAATGACACCTCGTTCATATTTTTCGCAGGCGAAGAAAAAGTTTTTACCAAAAAGCACTTGTTGACTAGTCGATATTAGCTTCTTCTTGTTATGATGCGAATTAGATCAACGTCACGTAAGACGCATTACATTTTTTGAAAGATTTCCTAAATTCAAACACTTCGAAACGTCTTCATAAAGACTTTAAAATAAATTAAAAAAGTTTTTTGATAGCTGGATGATCGTCTGTGAGAGGTTATTTAAAATGTTTACGAATTTTATCTCGTACACTGTCATTTCTTGAGCGAAATAAATATTAACGATGAACTTATTTCCATTTATCAGATTTTTATTACAACTAACAAAAATTATAAAATCTGACTAGTGGAGATGGCAATACTTTTATCATATTAATTCTCTGTTTGTTTATTTTTTATTTTATTATATGCAGATCTTTATGCTGTCTTGTTTAAATCATTTATCCTTTACCTGAATTCTTCTTTTCTCCGATATTAGGTTGATGTCTGAACATTTATGGGCTTCTAAATAATAAAGTTAACTTAACTATCAATGTTTAGGGGATCGAAAAGTGATTACAAATAGATTGGACCTAATTGAAGATTTAGTGGGAATTGGAGAGTGATTAGGTAAACATGGGTATTCATTTTTAAAGCCATGAACGATTTCAGGATGAGCTGTTAAATTTTTATTATTAACTGTAGAAGTAATCATGCATTTTACAAGATAGTAGCTGTATTTATAGTTTCATTACCATTGGTCCCAGAAATATATTGAAATTTAATATTCAGTTGTGCGATGTATCAGCAGGAATAATAAATATATAAATAACATTATCCTTAGCATAATTTATTGATTCGATGCTACCCAACTAGCAAAATAAATTTTATAAAGGTTGTATAAACCGCTATAAAATAAATTGCTATAACGTGGTTGTATACCTTTCTACGATATTTATATAATCAAAAAGGGCCACTTTTATAAAATACTTTGATACTGTATCAGTTCTATAAAAAGTTTATACAACACTTTTAAACCAATTTTATGCAGCAATTATAAAAATGTTTTGTAGTATGTATTTGGTGATACTTACACAAGAGTATTGAATCGACATTTTTATGATTGGTTGCTTGCCGAATGGAAGCAAAAGTCAAATAACTTTTGGATGCATGCGACTCTCTCTTTCCATAGTCATCTGCGATGGACATTTTGATTTCTTGTTTGTAAAAATCTATAACAAGTTGATATTTTTCATTGTACCCAGAAACTAATTTAGGTACCACATTTATCAAAGGAGTACCAGTACCACTGTATTTTTTGACGATCAAGAATATCATATGTTGTACTATAGTACCACTCTGGCAATTCTGACTGCCAGGTGTTATTTTTTACACTCAGCACCGTGGTGGCGTTACTCACAAAAGATCAACCATTACAATCCATGTCCCCTGCGGGTTATTATTATTAAGCATTATTTTTTTTTGATATTACTAAAATATATTTTACATTTCAATTTTCATTTTTTTGCATTTTGTGAATAAAAAAACAGTTGGAGTTCATCTTTGTGTTTAAATGTGGCTGTACTTTTAGACCAGGGCTAAATCGATTTTAAATACCAGAATTCGTGGAAAATCCTTTTGCAGGTCGGAAAATTCTCGGTAAATTAACTTTTTTGTTAACCTTTTTATGATAGGTTGCATATTTCAGCCACAAATCGTAAAAAACCAGCATCCAACCCTTAAAATGTATATGTACCTACCCCCACCCACCTTCCGGAACTTTTACTAAATAGCCTTGATTTTTCTTAATTCAGTCTACATTTTTTGACCATCGACATACCGCTAAGATTTTTTTGTTTTAAAATTGATTGACTCTGGTCTATTTATTACGAGTCACTTGATCTCAGTATGGAAATCTTGATCAGAGGATCAAGAATCGCACAAATATGAATAACAATTGTCCCCAATAACGTATAGAGTAGAAAGGGGTTTAAGGTTTATTTTTTATTATTTACAGCAAAATATACACGTCTTTGAGTAGTTGACAGACTAAGCCACGAATAACTGGCAGGTACATAGGTACATACGAATTTTGGCCAAAATTTCCTTGGATTAGCAATAAAGCACGTGGTAATTACTCTATAAATTCTAAACACGCGAGTGTAATAATTATTTCAAAATTCAAGTACCGAAGTAGATAACTTTAAGTTTTTAGGTTTACCATCTAAACTTTATCCCCATAAATACATTTTTCAAACTCAAATAAATATGAAATTTTCACATGTTCATATAAAACATCCTAACAAAATTTTAGTGTAATTCATTGAATAAGTTTCACAAATGTGGTTTCAGTGCCAAGATTTATGAAACAATTTAATATCGTTATTTTCATTTTACTTCTTTTTGTACGCCCATGGATATTTTAAAATTAATTTCTTAATTCGATTAGTCCTAATAATTAAACGTTTTCTGTTAGTGCCGGAAAGCTTATTTTGTATCCGTTTTTGTAATTTATGTGAGATAAAACCCTTTTGATAAGTTGCGTTTAGTTCGTTTAAAGTAATTGTAACAAAGCGTCTCTGTTCTTTACATATTGTGCAATATATTATATTTTACTTAATTAACTTAACTGTAGGCCGAGCGGAGCTCATGTGAGATCTGGTAAAATTATGATGATTGACATACTTAATTAAACAAGTTACAAATTATTATTATTAATGTAAAACTGGATTTTTCCTTAATAATTTATTGACGAGGGTTAAAAATTCATATCATGAACATTTAATATTAACAGTTTAAATTGAGAATTTGGAACCTTTGGTTTCGCTAGTTTTGGTTAATGGTAACGATAGTTTTCAACATTAATGGTATGATTATTTCACAAGATGCTTACCATACGTCGATAAAAATTCAAAGAACGCGTACTAGCTAGAAAAAGGTCTTAATTCAGTAATACTCAAAAAATAACCAGCTTATGACATAATAATATTGACAAAAATATTTGGTACGGTTGATTACATTTTAGTTACGTTAATAAAAACGCAGTGGCGAATTCAAAAAAAAATTCCGCAATTTCCGGTAGGAAGGAGGCCACTTTTTAATTTTTTTTACATAATAAAATTTTCTTTATTCATCAAAGCATTTCACTTCGATCAAAGTAGTAGTTTTCGAGATATTGCTGGTGGGAGTAAATTCACAAAAGTGGGCATGGGATCTATGGTAAAGTGATAACTTACAATTTTTTTGGGTTTTAGCTAACTATACAGGGTGAATCACGACCCATGCCACGGAGTTTCATGGCGAAATAGAGTATATTCGTAAACTTCTATTGCAGTGGTATTAGGTAAGTCAATATACATTTTAAAAACATTTATAAATATAGAGGGTGCTCCAGGAAAGTAAAACATAAAATGGTCATATTTTTTTTAAATGGAACACTATATTTTTCTACAATTTTAGACTCGTCCTAAGAATCTGGTTTCAAAAAACTATTACACATATATTATAAAATTAATAGTTTTGAAGTTATAGGCAATTGAAAATCGCATTTTTTCAACTTTAAATGATTGCTATGGCCAAACGACATAAAATCGGATAAAACGGCTTAGTTGTCCGTATCTTAACTTTTTTAGTTCTATTTGGTAGCATAAGAACAAAATGTATACAGGGTGATCAAAAGTACGCAGACCAGACGTTAAGTATTAGGAGTTGCTCAGGTTAAAACGACAGGATAGTGCGTGTGAATGGAATGAGATGTTTTTAAATACTCTCGAAATGATTTGTTTTTAAATAAAACTAAGACGGGAAAACAACAGACATTTCAAATAACACCAGACATTTCAAATGTTCTAAACTAAAAACACAATTTTACGTATAACATTTTAAATCAATTGTAATAAATCTTTCTTAAAAGAATATTAGTATAACTATACCGGTTCTGGACCACTTCCATCCAGTTACATTCACCCAGCCGAAGAAGTAAACACCCCTATTCGAAGAGAAGAGTACCCTTAGATGAGAAGAGACTTGTTGAGTCTCGAATCAACCCCAATGTTTCATGAAACTGCCCCAATTGGTCATAATGAGTGCCCTTTTGTCAGACGAGACCGACAACAATGACCAGAAGCGGTAGTAGAAGAGGAGGACTTTTTGTGCCCCCTGTTTACGTCATCAATCTCACAAACAACAACAACAACACCAACAGGTCTCAAACAGGTCCCAAACAGATCTAGAGCAGCTCTTGAACAGCTTGAAACTGGTCTCAAACAGCTTTCGAACAGGTCTCAAACAGGTCTTAAACAGCTTTCGAACAGGTCTCAAACAGGTCTGGAACACCTTTCGAACAGGTCTCAAACAGGTCTGGAACACCTTTCGAACAGGTCTCGAACAGCTTTCGAACAGCCTTAAACAGCTTTAAAAAGCTCGTGTTGGAAAAATAAGAAGAGATCAAGCGATAAGCGATGAGTTTTGCAATGTACAGGGGGGAACAAAAAGTCATCCTCTTCTACTACCGCTTCTGGTCATTGTTGTCGGTCTCGTCTGACAAAAGGGACCAATTGGGGTAGTTTCATGACAATTTGGGGTTATTTTGGGGGCATACGAGGCTTAGCTAGTCTAAGGGTACTGTTCTCTTCGGATTGGGGTGGCTACTTCTTCGGCTGGGTGGATGGAACTGGATGGAGGTGGCCCAGAACCGGTATAGTTATACGACTAATATATAACTACACATAAATAGCAGGAAAATGTAATGTTGACCTTTAGCTATATTTTTTTAGTTTTATTTCACTTTTCGTATTTTACTTTTATATTTGAAAATTTATGCAATTTTGAAAAGTTTCAAAAATTTCTTTTTCATGTTTGTCTTTATAGTTTAAAACTCTCTGAATTTAATTCATAAAGGTACTGCTCAACAAGTCAAGTGATCAACAATTTAACCAGATATCCAGATATGCATTTATGCAAATTTAAATTAAAATTAGATATTAAAATACTAATTTTACACCTAAAAGTATATATACAAAAACCACAAACAAAATAAAAATGCTGAATTTGATTTATGTTTTTAATTATTTTATTTTTATTGGCTGTTTGGTAAACATCTTGAGTCTCATCTAATTCCGTAAACTGAAAGAACAAAAGGGAAATATTAATTTACTTTAAATATTACGGGAATTTAAATTCTGAATTTTTTTGAAAATATGAGCATTTTTATACATATACATATTATTTGAATATAAAAAAGAATGGAACGGTTAATATTTTAAATTCTTTAATATTCTTTGCATGAGTCTCTAAATGAAATTCCAATTATGATTACGGGAATTTTTTCTGGTCTGTAAAAATATTGCCTGTTTGCATTGAATTTCCTCTAAAACATTCATATTTTAAAATTATTTAAGGAAAGCAATTATTTTTCTCTTATTAGTTTGTTTAAAAAAATTGTTTTTTCAGAACAAAATTGTCTTCACTTTAGTTTAAATTGAACCTCGGAAAAATTAAATACAAATTCAAAAATTATCAAAAAAATTATAAATGTATATTATATCTAGACTAGTATTTTCCTAAACTTTCAGCAATATCGCCAATGTGAAATCATTTATTTTGATGAAATAATCAACCACAATTTTTGTCAAAGTTTTTGAATTTACGATCTTGGTAAAAAAAATATTTTTGAAGTGAGTAATTTCTAAATCATCTATTTGTTTATATAAGTCTTTTTGAAATCTATTTAAAACAAACAATTTACAATTTACAAACATCTAATAAAAAATATACGACTCAGTTAGTTTTTTGTTAAATCGAGTAAAACAGTAATATTCTTTCAACTTTCTGGGCTAGATTTATTTGTCTGCGGAGTGCCCTCTAGCTGAGACACAGGAACTTTTTAAAACACTTGGGCTACGTAAACACAGATGCTACTAATGGTTAGCCAACGGACTGTTTGATGTTGCCGGTTCGATGTTATAACTATAAGGCACATCATAGTCCGCCTCTTGACAGCTTTTTAATCGTTACTATTTTTGTTTTTTATAAGAAGACTTATAAGACCATTTTATTATTTTCCCCATACAATTTCAGAAGAGATTATGAAAATTTTGCTCTCATAAAGGGACCACTCATAAACTACGTCACACGAATTTCATGATTTTTGGACCCCCCCCCCCCCCTTCGCCCATATTTGTGTGACCACCCGCCTGGTGTGACACCAATTGTAAAGTTAGAAATTACGAAATTAAGACGGGGTAATTTACAGATTCACCAAACTGGCAACACCAAAAATTCAATTTCATAATTTTCATATTAAACCTGTTTTCCTCTTTAATGTTTCAATAAACAACATTTTTATTTAAAATGTTTTACTTTGCAAATTTTAAATATGCCATCATTTACTTTGATCTCTCTATTTATTTCACTTCTTTGAGTAACAGTAATTGGCCTTTTTTATTATGTATACCTGCGATAAATACTTTTTACCATGATTTTTAATAAAACTTACTTTACATGGTGTTCTTATTTAATTAATCTAATTTTAATGTATTAAATTAAAAATTATAAGAGTGTTTATTTGGAATTTATAACTAAGGTAATTCATAAATGTATTAGTAAAATCAAGTCAATTCATTTATCTTTTAAATCAGATAATGATTTGCAAATTCTTGTTCTATTTGATCTATTCGATTTACAAAGAATATTTCTTTTTTAAATTTTACTTTTTTTGTATTCCATTACCCCAATATCATGCTTAAATATTCACTTATGTTTCAGTTTTACTGTTTTTGATGTTCACCTGTCAAAAGACGAAAGAACAGTCCCTATTTGTCAATCAGCAATTATGCAAATTTAGGTTATGCTTTTAATTTATAGAATATATAGTGGTTTCTTTACTGATTTTTTATGTATAATAATGAATAATTTCACCAAATAACCATAATCCGATTTTTAAGGAAGAGCCTAGGAAACAGCTTCATCGCCATGAGATGGTATGTTCATAATCTTCGTCGCTTACGTTAAGCAATGCAGTAATATTTTGCTCTAGATCATATGTATATGTTCAAAACTTTCATTTTAAAAATACTTATATTAATGTCCTCTGTCTTATCTTTTTTGAGGTTAGAAAACATTGATTTGGATCTGTCAATCGTACATTTTCAATGTTTCAGGGGGAAAAGGGATTACTGATCATGATCCAAAGTTATGAGTGGAGTGGGGATGAATCACAATGCAAATTTGCTCGAAAGAACATGATTCGGGAACATAACGCGTTTTGATTCCAGAAACATGGTCGAAAGAAAGCAATTAAAATCTACGTATTGAAATTGTTCAAGTATTTATATCCATATGTGTATAATATGTATACAGGTTGTCCCTTAAATAGTGTAAAAAAATTTAAGGGGTGATAGTACTCCTAAAATTAATAAAAAAAAGTTCCTATAAGCATATGTCGTTAAATGGATATTAAGGGAGTTACAGGCTTTAAAAGAGTAAATTTTGAAAATGTTTTCTTTTTAATTATAAGTTTAAAAAACAAGATAAAATTTCGATTTACATGATTATTTTAATACCCCACAATTTTCATAAAATTGTATTAACCTGTGAGCAACCAAAATAATTCTTTTTTGTTTCTCAAATAAGGGTTCAGCAAACTGTTACCTTCAATTTTCTTCAAAACGGTTACTCTAAGCGACTTGCAACAAGAATACCTTTTTGAAAGATAAAAGCATGTAGATTTTAAAACCTGTACCTGCGTTGGAAAAAAAACAACCCCAAAAAAGTTATGTATAAATTAATCCCCTACCCTTGCAATAACTACCCTTTGAGATTATAAAAATACTTTTTCGATATCACCGTTGGATTTAGGGTTAAATTTTATGTCCCCTAGTTATTTTTTGAAATTTTATCTTGTTTTTTTAAACTTATAATTAAAAAAAACATTTTTAAAATTCACTATTTTAATTCCCCTAACTCCCTTAATATACATTTAACGGCCTATGCTTATAGGAACGTTTTTTATTAATTTTATGTGTAGTATCAGCCCTTGAATTTTTTACACTATTTGAGGGACACCCTGTATCCACAGGTTGTTGCTATATTTGATCTACAACGCTCTATCCCAAAGAGCTCTCGTTAGTTGTTGAATTTTGATATCGGAACATATTCCCTTAAAGGGTTTAGTTTCTGAGATACAGTGTTAAAATTCATAAATAAAAATAGATTTTCGCTGTAACTTTTTTGAAAATAATTATTTTATGAAGAAACTTTGCAGGTAAATTACTAAACTAACAGCGCTCATTGTGACGGTACATTTTTTCAAAACCTTTTACCAGTGGCGTTCCAGTTTGGTGTGGCCGAATATTATACCCCTAATTTTCTAGAACTCATTATTATTAAGTATGAGAGTTACTTGGGGTAAGAAGTAAACCACTTTTTGGTGACCCCGATGTGATGCCCTATAACTCTCATTTTTAATGACCCTGATCTTAGAAAATTCAAGCGTCACATTTTTGGACGCTTTACATTTTTGGCATTTTCGTCATAGAAATTTCACCAAGATTACGTAACCAATTATTTGTAATATCATTTTTGCCATTTTTTGCTTGACAAAAATTATTTGTTTATATTTCAATCATGACAGAAATAATTTAAGCAAACAGTAGGTCAAAGGGGTTTGAAAGTACTACAACCAAATTAGAGATGGGTAGTTCACGAACGAACTATAAAAAAGATCCGTTCTTTAGTGTGAACTAAATGGACTAGTTCATAAAGCTCAGTTGAACTAGTTCATTTCGAACTATTAAATACATCGTCATCCGACAAATGTAAATTATACTGATGGAGTACTGAATGAGAGACGGAACATTCTGCAATCGAACTAGTTCAAGGTTGTATAGAACTAGTTCGTGGTGATATCGAACTACTGAAATTGTGAAGAAGGCTTGTTTTGGTTCGCGCAGTAAACAAATAGTATGACTTGCTACGCCTGTATACTTAACTATTGGTTGACCAATCAAGTAATTTATTCAAAATAAACAAAGATCAGGGTTTTCCATATGCATAATAATAAAAACGAATTCTTTTAGGACATAGAATCTACAAAAATATATGAAAATAAATAAAAATGTATGAATGGTGTCTACCCAATTAAAAACCACATTTTTAGATTATAAAAGAACAAGCAACAAATAAAAAATAATAAATTATGATTAAGGAACTTTGATTTGTTGAACTTTTGTAGTATTATTTTTTTTACTGCAGCATCCTCATTTTTATTAAAATGTTCCCACACAACATCTAACTATTTTCGGTCAAAGTCCCGAACATCCCCTTTATAAATTTGGGAAGTACACATATACAGGTGTCAAATGATCGCAGCCACCTATCGGTAACGCATTGCATATTCGCTCTCTAGGTACAGCCACTATTCCAGCAATTCGTGATCCGTTGTTCTACTCAATAGAAATTGTTCGTTCGCGAACGAGTTCCAAGAATTAGTTCATCGAAGTGAACTAGTTCGCAAGAACTAGTTCTTTAAAAAAAACGAGGAATACCCATCTCTAAACCAAATATCACCGAACGATTTTAGTGTTACTCGATCTACTCAGGTGTAAGATATTAAATTAAAGAGATAAGTCAGTTTTCTTACTTCGGATATTTAACTTTTTAGCGAACATTTGAAATCTAACTCGGCGTTCCGGCTGGCTACCGAAACGGACTATTTTTAATTGAGGTTAGTATATTTTTATAATATATTTTAGAAATATCTTCTTACAAGACATATTAAATTCTTAATAAAACATAATGAATATTTTATACGCATTAAATAATATGACGATATATTAATATAAAAACACCCTCTGTATTAATTTCCAAACCAAAAAAATCACAATTTGGGCCAGGTACTCCTCTACAAAAATGAATAAATTTTAATAAAAATTATATAGATTAAATCTTCAGTTCCTTTTCTGTTATCTATATTTCACTTCTGTCTTGTCTTTCGTTTGATGATGTTTTCAGTTTATTTCTGTTCTTTCGATGTTATTTTGCTAGTCTGTCCTGTTTTTCTTTTTATTATATCTATAATTTCTTTTCTATTCATTAGATTTTACTTCTGCTATCCTGAGCGCTCTTTTTTTTTGATGATGTCTTCGGTATTATTTTCTAATAATTTAATCATTTACCCCTATACTGAAAATGTCCCTCAAATCGGTCAAATTAATCTCAAATGCTAAGAAATATTTCAGACAGAATTATTTCGGGCTTATACTGATCAAAGGTATCCTTAATCATAGGAGTTAACATAATTAGAATGATATTTTCTGGAACTCGTCATTTTAGGATCAGGACCCCAAGGGACATGATTATTACACTTTTTTAACTCTGAAAGGAAAAAAAGTGGATTATTGCAAATTTTCCAGACCACTTCATTTTCCAGCTATTGCTATAAATGATTTAATTCAATAAAGGGTTGTCAGCATTTGCATACAATTAATGCGGTATCTGCGCTGATACTCAGACAAAAGCGTCTATGAAAATTTTTATGAAAGCCATCGATTTTATTAGTTTTTAAGTATGAATATTTTTACAATTGATGTTCTGAACTTGATTTACTTTTTTATTGGAGGTATTTATAAATTTGGTATACTTCTGTCTCTACCTTTGGTTAAAATACAAGTCTCATCCACATATATACATTTAGTGCTTTATTCTTACATAAAAAATGTATTCTTTGTAACCGGTGAGAAGTTAACAGCCACTTTCTGGCACCCGATTTTCACCTAGCAGCGAAATTGCCAGTGGTGTCGAAGATTTTACTCGTGAAAAAAATAACCTGGGAAATCACCATTATTTCCTCCAAGTAATAAGAATATTTCTCTCCCTACATAAATATTGTTAATAAAAAACACCTAGGTAAATAATAATTTTTTTCTGAAATCACTCAAGAATAACTACTTTCTCGGAGCAAATTCAGACCCCAAAATAGGCTATTCTAGTATTTTAGCCCGTTGCTAAGCAATGAACTTTCCCGGACCGACAAGAGTCCGGAAAAGTTTTTGCCGGCGTATAAGCAGTGAATCTCTGACTTTTGTCATAACAATAATCGAACAGTGGTTGTTGGTTGTCAAGGAAATGATTTCATAGACAGTAAAATGGTAATCAAAAATTATTATGCATTTATAAAAAATCCTTAAGTTATGATAATGATAATTGCGATTTCAGAAAAAATAGTATGTTTACATCGTAGTAAAAGCGCATTCCCAGATTCCAATGCTTGTTGGCCTCGGCTTAACGCCTCGGCCTACAATTTACATTGTCGTCCGGGAATGTATCGCTTTTACTACTAGATAAACAATATACTATTTTTTTACATTTTTAATGAAATGATTAGAAACTCTTACTAACCTAATTTTATACAAAAAAAACAGGTAAATGGTATAATGAAAATTATAAATAAAATATTAAGTTAATTGTATAGTTAAAGCGTTCCTTATTTTCTATATTAACAATTGATCAAAATCATCACCGCCATCAAAATCATCATCACAAATATCTATTTGTGTAAGATAATAATTTTTAGAATATAATAATGCTCCTTACCGTACAATATTTTTTCCTCCGTTTTTTTTTCTATAGTTTGACCGTTAATCGTCATAGCATAGCACAATTTATCTAGAAACTATATCTATATAAACTAATGGGAAAATTACTTGAGAACGTTATTCTTGAAATCAAAACCCTTTTTCCTTTTTGTTCTTCAACTACAAATTCTAGAGACGCTCAAACGGTGGTGCTGCACCGTTTCGGGACTTCGGCCCATCGAGCAAACACTTTTTATACTGTGAAACATTGGCGCTAAATACATGTAGAACACTATTATACATGATCTGGCGCATTTTTTTTTAATTTGCAGTTTAAAAAAGTTTATCCCTTGAGAACTTGATGGCTTGTGCGATACTAGCCAAATTTGTCAAATACATGTAGGGGAATATTATACAGGTGAAGTGGAGAAAGTTCTAAAAATTTTAATTGGAAAAAAGTTTTCCCATGCAAGCCACTTTAATTTGTATGGTGGGTATCGGAAGGGCCGGTCCGACACTGCTCAAATTCGATAGGTAAAGTGAAAAACAGAACTCGATCGGAGCTTTCGTTCAAAAGTTACAGTGTTTATATCCAGACAGACAGACATCCAAACGTCCGGACAGGATTTCTTTCTGCATTTTCAGACTTGGGGAACTCGAAAACGTCGAAAAAAGTGATAAAAATTGGTGGTAAGACATTTTTTTCGCCATCACGAAATTAATACTGAGGTTTTTGGGCCTCAATAATTCGCATTCCAAATGTCATTTGTGCATCTCTTTAACAATAAGTCTAGTTCTATTACAAAGTCCAATAACTTGATTCGAGTTTCTCAAAAAAATTAACTTTAGCTTATGTGGTAGTAAAATTCTTTCATTTAAAGATTGTAAAAATTCTTTCCAATTTTGTATATTTTTTCCTTCATCTGGATCATCCCTGTTAATACTATATATGTTCAAGTAGGTCTTAATATTTCGATTATATATTTGCCATTTCTATATAATTATCATAACAATCTTCAAAAATTTTATCATTTAAAGTTTTTTTTTTGGTAATAACATGGTCTGGGATATCAATAAAATTCTCTTCGTCAACCAGTAACTCCCAATTTTCATAACTATACCTTTCTATAAATATGTATTGGATTAATTTTCTTTCGAATATAGTCCTGTCATAAAAAGTCTTTAAAAATATTCCAAAACTAAAAAACCAGTTTTTGTCCGATTTCCGTTCCTAATTCGTTTATAAATACATCTAGAACTCTTTGAATACATATATGCACTCCCAAATTTGCATACTACAACTTTGATAACAGTTTAACACCGCAATAAACCAATATAACAAAATTATATGATAAAGATAACTTATTTTCAAATTTAAAATGGAAATTTGGAACCTGTGGTTTTCAATAATGTTGAGGAATATCGTCACTACTAACCAACACTTCACTTTTTTAAAACTCTACGTACATTTCGCTAACTATATTAACATCATCAGGAGTTTATGACAAACTAAATATTAAACCTTCCATACTAGCATACAAACTTCACTCATAAATGCGTTTTGGAAAAAAGCCGAAAACCTTATCGAATTTAGCACTCACAATTTTTAAAAGAATCAAAAATACACTTATAAAAAGAAGCGTCCGTAAAATCACTTATATTGAAATATGTAACAGAAAAAATACAAATCATTCTTGTTTAATTTTTAACTTATATATATTGAGATACATAGAAGAGTTAAACATTGATGACAAACTATTGATCGCGTTAAACAATAAGAATCGATAATAAATAGTATATTACATAACTAGAGTTGAAAAAAATTGATTAAAACGATTTTTTTAATCGATTCTTTAATCTGAACTTTGAACTCATTATACCCCTCACAAAAATCTATTTTTTTAATTAGCACTCTTACCCATCCCCCCATCCCATCTTTCTCTCATACCCCTCACCCATTTCCCTATTCCCATCCCACCACCTTGATCCAAGGTGATTGTATACCAAGTTTGCTGTCAATCGGCCCAATAGTTTTCGAGAAAACGTTTGCATGGTGAACTTTGACTTCCTATATCTGCCCCCGCCTATGAGTAGGGGGCTGAAAATAATAACAGCAGCTGCCGTTGAGCTATGGTACCTGTGTACCAAGTTTGGTGTCAATCGGCCCAGTAGTTTCCGAGAAAACGTGTATACAGAAGGGATCGTAATCTCATTAACTACCTTTTTACCTTGTATCGACAGTGTGTCTACGAAAGGGGTTCACTGGCGGAGAAAAATGTTTATTTTAATATCTCTCCACTTTAATTCGCAATTCTTACTGAACGACAATTTCAAATATTATTTCTCATATAATGACATAAACGTCGTAACCCACTCGATTGTTGTTAAAGTTTTGAAAAAGTTTACAGCGATTTATACAATGAAAAATGACAGTTTTGATAAAACCAAAAATAAAATTTTTCTCTTGTGAACCATATCCATAGATACACTGCATATAAATATAAATCGAAGTTTGCTATCAGGTTAACAACTAATGGTATATGGGATTTTTAGCATTCTTGTTTTGAAGTTTTATCGATTAGAATTAACCACACTTATTTTGTACTTATTGATAAGAAAAATTAGTTTTAAGTCAAAACAGTATAATAGTTTCAGAAAAATTAAAAATTGTTAAATCATCAGCTAATTTGTGTCAACTTTAAAAAAAACACCGTGTAAAGTGGAAGTTTGTTGGCAAAGTCCACGAATGACACCAACAAAAACACTTATCTAAAGTTTCCACATTGTTTCTGGTCGTTACTACTCTTTTTACCAACAATAGCTTGTGGGTTTCTAGGTTATCGTTTAAGTTTAAAAGAAAAAAGTGCACTAGGTGCTTAAACTTATCTTTTCATTTCGTCGTTTATGTCTATTTCTATTGAAAGTTTGCTTAACTTTTTATATTCAATATTCAACACATTTTAATATACTTGCCAAGAAAGTGTCAAGAATTCATTCTCGGAACAATTTAATACGTTTCGCTTCTGGGAACATAAATTTTAGTTTAAAAATCGAAATTATCAGTTGCAGCATATATCATTATTGAAACATAATTAACAGTATTAATTTATTTTTAACAGTGATTCAATATAAGCATTTTACAATTATATACAGCTGCTTATTTTATAATTACGATTTAGCTGTGAAATGAAGTGAAACGCTATTTGATCAAATGACAATATTTTTAAAAGGAATAACATTATTCAATGTCTTACTAGATCATTAGTATATAAATCTAAATGGTTATCCAATATGTCAAATGTGGTCTACTGATGAAGTAATAAAAACAAGGGGAGGGAGTAAAATTTTTAAGATAAAATAAGGTACACAATAGGTAGTGAAAAATTGAAAGGAAGTGCTGCCAATCAAGAAAAACAAATATCGTAAACTCGAAAAATAACTGGCTGAACGTATCTGATAACAGTATTAGCCCTTTGGTGGCCAACCATGTAAAATTTTCTACAATTAACATCAAATGCTTTTAAGTACACCATACAGTCAAATTTGACACTACAAAGTGGGGAAATTAATCTAAATAAAATTTTTTTTATAGTTTAGTGTAAAAAAGATCTGAAGAGCGACGATAAATAAATTACATTAATGTAAACTGAGATAATATAAAAACTTACGCTCTAGTGGTAATTCTATAACGAATAGGTTAAAATTTAACGGACGTTAAAAATATAACGTATGTTAAATATGGAAAGCAATTCTGCACATTCATGTTTAATTTTAACATGTTACAATTTACGTATTAGTTCATTAATACCGCAAAAATCTATTCCACAAGCAGAAATATGTTAAAAATTTAACATAAATGTGTTAATTTGACGTTCTAAATTTTGGAAATTAACGAGTACCCTATTAGTAGGATTTAAAACTTAACGTATAAGAAAATATGGCTTTTGATGGATTAATTAATCTCTTTTTACAAAGAAAATCATGTAAATAAGTTGAGAATATAAATCAAATAAGTTATCCATATCTCAAATGTGGTCAAATGTTAATCATAAATGAAAACCCCAAAATCATGTACCACAATAACGTTTAATTAAAAAATTTTTTCTTAAAGGCAACTAGTTTCGTTTAAATAACCATCTTCAGGCCAAGAGATTAACAGGAATTAAATGTTAAATAAAAATTAGCATATTTATAACAGGGTGTGCTGCTACTAATTGAAGGAGGAGCTACCTAGTAATGAGGGAAAAGGGGGGAAACATGAAAAAGTAAAAAATTAAACCCAGGTGGGTAAAAACACTAATTAAAGTTAAACGTAATTAAAATAAAAATTGAGGCGTCCCATTGTGACCAAGTTCACAACCCCCCCTTTACCACTCAATTTTTATTTTAATTACGTTTTACTTTAATTAGTGTTTTTACCCACCTGCGTTTAATTTTTTACTTTTTCATGTACCCCCCTTTCCCTCATTACTATCCTACCTCCTCCTTCAATTAGTAGCAGCACACCCTGTTATAACATGCTAATTTTTATTTAACATTTAATTCCTGTTAATCTCTTGGCCTGAAGATGTTTATTTAACCGAAACTAGTTGCCTTAAAGAAAAAAAATTTTTTTTTAATAAATGTTATTGTGGTACATGATTTTGGGGTTTTCATTTATGATTTGAGAATATAAGTTTAAATAAGGGTTTTGCAATAAGTAATTTGAATAGTAAGAAATGATATTTTATTTGTAGCCCATGTAAATCTTTTGTCAATAGATAGTAAGTATGGGTTTGTTGTAGAAGGCGAAATAATCAATTAACCAGGAATTTGCGAGACGCCAGCAATCCATTTTAATCTGTGACCTTCCAAGTAGTTTACCATAAACTCTTTTTGAAATTTGGTCATTTGACCGCTTCTTTTTTCCATAAGTTGTATTTATTTATATAAACAATAAATAATAGCATGGATGAAATCGATGGAATCACTTAGAAAGCACAGATTGGATGACATTCAATTGACATATCATAAACCTTAACCTTACTTTTTCTTCTTTTTATTATTAATTTGAACTACTTTTAACGTATATTTATTCGATTGAAAATTTAGCGCATATGTTAATTTTATTTTTACAGAATTACAATTTATGTTAAAATTATAAAATTTAACACCCGTTAAAAATAAACATACTAGTTATAGAATTACCACTTCTGTAAGCTTACAATACGCTTTAAAGTTTGTGCTATTCATAAATGTGTAGTAACAGGTTAGTAACTAATATACAGATAAAATGCACTTTTTAGGGATTTGAGTGAAGTTATGTTAATTTGTTAGTTTCAAAATGTGTATAACCTCACCAAACGTCACAATTTCAAACGTTTTTGTGTGCACATAAAGATTTATTGTAACGCAAGTGGACAATTTGAAAAGTATTTCGAAGAAAAGGGGGCAAAATTGGTTTGATGAAGATAAGGATATAAATGGGATTTTATATTAAGTTCATATTATCTTCAAAACTTTTCAAAATTTAGATTTGAAAAATGAAAAGTGTGGGGGTGTTTCCAGAGCTCTAGCTCTTTTAGTTTCTGAGATAATTCAGTTTTTTTAAAAATGGTGAAAGCGCCACGTCTCAATAATTCGTTGAAAAAATGTAAAAAAAACAAATTTGAACGAAACCAACAGCTGTTCTCAATTCGAATCATGTTTTTCTATCTAGAAATAAAATTTCATTTAAATCGGAGTAAAAAAATATCTGACCCGAAAAAAATGGCAAGGTTATATAGCCTTCAAAAATCTTCAAAATTTTTCAAAATTTAGATTTGAAAAATAAATGGCGTGGGGCTGTTTCAAGGTGCGTTGATTCCAAAAAAAGTATCCATTCTGCTCTAGCTCTTTTAGTTTCTGAGATAATTCAGTTTCACGTATTTTTACTTTCTCGCTACTTATACGATATAATATAGAAATTTATATCGTGGCTTTAAATTTTCGCAAATATCGAAATTATGGCAAAAAATATTGTCGTTTTTCACTTGTTTCTTTATTCTTTTATATTTTGAATCTTCTGCATCTTTTATAAGATTTAGTGAGGGAAAGAGTAACAATAATTGAAAATAAAAATACAAACACCAATAAAAAGAAAAAGAGTGCATGGGAAGATATTCACCACAGGTGAATTTATTCAAATAATTTACTAAATTTTGTTTGTAGTTATTGTTTTAGGTTTTTGAATTACACAATTTGTGCCTTATTTTTAGTTTTAATTCATGTACCGGAGCAAAGCGCGCAATTGCCCAACTAAAAACATAATAGGGTATGCAAAAATGCAGGTGAAGAAGGAGAAAGCGATGCAACAGCGTACCGAACTGCAAAGTAGAAGACATTGCATTGTGGTTGCCGAACGAATTTGTGCTCTAGCCAATTTTGTACATTTTCTGCTGACCGAGGGCTAAGACCATGTAGATTTCCAGCATTGTCTTGTACCTTAAATTTTGTAAAATATTACATACTGAAAGCTATTTAAATTGTTTATTACCTCTTTTCTGCTCCAACAGCGTAATGCAGTGAGCCCTTGCAATTCTGGTGAAATTCCACGACCCCTACTATGAACAACTAGATCTTTACTCACCAATTCAATGTTTCACATAGGTGTTTTATAGTTTTTACTCCGACGAACAGGAATTAAATTATTTGCAGTTATCAAATTAGTTGTATTTATATTGATAAATAAATTACGATTTCAAAATAAAACTGATTTGAAAAAGTTAAGGTTAAAATACGGTTAAAGTAGGGAACAGCCTGTTGTAAATTTAACAAAGTTACAAAGCCTTTAAAAGAGGTTTGTAACGCTAATATACGTTTATGAATAATTTTTGGTAATGGCGCTATAAGTCTGTTGTAAGAGGTTTGTAAGTTTTTATGAATAAGGCTGTTATAATTTAAACATTGAATCATTAAAATAACAAGATTGAAGTAAGAGATCGGGTGCAGTTACAGGAAACGACTGTAATGCGAGAAGAAGAAGAAAGGGAAAGAAGAACAGGAAAAGAAGAAAGGAGTAAGAAAAGTCTACGTCAAATATAGTGAGGTAAAGAAGAAAATGAAAGACATTTGGCATAAAGTAAACTTGGGTTAGTAACTTAAGGAAAGGTATACGTACATAAGCCAACGAGAGCAAACAAGAATTAATCTATAAAATGTAAAATGGAGATCAATGCGAACAGTGGACGACACTATAGGGGCGAGAGATAGTTAGCAAAGAAAATAGTTAAATAAGATCCTTGAAGTTGTCCCTAGGTATCAACTGTTCGTTAATACAAGTCACTAAATTATTGTGTAAACATTTCGAGGAGATTGCCTTTGTCCATATCGTATAAAAGTATGGAATCATTAATAGAAAAGGAATGGTAGGATAATATGGTTGACGAAGGAAGAGAGAGTATTGCTGATGTAAAGGTTTCTATATTTATCGTCTTCTACCTGATTGCGTTACTGTCATAGCAGCTAATTTTATATACGCTAGTTTTAAGAAAGTAATAGATGACATCTTTAGTGTTGACTAGAAATAAACAATTAGTTTTGAAGGTTAAATTGACATTGTGTTTTCTGAAAGCTTTTGCTATTTTGTATGATACATTACATATGTAACTAATCGAACCGTAAAAGGAAGAAACATCATGTGTGTTAAGAGAAATATATGGAGAATTTAATTTAAATTTAATAAAGAATTTTGTATAAAGTTTGTTGATAATATCTAAAGGGTAATTGTTAATAGCGAATTGTTTAATAATGTTGAATTCAGAGGAGGACGCTGTAGATATTAAAGGAATCGAAAAGGCTCTGTGTAAAAGTTATTGAAAGAAGCTAGGTTTATGCGAAGTAGGATGATTAGAGTAGAAGTTAATTAAGGTATCTGTGGTGGTAGACTTTTAGTAGATTTGGAAATCTAAACGTGTGAAAGGAAGCTTCTTAGAAATTATTAGGATGAGAAAAAGAAGTTCGTTAGTTAGATTCGAACTCTATTGTAAATTTTATATGAGGATGTAATGTGTTAAGATATCGTGTTTACTAATTAACAATTAGTGGAAACGTGTGATGGTTCCCTTATTAACGAAAAATGTACGTAAAACTAATTCATTTACTGTTCAGAATGTAGACTTGTATAATAACTTATTAATAATTATCATTTTATTATAATCCACACGCATTTTATTCGCTCGGTCTAATAAAAAGACATTTTGTCACAATATTAATAGTTATGTAACGCTCTTTCATCGTTAAGCGATTGATTTGCCTCTGGCGCCACCTACCGTTAATAGTCCGAAGGCCACTTGGTACCGATAAAAGCTTGCAGCCAGATCCGCGGTATTTAGATGCCCCGCTGGGTTTGAGGTCCTGCTGGAATGTTAATGCTCACAACCAATTAGTAAGAAGAAATTAAAATCACCAAGCAAAAAATAATTGTCTTTATTCAACACCAAAGCACATACAAAAATCCGGCAGGGACGGGGAAAAGGTGTATAACGTGTTCCAAAACAAAACCAAGAATGCGTGAGCAGGTTGTTCGATGAAAATAATTTATTTATTAGTAGGTATATAGGTACAACGCTGAAAATAATTTAAAGATTAGTACGCCGACAGATGGCTGGTCCTGTGAAGTAAATACTCAGTCCAGGCCGATTTCTGTCGGTTATCTCGATTAAAAATAAATATACGGCTTTCTCCGGCAGAAACAATACTAAAAATAATATTTTAAATAAGTACGATAACAAAAAACAGAACTTTGTAAAAATTTACAAATGAGACCTTCGCTTTACCAATATTGTGTTCACCGGTGTTCTGGTCTGGCTATTAGCTTAAGCTTGGTGTGGTGGTTCAGCTCCCAGCAGTGCGGCAGTGTTGCCAACTGCTTTAGATAAAATAATGCGGTTCTTGAATCAAAATAATGCGATTTTGATTTGAATAATGCGATTTTTTTTGAAACTGTTCTGTGTTTGGTACTTCATCATATAACTTATTTTATTTATCTTCTTTTTTACAACACACTAGGAGAAAGTTTAAGTATTTTTAATTAAATTAGAAAAAGTAAATACACCTCCTAAAAAATAAATAAAGACCTATAAGAAAAATAATTTTAATAAAGTAAGAGTTTTCGTGTCTTTAAAACATTTTATTGTTTACACAAACATTTTTTTCTCTTCATTTTGAAAACTACATCCCGATTGAGGTTCTTTAAATGGTGTAGAAGCTTCCATGTGTTTTTGTTTTGCCTATAAAATATTTTACATATTATAAATAACTTGGTTCGTTATTCTTTTATTTACAGTTGTAAACAAAAACTGTTCATTTTTATTATTAGGTATTCATATTTTTTTGAACATACCTGAGCCGTTGTCTTTATACAGACAACGCCTGAGCTAACCATTTATCCATTTTCAAACCACCTATAAAAAAAGCTCAACAGAAAGCAGTTGGAATTCACGCTAAACTCGAAGAAATTCGCATGTACTAAAAAAAAATGAACGCTGCATAACACATAATAAACAATATAATCACATTATCTATTTATCTATCATGCAAAATATTCGGGTAAATCCCGAAACACTTTTTAAATACAGTGCTGTCAGATTCGTGATTCGTTAAACAATAAAAATGCCTGCAATATTCTTCTTTTTAACTAAATGCGGAACTTATTTTGTTTATTATTAGATGGCGATAGTGATAGTATAGTAGTAATGTAGTGTTCCTAGTTTACGTTCAAAATATGATGGTGATAAGAATAAAGTGCGGAAATAATGCGATTTAATTTAGATGCAAAAATTATGCGGATCGGCAACACTGCAGTGCGGGCACTTTATATTACGCCTTGAGTGAGAAGCAAGCCTCCAATTTCCCACTCTTGCTGTTACTTGCGCATCTGGAAGGAGTCGAACATGCGCTTTGCCTGAATCGCGAACTTTTTCTCAAATCCAAAATAAAACTTATGAAAAATAATACCTTTACAGCGGAGCTAATCATGCTGTCAACCGATTGGTTTAAAGCCGTTGACACAAGACACAACTGAATTTAATTTCGCATTTGTTTCTTTCATTGCTCTCTCTTATGTCACGCGTGAGCTCAAACGGAAATCGCGGACTTGGAATATTTTACGGATTTAATTTAAAGTTAATTCAAATATTGGAGAAAATTTTGCGAAATTTATTTTTATTTACACTTATAATAGCTCACCCGGTATATACAACGTCATGGCAGCTCTTAACAACAGTCGACTTGATCTGGCGATGTCTACCGACTGACTGAATTGCAGTTTGCAATGTTTCCACTTTAATTGTTTTGAGTTCCCCACCAAGCCTCAATTGTTTCCCCTTTTCCCCCTCGAAAATGAATCATTACACAATTGATGAAAAACGAATTTGAAATAACTTTTTTAAAATTTAGTATCACAGCCAGTGAAGCAAGAAAGATAAAATTAAACATGGTTAAATGTGTCGAATAAAGTATAATCATGTTATGATTTTTCCCCTGTCTAAACCTTTCTCATTTTTCTTCCCCTTTGAAGTCTAAATTCCCCTCCATAGGGGAACTTCCGCTCATTGTGGAAACACTGCTGAATTGTCGCTTGTCGCTTCTATATCGCTAGCCGTATTGATTCTCGATCGACCATCGCGATTCATACGGTGCAGAGAGGGAAGTACTCGGCGGCTCCATTAGCGAAATTACTTAAATATGAAAGGAGGTAGATGCGTCAAAAGAACTTAAACTGATGTGTAGAATATATTAAAAGAATATTTTTGCAAAAAGAACGGAGGTTGTATGACTATTAACGGAAGTATAATAATTTAATGTTTTTCTGGTTTTTAAAATTATCCGCAGTTAAGTAACTTCGTTACAGTTATTGTACAGAAAGAAAGTCCCATTGGTTAATCATTAGTTACATATTTGTTACAATCTTTACTCAGCGTTTTTGTATAAATGTGACAAAATGATATTTTGTGTTATATGTCTTTACCGAGAAAAAAGGTAATCAAATCGGCCTTTACTTAGCGTTTTTGTAAAATTTGACAGATGATAATAAGGTAGTTCATTTGTTTTTTCATAACATATTTCCAGTTACCATAGTTTTACTCTTGATTCTGAGGTGTGTTTTTTCTTGGACCTGGCAAACTTGACCGTCAGACGTGAGAACCAGCAGAGAATCAACAATAACCAAAAACCCTTAAAGTTCACATAAAATAAATATTAAAATCTTATTAATTACCAGATTTCGTGGTCTCTGTTATTGAAAAAGAGTATAAAACAATGATATATCAAAATAAAAACATGAATTTTAAATCAAAATATGAAATACAAAAATATTTAAAATGAAATAAATTTTAAGACAATCTGTAAAAACAAATTAAGAATTAGATTCTCTTTTTCGTACATAGACACATAGAAATCAATAATTTATGATATGATATGAACTTTTAAGTAAATAAATAAAAAAATATACCGGGATTTATAGAATTAAAAATAAAATTACAAGCATCGAATTAACTAATAACGATCTCAAAAAATTTTAGTGAAAATATAATATAATATAATAAAACTTACCCTATTAATAAAGGGGAGACTAGAAAGAAATCTTCAGTTGAAAACACTGGCGATATAAAGATATACAAAGTCTATTATTGGTATTAAATAGATAAAGAAAAGAAAATAGGAGGTTCTTAGCACGGGTTGGCCTTTTTATAAGAATGATAAGAGAAGAGGGGGGGACATGACGCGAAGAAATAGGAAAGGGAACATCATGCGAATATGAAACTATAAAATATACGGAGTAGAGAAAGAAAACGTAACAGCTGTAGATTTAAAAACACCTTCGTTTAGAATGCCATTAATATTTCAAGTGGAAATAGATTTAATGTGAGTTTATTTTAGTAGATCCTAGTCATATAGAGATAATAATAAACGAATTTTCTAATCAGAAACTTTATTACACAACTGAAGAAGCTACTTGTTCAAATGAATAAAACCAACCTTACCAAAACTCTTTTGCTACTTTCGTTCTCTAAAGTAACATTTATCCAATGTAGTACATTTACGACTTACGTTATATATTTTGTTAATGCAAAAATTTTGGTCAAAAATCAATTCAATATTTACAATCTATCCTATCAACAAAGGTCAAAATAAAATTAATATCATTTAATGAAGTTGTGTACTCTATAAAAGCACTCGATAAATAAACTTTGCGAGAGTGAACGAGACAAAAACATCCAAGTTCAATAACCGAAACTTTCCGAACTTCATTTTCAGATGATGAATGAGGGTTAGAAGGAAATAAGTGAATAAGATCGGTAAACCGCCTGCTAACTTTTTGTCAGTTTATTCGATAACATCGGATTTATTATTAAGATTACGATTGGGATGAAGTGCAATAGGCAGAAAATTGCATGACAAGAATAATTAAGAACGTAGTTTATCGCACTATTGCAATTGGTCTATATTTATAGAAGTTGGCTATCGAATCGTTTTAAGTCAATAAAAGATCAAAGTATTTATAAATAATTAATCAAAAACTTTCTGAGACCAATTATACTTAATAGACAATGTTATATTATCAAATAATTTCTTTATAATTAAATGTATTAGTCTCCCATCGAAGGTAATGAAAAAGATACTTTATATTAAATTTCATGGCCTCCAAATCCGTTGTTATTCACAACAATTTTTTTATGGAGATTATTTTTACGTCTCTTCAGAACATTTTCCTTCTCGTCGATGGGGGTGAAAAGCGAAGGTTTTTAATTTTTTTTTAATGTTCTAAATTTGTTTTCGAAACTTAATGCCACAATTTTTTTCTATATCATTTTAGAATATTTCTGTCACATCAGATTTCATAAACAGGCGAAGGAAATGAAAAATGGTGCTTTATATTTTATTTTTTAATTTCCCAATCCGTTGTGCACAAAATACTTTTATGACAACAGCTTTTTGATAGATATAAGACGAGATGAATGGCTGTGACTTAAGTGAAATGTATTGTTAATTTTTATATTTTAAATTAACAATGTATTTTACTTAAGCCATAGCAGTTTATCAAGTATTACACAGGAAGTTTCATAACTCACTATAAACAGTACATCAGTATACTTCGTCACGTCATACAGGGTGATTTATATTGTTGCTTTAAAGTTAAATTAACCTGTAGGTAGGTATATTTAACATTGTTAAATTTTTGTCACCAATATACATATTCGAAGTTGCTTACATTTAAGATATAGTTAATGTGTTATTCGTTTGTTTACTGTACCATAAATTTCATTAATAAATAAGGTTTATTAATTTGGTATATTTATAACGTTGAAAAACAAAAATCATAAAAATAAAGGATAATATCAAAAATACGTAAGTTATGCTAAGAAACTAACTCTTTAGTTTACACGTCCTCTAATATTAATTTGACAGAAAATTTGACTCTTAATAAAAGTTTCTAAATCTAATAGTGGGTATAAAATTAAAAATCAAATTTGACAAATATACGTGATGATGTTGAAAATACGTTAATTATCATTAAAAAAGAACATTTTAATGTGCGTACCCTGTAGTATTCTTATATAAAATTCCTTTTGACAGGGATTACGGGGTCAAGTGAGATTTCTGTGCTACGCGCAGGAACGATTCGTAATTTTCGAAAATTTTTAAGACGACTTATGTCGCATGGTATCAAAAAAACAAGTTATCGGGGATACACTTAACGAGAGCTTTCTAACTATACCTCATATGACCCACTTCTAAAAGCTTACATTCACAAAATACAAGCAAAACACATATTAAATACATTTTTGTTAAAGATTAAACTTTTTGAGTTTCCACAAGATCAGAAAATTTTGCTTATGAAGGACTTAAATATCATGATATTTTTTGTAGAATTTTTTATTAGCAATATTTTAATATGCAAATATGGGAAAATGTTTTGTGAGGAGTAGGGGTGGTAAATTTCATGAGGCTGTGGGAATTATTTTTTCTTTTTTTCTTTGGAAGAAACATTTTTAAATGTCGATTCACTATGAAGTACACTTTTTTCTTAAACCTATAAGAAAATTTACCAGTATCACAATCATTTGGTAGTGTTAGCAGAAAAGTTTTTATTGCAAAGAAGAACCGATCTTGAGCGAAGTTGGAAATTAACGGCCTTAAATTTTGAAATTGACTTTCAAATTTAAAGATGGAATGATTGTCAAACATCAAAATGCTTCCTGATTTGTTCAACTCCCATAAGCTTCCCGGTACCACCCTTAATCTTGCTGGACTCTAACAGATAGGAAATGAAAGCGTATTACTCATTGAACTACGGAGAGCGTATCTCTTTTTTTAGTAAAATTTAATAGAGTTTACTTGAATTTGATTATACGATAAATCAATGACTAGCAATGTAATTAGTATCCGCACCATATAATTTTAAGTCTAATCTCTCGAAAACTGGTTCAGGCTGGGTAACAATCAGGACCTTTGGACTTTATAGGTATGGAAAAACCCGCCAAAAAAACATCATCCAAAGCCATGACCTGTCTTCCAATTATTCTTACTAATATGATTATCTGATTAAACTAGGTATATTGTTGTATATTCATGAAGGAGTAATTTAATTTCTTGTTAGAAAAACGTTATTTCTGTGTTAACGTGTGTTAGTCATTTGGCATTCTATTCCTTTCTCACAAGAGTAGTACTTTATCATTTGATTTATATTTCCTAGTGAATGTTTGAAACTAAGTACTTGAGAGAAATACAATTAGTCTGATTTCTAAAATGGTTGAAAATTTACTGTTTCCTTTACTTTTAAAAATGTCAAATATAACTTACCCCCCTGAATACGGATCTGAAGCCTTATGTACATTTATTTTTATTTATCTCCTTAGTAGCAAAACAGACGCAAAAGATGAGTTTTACAAAAATTATAAGATGAGTAAAATGAGATTATCTATTAAGACAAAATAAAGTTTTACCAAATTGAATGTGAGTCAAACGCTTGTCTTTTTTATAGTTAAGTTAATATTTCCCTAAAATTTCATGACCGTAACCTACCTGAGTAGTAGAAAAATTCACAAATTATTATCTGACCCCTATGTGGGTGGGGCCTTATGAGGAAGCTCTCTCACTCTCTCTCTTTCAAAGATGATTTATTTAATAGCAAAATTTGGCCACATAAAAAATAGTGAGACAGTATATGTCCCGTTTTTGATTCTTCAACGGCCTTTTACTATGTCTAGTTAGATTTTATAGTTTTAGTCTATCATATTTTCTAATATCACGATATATAGCTAGCCCTCAAGGCCAGACAGCTCCCATAGATACCGAAGTATACATTCCTTTGCCTTAAAATATTAATTATTAGTACAAATTTTTGGAACTTGTTACTGTCGTATTGTTGTTTTAAGGAGCGAAGCGATGGTGGGTGTTAAAATAAACGTAAAAATAATCCAGATGTTAAACACTCATAATTCGGTTCGTAAAAGCAATGACGTGTTTAATAAAACCTTCTACATAAATTTCTTTCGAGAATTGCCTTGTGGACCGGAGCTTAAATTAAGGGGAAATATATCCTCTGAGGCTCTACAATAATTACTTAAATCGCCAAGCGATCTAAGTATACAGTTTATCTGAAAACTTCTTAAAACTGCTTTGTTTTGTATTGTAGAGATTATTTTTATTATGATTAGGTTTTTTATATTTATTGATAAGCATGGGATGAAAGAAAGACTAATATTTTATTAATAATAGAAATACGAATATGAAAGAATTAAATAAAAAATACGACACAGATCAATTTTATGTCAAGTTTAAGGTAAGAGAAAATAACCAATAATAATGTGTGAATTTCAAGCTCTTATTATTAAATCCAGGAATAATTTAGGGCTGTAGTAAGATCTTGAAAATATATTTATTAGATATACATTATTCTTTGAGTAATATAAAAAAATCACTGATAAACATTAAAGGTGTTTTGAGTGAAATTTTTTATCTGTTTTTACTAGAGTGACTTTAATAAAATATTTATTGGTGTAGGTTAATAGGCTTTTAAAAGAATTGAAACATTTTAAAAGTTTATAAACAATTAACAGTATTTAACATAAAGTTTTAGTGCAATACCTTTTGTGTAAAACTCATTGGTGTGCATTTAAGGGTTCTTCAAAAAGTTCAAAAATTTAAATAAGTTACAAAACATATTGAAAGTCAGATTTTACTATAAATTTGCATATTACTTGCAACAGAGTGGAAAAACAGCCAGTAAATAATATTGTGTAAATGTGACCATTTTTATGGGTAGCAGATACAATCAAAATAACGAACAAGAATCTATTTAGTTAGGAAAATATATTTTTATATATATATATATATATATATATATTTAGTTCCATTGGCGCTACAAGATGATTCCCAGCAAAGGTTGGCAGTTTTTGGGCAAGTTTTCTGTCATAAAAATTGATGCCTCGCCGGAACTCATATGATAACTTGCCGAGTCGCGTTTATTCAAGAGGATTTTAAATATATCGCCCGTCACAGAGAAATGTAAAGATTTATTCATTTGTTTGTCAATATCCTTTAAGAATTTATAAGTTAAAACCTTTTACAGTAAATAGCCAGTTTGTTTACAGTTATAAATCTCACAATAATCAGTTAATTTTTGTGTTTCGTTGGGTAAAGACCTGTTTTCAGGCATCTTTGACTTTCGGTCGTGACGGGCGAGGGTTTCTAAGAACTAATCAATCGTTTTTATAATTTCGTGTTCATTTTTATAATAATTATTTGTTTTATTTGTATTCATTTTTGTATTGATGTTGTTTTTCTGTTATAAATATTTAACTTTCGCCAATAAATTAGTTAAAAAAAGTACCAAGTTTTACTTACAACATAACGTTAACTTGGAGGTTAACTAACTTCTACTTGAAGGTTAACTTCTAATTAAAATAAGAAGCGTTTTTCAATTCAAATTATACTTCTTGTTAACCTAAATTTGAAATTTATTTCAATCTGGAAACATTGTATTTTATGTGTTCTGTCATTGTATATAGACTTCCTACACAATGGTTCTGTGATATTATTTGTTTTCATACTCGAGCAAGTTAACCTAAAAAGATTCAGGTTGGGAAAAATAGAAAAAGTACTGACGAAACGTGTTAAAGTTATAGAAAAATATAAAGAAATAATAGAGTGTAAAAAAAGTGGTGCCACTTCTTTGGAGAAGAAGGCTGCATTGGAAAATGTGGCTAAAAATTTTTCTATGAACAGTGGGAATATTCACGATTACCAAAGCTTAAAATAAAAATCCAAAAAAATATGAAAAAAAAACTACAAACACATGTACGAACAAAGCAAAGATGTTAAAAACTGGAGGTGGAATATTTCCACCAATTGAGATGGATAAAATAGATATAAGAATTAAAGATCTCATCGGAGGAGAAGGGATGTATGGCCTTAGTAATGATTTTGTTAATGATGGTGTTCGTTAGTAACTGTAAATAATAATCAATCGGCTTTCTCATTCAATAGTCGTTCGTTGTGGCTGGCTGGACAGGCACTAAACTGATCTTGTTCGATCGGTAGCTGGATCGAACAGACTAAAGGGAAACGGACTCTAGTAGCCGCGAGATTGGTTAAGTACATGTCGAGAGGCGAAGTCCGTCCGTGATGGCTCCATCTCCCGGGCGGATGCACAAATAATCGCGCTCGACCGTATGCTCCAAAAAAACTTCGCGGTGCTTATTACTTATGCGCATTCACCATAATTTAAAGTTTCACGAGAATTCAGCCATTTACGATATAATTTAATGACTTAAATAATATTTTAACTAACAAATAAAAATAATACTGGCAATAAAGTAACTTCGTAACAATATTGTTAAATAAACAAAAAATAAATATATTTTTTATTGACTTTTGTAGGTATTTTGCAGTTAATACAAAAAATACATGCTTAAATAATGCTCTAAATTAAAATTTAAAAGAGCAAAATAGTTGTGAATCAAATTATGCCTCGTTCTATTATTAACACTGTCTCTAATACGAGGCAAATTATCTACATTATCAAAATTTATTGCTATTTTGTCATTACCTGGGGGAATATCTTCATTCTCGTCACATGCAATATTATGTAATACAGCAGTAGCAACTATTTCTGCTTGTGTTCCATCTAATTTTAATCTAACACTTGTAGCTAAAGAAGGAAATCTCCGTTTTTCAGCATTCGACTACATTCCTGGTTCATATTAAAGATTTGTTAAAAGGCTCCTCTATGTAATGGTGTTATTAAATAAGGCTTTATAGGATATCCTTGATCACCAGTAACAGAATAATGTCCAAATTGGCCCTCTTACCGTCTTGTATAAATATTTGAATTACGGAAGATTCGTAAGTCGTGCGTGGATCCTGGCAACAATTTACTTGAATCTTCAAACAAAATAAGAATAATTCAGGATAGTCTCCTCCTGGCGAAATTATTTTTACGTGCGTGCAATCAATTGCTCAAATACATTATGCAGAAAGCGAGCTAGATCGCAAAATTTAATCCTACAATAAGTCAGTTCTTCCATGGTTTAAGGTATTTATATATAATTGGTCGTTAATCTCGCTATAGCCTGTGAAACTCTCCTTACAGTTTTATATACGGTGGACTTTTAGATACTTCATTTCAATCTTCCATAACACCTAAAAAGTTACCAGTAGTAACGTAAGGCTAATAATAACTGATGCGTTACTAAGAGAAAATAATATATTAAAATATAAATCAACATGTATATGGTGATTTTCATCCTTGATCATATATAATTTACCTCATTTGGGTTGGACAAAATACCTTAAAAGAAAATCAGAAATTTAATTTAAATCAAATTGTATACAAAAATATCTTCAGTCTACTTTTGCTACACTCGTCCTGTTGTTTTGTTGATAAAATCTTCAGTTATTCCAACTTTTCAACACTCCAATCTTCTTTTTCTTTAGTTATTCTTTCCTCTAAGTTTGTTTTTGTTCTTGGTCTCTTTCTCTTCTCTTAATTTTAGTAAAATAAAATTTTCTTCAACTTGGTGCTGTTTATATTTTTATTTTTTTAACTTTTCATTTTTATATTTTCATTAACATACTTATCAATACAGTTTTTTTATTTACAACATAAAACTTTCTATCTGACCAACAAAAATTTCTTTTTTTGTTTTTTTTTAGGTGCTGTTTATATGTTTATTTTTTTAACTTTTTATTTTTATTTTTTCATTAGCATACTTATCAATACATTTTTTTATTTCCAACATAAACTCTATATGACAATCAAAAATTCCTTTTCCAATTCCGCAAAACCAATAATCATCCTCCTTTTTTTATTAAAAAAAAATAATATCATTTACCAAAATTTCTTTTAATTTACATATTTCATTTTTATTTTACAAACAAGGAAAACTGTTAATTTTGCTTTCAAATCTTATTCATATCCTTTGATTCAACCAACCCCTACTTACTATTATATTTTATAACAATTTAATTCGATACTATACAGGGTATAATAAATTTCATTATAATATACAATATAAAATTATTGTTTAAAATTGGTATGTACGCCATTAACTACTTCATAAATATATATATCAATTGGATATTCCAAATTTTCACATAATAATGGGTTAAACTTACACCGAGAGTAAGGTTAAAGTTAGTTTTTAGTTAGTCTTTATAACTATAAATTGGAAAACTGAAAAGTTTTAGTTACCTCAAGGTTTGAGTTTTGAAAAACCGGCCCTAAGTGCAATATATAAAGTTCCAATTTTACACGTTAATTTTCTAATTTTTTACAATACAGCGGAAACATTTTCACTCTTAAACGTTAAGGGTGGTATTAAAGACAAAACGACAAAAGCCTCAAATTCCAAAATTAAATATCTTAGATAGATCATACTGTATATTTCAAATTAATATCTAGCAGGAAAGTAAAAATTTGCTAAATTCATGAAATTATTAGCTATAATTAATACGCCTGAATACATTTTACAACCAATTCATTTATTGTACTCTGAGTTTATTATTTAAATGCAATATTTAACTTCAAAATTTAATAAATATTAATATTAATAAATATACATTTTGTACATAATTAAAACAATATATGCTTTCTCTAGCAATATTGAATATTTAACACAACGATTTTTAACAAAATAAATATTTAAATTATACGATGGGTAATTAAATATGTTTGAACAAAGCTGTTATTAGTATTGCAAAACAAAATTTTATTTTTTTGTTTAATAACAATATATTTAATAACAAGTGTACAAAAAAAATTTACTAATAATTTAATACTGTTTTATATTTATATACCATAAAAGACATAGACAATACAATTTTAATTTTATTTTTAATTAAAATCACTTAATTGTAAATTACAACTCTTGTCATTTAATATTATTTGTTTAATTATTACCAACCTAACTTGATATTTAAATATATTCCTTATGGACAACTTTATTCTCCTGTAGAAATGTATTTTTCAAAAAGTATCTAAAAGCAATATCAATGAAATTTAAATATATAAGCATTTGATGAAAACAGATAGAAATGGACATTACAGAAACCAATAAATATTAAGTTATTCGAATTAGAAATAGAACAACGCTCCTGTTATATAATTAACTATTAACAAGGGTTTTAGCAATAAAATCAATCACATCAAACTATACACCATTCTATATGGACCTGTTATTGACACATTACTTAACCGACGATAAAAAATGTAACTACAGACTGTGTATAGGTTATTCGACTACTAAGAGCCGTTATACATGCGACTGACGATGAGTCCGTCCCATTGAATGTCACAAGTAAAGCTTATCGTCCGTCGTCTGATTGGTCCGTTAAACATCAGAATTTTAGATTGATATAATGAATTTAGACCAAAAGATTAGTACCTAGGAAGGATAAAAAAAATTAAAAAACAAAACCAAAATGGCGTTTTAAGTGACATTTGACATTCGACCTGTACGTGTTTGAAGTCGTAGAATTCGAATATGTAGGAATAAACTATTTGAATTTCCAATTTACATGTCAATTCCGGTCAAATCGAAAGTCGACCATTATAATCGATCAAATCTATTAACCTATTTAAAAGTTATATGGGTGGCCCATTACGCCCGATATATCAATAATAAAATGTAACTAAATGATTCTTTATTAGGCCAAGCAAACCTATGCGTGTGACTTCTGATAAAATGATAATAATTGACATAGTTAATTATAAAAGTCTACATTAACAACAGAGATTGAAATTCCATATCATTATGAATAAAGTCTACCAAGTTCTATCTAACTTCCCCGTTGATTAGATTATTAATTATTAAAGTTAATTAATTATTATTACTATTATTATTATTATTGTTACTAATAAAAGAAGACTATTATTAAAGATTAATTAATTCTTAAGAACCTGGCAATATCTCAATAGTATAGTAATTCAAACACGCGTATTGCCTAAAACTAGGTCTTACTCCAAGGACACCCAAATAGTAAGGATACCAAAAATAACAAATACTAATTATCTCGATTAGGTGTCTGAATTCAATCAATGCAATTCTTAAAGATCCCAAAATAATCCTTAAAAACCATTAAAATCCCTAAATATATTTAAAACTCCTTAATTAAAAGTCCTTAAAAATCCTTAAAAAACTTTAAAAACCCTTACAAATCTTAAGATAATCTTAAAAATACTTTTAAATCCTTAAAAAATCCCTAAAAGCTCTTAAAAATACTTAGAAAAGACCTAAAATTACTTAAAAATCTTAAGCATTTCTTAAAGATCCGAAAATAATCCTTAAAAAACATAAAAATCCCTAAAAATGGTTTAAAATACTTAATAATTTTAACAATTAAAAAAATTTAAAAGTCCTTAGGAATTTTAAGAAAATCTAAAATAATCCTTTAAAAACATTAATATCCCTAAAAATATTTAAAAATTCTTAAAAGTCCTTGAAAATCCTTAAAAATCATTAATTATCATTAAAAATCCCTAAAAATCTTTAAAAATCCCTTTAAACTTATAAACAAATTTAAAAACCCTTACAAATCTTAAGATAATCCTAAAAATACTTTTAAATCCTTAAAAAATCCTTACAAAATCCTTAAAAAATCCTTAAAAAACCCTTAAAAAATCTCTAAAAACCCTTAAAAACACTTAGAAAAGAATTAAAATTACTTTAAAATCTTAAAAGCAATTCTTAAAGATACGAAAATAATCTTTAAAAAACATTAATATCGCTAAAAATAGTTTAAAATTCTTAAAAATCCCTAAAAATATTTAAAAATCCTCAAATTCCTTGAAAATCCTGAAGAATCCGAAAAAACCCTTAATTGTCATTAAAAATCCTTTAAAATCCTTAAAAATCCTGTAAAAACCTAAAAATCCTTAAACATCCCAAAGAATCCCTAAGAATCCTCCTTAAAAATCCATAAAAATCTTTAAAAATCCAAAAAAATCCAAAAAAATCCTTAAAAGTGCGTACTATATTTATTTTGAAATTTTATAGTACATGAAGTTGTAATTATCGTACAAATACTATAATGATAGTACAGTTGGCAACGCTGCTCTAAATGGAACCAAAAATGACTAGGCCATGTCTCAATAGAAGACGCATGTTGTCTTAAACTAGATCTTACCCTAACGACACACAAATAGTAACTGATATTATTATGGGATCTCCAAATGGAACCCAAAATGCCTATTAAGAGATTTTAAATTGCAATTTCTCCGAAAAGAGTAACATTGACAAAAATAAATATATCATTGATTTTATTTCTGACAGGCGATTTGTTTCAATCCTCTTATGACCAAAACAAATTCCTAGCAGTTCGCTAGGGGATTTCATTGTTTATATCAGAAAACTGCTAAAAACTGATAACTTCTGCTGAGAACCAACTTTGTGTCACCAATATACTTAAAATATGTTCCTCAACTATACAGATTTTGTTTTTTGTTTGGGCCAGTCGATCGTACTCTTACGCATAAAAATTTCTTTCTAGTAACCGTTGCAAATATGTTTTACTGAATGTTTTCCACTATGTTACAGAAAGACTTGTATGTAAATCAAAATTAGAGTAACAAACACTAGAAATATCTTATGTTTATTGAAACAATTTGGCATACAGAGTTAAAAATTAGTTATAATAAATTTTTCTTAAAATAAAATAAAAATTCTACACATAAATAGCGGGAAAGTGTAACGTTGGTCACAACCCATATTTTTTATTGTTTAGTGTCGATGAAATTTACCTGTTTTTTTTCGTATCACCACTATTTCATTTTTTTTTCAATGGTATTTTCAGAATTCTACTTTGTTGGGCTTTTTTCCATGTTGTAGGTATTTTCATTTGTTGCAAATATTAATTTACCACCTTAAAATATTTTTATCTTTTACATAGAAGTTATTAATATATAATTTTCTTACAACTGAATATAAATTCCTTTATTTAACATTCAAGGAAGAAATTTTAAAGTTATTTGCTCAACATTCCGAAACAATATTCTCAGTAGGTTTCTGATTGCTTGCCAAATATTTATCGATTAATCATATTCAGTAAAAGTTTATCTCAAGCTTGGCGAAAAACTTCGTACCGGTTTTCTACATATATACAGGGTCGTCCGTAAAAGGTGAAAATCCACCATAATTATAAAATATGTTTCCCGGCAAATTGGTTTATAAAACAATACTAAAAGTTGCATATTTTATAAAAATATTGTAAGAAATGGGTAAGTCAAAAATAACTTAAAAAGAATAATAAAAGCCCTTTCAAAAGACGCATACACCGTCAAAATATTAGGAGGTTGACGTGTTTGATTTCAGAAATTGACCATTAGGCCAAAATATGTGTATTGGGAAATAAATATTAACTTGTCTCAGGATTTTTTCATAAGTTAATCAACAATTGAAATCCTATCATATCAACATTTAGTTTTGGGTGTAGCTTCCAATTTACATACCTCAGTAACATAGGGTTACCAGAAATCAAAAATAACAACTGTAGTATCCAGTGGACCTAAGCTAAAATTCTTAGAGCCTTTACTAGTTTTATTTCTGAAAGATAAATAAAACTAGTTCTAATAATAATAATAATAATAATAATTTATATAAACACAGTGTGTTTACCTTTTAAATGGCAATACTGACAATCTTCAATTCTCTTCTGTTTTAATTTCTACCTAAACCTACATTATTATAAAGGTAAAGGGCCTAATTTCAACTTCTGGATATCTTATCACTTTTTTTGGATCCTTTTTTTTTTCTTAAAAATGGTTGCTGGATTTAACACATGATTAAATATCTATTCTTGATTGCTCTAGATTTTCTAATAATTTTTAAAGAAAATAATATATACTACTTCAACACAATTATATTATTTCAATTCGTTTGAAGTCACTTTGGTGGATTTTCCTACTTGTGTCAAAAGGCCGTTCCACCTTCGGTAAGTTCGATTTTGACCACATTTACTTTTGTAAGAATCTCCTACTATCTTATTTGTTTCAGACCTTTTTTTTATTTCATCATTAAGATTTGTTCTGTACGAGTTTCCTACCGAGTTTCTACTTACATGTAATCAGATCAGTTTTCCGCATTACGTTTCACCCTCAATTAAATACTGCAACTCCACTACTGATCAACCTATTGGAACCATACACCATCAGTATACTACGATTGGTTCTACCATCAGGTTACTGCGACAACTAAAACCAAGTAAGATATTTTCTTTTATTTGTGATCTCCATACTGATATTAGAGTAACACTGGCACCTAGCAACGATCAGACTTTATCTTAGGCGATTTAGTCTATTATAAATACTTAATTATCCACTGTACACCAGGTGGTCCTACCCGGCAGAAACCTAATTTTGTAAATTGTTTTTACATTTACCTATGGTACAAAATTGAATTTATAATTTTTTGAATGAAATCGTTCGTTGACAGTTCTACGTCCCACTCTCCGATAAACCCCAAATTTGAGCCAGCCGTTAGCAATAATTCTTAACTCCTCAACTCTAGACTTAGCTGCAACCGAGACGACATCGGTAACATTTCCTAAGCACTCCATATTTCTTTGGCGAACTTACATATTTTTAATTTATGCATAATTGATTCAATTTTGTCTTTCGTTATGATCTGACACGAGACATTTTCTTTTTGACGTGTCAGAAGTGGACGGTCATCAACTTATATTACGTTGGCTGGGTAACATATTCCTCCTCTCCTTGGTATATCGTTTATAACAGAACATATGTAGACGTATTTTCGAGAAGATCGGTGTTGTCACTTTTTTTGTACTAATATTGATTAACATTTGCACACCTTTAGATTTAACATTCGACAGTCAAAAGTTTTTCACGTACAAAACTTTTATTGTATAAAATTGTTTACAGTGTTCCGGTATTTATGAAAAAACAAAAACCACCCCTCGCTTTGAAATTTAACTGACAATTGTAATTGATCTAATTGACATATGGTCTTGATTTTCCTGTCATTAACCATTTTATTTCCATCAAATTTAATACGAAATCTCTATTTTAGACCGAAATACCTTCAGCTAATTTCAGCCATTAAAGGCCGAATTCAGAGACGTTCCTCAAATGTAACTCATCCTTTTCTCAAATTTTGCTCCACTTACACCCACTTTAGGATGAGTGGGTCAACTTCCTTCTTTCCGTATTCAGAACGAGATGAAAAGTAGGCACTCATATTAGGAAGAATACAGGAGTTGTGTACATACAGCTGAATTTGATCAGACTGAGATCTCAGCAAGATTGAACTGTGAACGGCGTCACAGTGTGAATCGAGCATAACAATAACCACGTTCCACGTTCAGTGAGCATAGACCTCGTTGTCGACGTTTTCAGATTTTACTCTCGCTTATAATGTAATGTTAAAATGAATAATATGAAGTACATAAGCGGTGAAAATAAATGATACTTACCGAATTAGTAACGAAATATAAAACCGTGATTAAGTGTAAAATACCGACAGCTTCACTTCGCCTAAGAAGAAAAAAGGGTGGCAGAAACTGGTCGAAGAAAGCGTGAAATGGAGTACTCGTGTATTACCTTGTAACGAATTTACGGTGATAATTAAAATATTTAAATAAAATCGCGCACGGCACTGGAGTAGAATTAACTTAAAATTATGGAAATGCAAGAAGCTTCGAATAGAAGGCTAGTCGTAGATGGAAAAGATGGAGTTAATCGCCTAGTACTTGTTTCGCATACGTAGACGACCTTATGTTATACGGCAGCCGAAGTCGATCAGTCAGCTGCAGTGACAGCCCGAAGTACGAATTGCTGTGGCCGTTTCAATTGTACTAGCAGTGGCAGTCCCTCCACCTTTAGAAACAGGTCAAGCTGAAGGGAGTGAAGTCAATTTTCATTGTACCTGTACTGCACCGGAACCGTCAATCAGCCTAGAAGACGTACTAGTATCCTTCGACGTATCAACGATTAAAGAACCGTGTTACACACCCGTCTTTCCTCTCCGGATTTTGGTACAAATAAAAAGTATTATTTATCGGAATCTTATTTTTGTTTTTACTTTATCCACGCAGCAAATGTCCAGGTACTCAACCCAGTGGGCCAAGTAAAGCCTGCCCTCCTGGCCGCCAGTGATTTGGTCGATACCATAACGACCCCATGGAGGATCTTTTCTCCACTGAAGCTGCCCGTGCAAGTGGCCTTTCCACTATAAACGGAAGGTGGCGCCAGAGGCAATCAGAAACCTGGACTAAGGTGCCAAAATACCGCTTGGCCACGCAAAAAGCGTCACAACTTATGCATTAAGCACAGAAACTACCAAAGAACACAATTATTAACCATATAACCTATTACAATCAAATGACCAACTTTAGAATCATTTTCCTCCGATCTGACTACTTTCTATCTCAATTTTGATTTGGCACTGATGCGCGACTCCTTTATAAATACGAATCTCGAGGATATGTTGAGTTAGATTTTAGTGTGAGTGTAGCCTTAGGGAACATCTCTGAATTCGACTCTAAGCAAATGGTATTTTTATGACTTTTTTACTGGACTATATAAAAAAACTGTTTATCGCCTATGGGCAGAGCGAATAAATCCATACACTATTACTCTATTTTTAAAATTAGAATTTAATATTGTGCAGCAGAAATACTTTGATTACTAACCATATTGTAATTTTAACTTTTAACTACGTCCGTTCGACTATAAAAGAAACTGTAAACAAATAAACACTTTTCTTTTTAAGTTGCTAGACATTTCTAAGCATTGGCAAAATAACTATAGCGAAATAAGAAGAAGTATAGTCATTTTAAAAGTACAAACATTTTATTTCCTGTTTGTTGACTTTCGACGATGTTCAGTTTCCGTCTCATTCATCATCTCAGAATTGAAAGTTGAAAAAGTTTATTGCAAGTTTTTTATCAAAGAAACTTATTTCTTGACATATACGTCTTGCTATATGATGATACTTATCTTTATAGTCTTTCCAAATTCATTTCAAATACAAAAAAAGCGCGTGAACTTTGCATTGATATTAGTTACTGCACATCGACGGAGAAATGCTTTATTAGAAAGAATGTTGAAATTTAATATTTCAACAGTAATGAATTTTATTTTTTAATACAAGTTTTATGTATATACTTATTTCGTAAATATTAAATCCAGATACATTTGAACTTCTACAAATAAATCCTAAAAAATGCTTTCATAGCAGCTTTCATTAAAAGAGCAGTGTTTGCTTTAGGCACTTGATATATTTATCTAATTTTAAAGAGGCCCGCACACTACGTGGTTGCCGGTTAGAGAATTTCCCAAGGAAAATGTTCATGTATTCTAAAGGTGCGAAGAACCCAGGCTTACATCACATTGAAAATAATAATTAATTACTCATCATTTATCTGATTTCACTGAGCTTACACTATTGTTTATCATAATTTACAATATGCCTATTGGCAGGGAGCGCGACGAAAACGCCATCTAATGGTTGCATAAAATCTGGCTCGACAATTGTGAGAAGTATGTAAATTTTGTATAAAAAATTAAAATTCGTTATAAAAAAAATCTCGTTACAATTAATAAGCATATAAATAAAAATTGTGATTATATTTTTGAAAGAAAAAATTCAGTAAAACGTGTTATGATGAACAAAGTAAGTATAAAACAAAATAAATATCAAAAACTATGATTCTTAGGGTTAATCAGTGACATCCAAACAAATATGACATGACAGCCAGAATAATTAAAATTTATGAATATTTGCTAGATTTTCAGTCACATACTTTTTTTTAAATAATTTTTAGGCGATGTTGAATGTAATTATTAAATCAAACCGGATTTTAGTATATTTAATCAAACGGCATTGGAGTCAATTACTCCTCAAATATCTTTTCAACTCCTGGACAAAGGGAAGCAACTTGTCGCGGCTGGTCACGTTAGAGATGTGAAAGAATTGAGATATGGTGGCAAAAGTTATTTAATCACATCGAATAATTGTAAAATAAAACACACGTTCGTTTAAGTAAATATGCTACAGAAGTAGGTTATACATTACTTACTTTTTTCTCCTAACTGCATTTATCCATTTCTCTCTTTTCTCCAATTTCCAACTAGCTCTTGAAAATGTGTAAAATCTGCACTTGCTATTTCTCTCTGTATTTTTGCAATTACAACACAACAACTATTATGAACCATTTTTATATTTAATTTTGACGTGTTTATTTATGACAAGAGTCAGAGTTCACGAAATTTTGACCACTACGAGCGCTGGGATCGTTTCAGTTGTCCCCACCATGCACTCTGCTCCCAGCGAATAGTGCCTACAAGATTGTTTCAATATTTTTTCTAGTTCTTGCTGATTATTTTTTCTTCGTTACTCTCACGTATCGTAGATCTCTTTGTATTGTGACAGTACTGAAATTAATAATTTTTCATTCTTTTTGAAAATTACAAAAACAGAATGCTGAATACATAAATTCCGAGACTAAATCATCCGCTACCGTCCGAGCGCCCTGCGTTGACTGGAAGCGGACGGGTCAGGGTGATTTTTTTAGAGGGCTAATTAGAGGTTTCTGGAGAAGTAGGCGGAATTCAAATCTGAAAATTTGAGGTATGAGGTTTTCGGAGATGCCTAATCGATCTAAAATATTTAGAGCAACCAGCTACTTCCGGTTATACCGGAAGTCGACATCAACTTTATTATTTTAAATGGAATACCCTATATTTTCTTACATTTTTAGATTTGTCCTGAGAAGCTGATTTCAAAAACCTATTACACTATTAATGTAAACTGATTAGTTTTGAAGTTAAAGACAATTGAAAATCGCATTTTTCCAACTTTAAATGGCCAATCGACATAAAGTCTGATAAAACGGCTTACATGTCCCTAAATAAAGCAGTCGTAATGAATTTATCTTTGAAATTTTGCAAAATGTTTTTATATTAAATAATTTGAACAATAACCAGTTCAGTTCTTGTTTAACTGTCGGTTCTAAATAATAAAAATGCTAATCTAATTGGCATTATTGCAAAGCCGTGTATTTTTATATAATTTCATGAATGCTTTAAATTTAATATTTGTAATAAATTTTCATTTATAAAATAATGACTAAACATACTTTCCGATAGTTTTGGTGTGCCTAGGAATTTATTACATGAAAAGAATATAATTTTTTAAGTAAAATAGAAATGATGCTGATTTTAAGCGCATGTGAATGCTTCAATTGACTTTAGAGAAACACACATACAAGATTAGTTCTAAGGCTTCTACATTCAAATTAATTCCTTTCGAAATAAACCTACTCCACCACCCCCTATCGCTCAAAATAAACCCTGCTGTCGACTCTTCGCTATGGTGAAGCTGTCATTATTTAAACAGAAGGCCATATTTAGCATATTGCACTCTTATCATCTATTCATTTATTTAGCATTCGCTTTTGCTGTGTGATTTTTGCAGTATTCACACTTAACTGTCTGCAAATTATTTCAAAATCCACACAAACAAGAGTATGTCTGTAGTCTGTTGTAATGATGATGTTTCTGAATTTGTCTTTTGGACTTCTTTCTTGTACATTTTCACTTCTTTGCAAGTTATCTTGGTATTCTCAAGTGGCTTGTTTATTTTCTTACAAAGCTGAAATACACCTTTCTATGAAACCTTTATTTCCACTTCATCTGTAAGTTTTGAGATTACTTTCTTTAAACTGTTTTATTGGCCTCGCATGTTACCTGTAGTCCCATATTATTGTAGTTCTATATCCGTAGTTTTTTTTCTCCAATTTCCTAAACATCTGTCTATTTGATATGTAGTATGAAGCGCTAATTGCTTGTCTTTACAAAATATTTATTTTGTTGCGCATTTTCCTATTTGTTTTGCAGGTATGTCCCAAAGCCGTTGAAACTTATGTGAAAGTTAGCAAAATAATCTTCTTGATTAGTCCCTTTTTCGTATTCATAATTAATTTGCTTTTTCATCTTTGCCACCATATATTTGGATTTATTTTTGGATGTTCTTACGTGTTTTATAAATATTAGTTTGTTTTCTAAGACAACTCCTAAGAATTTAGCTGTGTTTGTCCATTCCATGTTGTTTTCCCCAAATTGGGTTTCTACACCCAGTGTATGTCTTCTTTTCTTTTCTCAGAACTAATTTTGATCTTCCATTTCATGCACCATTTTTCTATTTTAGTGGCGGCTTCTTGCGAAAAGGGCTAGCACGGTATTGTATGTCTTATGTCTTTGGTTATGTAGATAAACTGCGACGACACTTCGGTCGTTACGGGTCACTTTGGGTCCTTAGACCAGGTTTCGGATTGCCTCGGGCGCCACCTTCCGTTTAGAGCGTGAAGGCCACTGCACGGGCAGCGTCAGTGGAGAAAGAAATACTCCAGGGGTCGTTATGGCATCGACCAAAATCACTGGCGGCCAGAAGGGCGGTCTTTACTTGCCCTGCTGGGTCTGAGTACCTGGGTATTAGCTGCTTATATGTTAAAACTCAAAACAATTAATAAATAAAACTTTTATTTATTACCCAAAATCCGGCGGAGAAAAGGTGTGTAACGGACGATTGGCTTGGCGGCGTGGTGTAGTCGGACTGACGGTGACGGTTCTGGACTCCGGATACAATTCAATTGAAGTTGGCTTCAGCTTGACCTATCTCTAAAGGTCGACGGACTGCACTGCTGTTCCAATTGGGACGGCCACAGCAAGTCTGGCTTCTCGCTGCAACTTCGGCGTCTAAGAAGCAGAGACGAGAGTGTCTCCATCTGCCTGGCGACGGTTCAACTGGTACGACTGGTCTTTTACTCACAATTTTTAAGTTAATTTTACTCCAGTGCCGTGCGCGATTTAATTTTTATATTTGAAATAATACGGAAACAAGTAACTTTGTTACAAAACAATTACGCCGAAAGTGCTGCTTCTTGTGGTACTCCAGCTTCTTGATATTAGTTCTTCTTGTCTGATTTAGACAGTTTTTCCTGAGGTAGCTATATTGTACTTTTAATATAGCTTTTAAGTATCCAAGTGCCATATTTTGTCAAATGCCTTGCTGATATCTAAAAATATAGCTCCTGTAGATTGTCTGATATATTCCACCAGTCTTTTTAGTTGTCCTTCGCAATTATGTTGTTTTATAAATACAAATTATTCTTCTGTTCTTCAATGTTCTTAGGTTTTCTATTTCTTTAATTAATGGGAGCCTAGTTCACAGATTTCGTACTCAGAGAGTAGTATTACTGAAAAAACTAGAAGAGGTCAGTTGGCACACGTTCAAGAACATTGCAAGGGTTATTTTTGGATTTGAGTTAAGTGCTGAAAATTTGTAATAATAATTTAACTAATAATTAGTATATTTTAACACCAGCTCTAAGTTGAAATCTAAATTATACCTTATCAGAGTGATCCATTAAAAAAAATATATGCTTAGTTTATCCTTAAAATTTGAAACACTTTGTACTATTATAAATACTTTTCAAATGTGCTCCTTGGAGATGTCTACAACTTTTATTAATGATTTTTTTTCTAGCGCTAAGGATAAGCGACAGGTGCTGCATATTTTACGTATTTTATATGTTCTTCTAAAAACACTTTTTAAAACGGTTTAGGTGGTTTATTTGAAAAAAGCGTTTAAACATTTTTCTATCTTTTGTGTTCCCTTACCAACTAATTTAAATACCCTATTATTTAGCAATTTAGCAATGATACTAACATTTTTTTGTATATATATATATCAGCATATAACACGCTGTAAATATAAATTGTAAACAAACATGTAAGTGTATCGAAAAAAAAATTATAACCAGAAAACAATAATGAAAAAAGAAAAAAAATTGAGATCGCACGTTGCCAATTACTAACTCAATATAGCTTAAATCCCATGTTTCTGTAACATGCACTTTTCCTGCTTCAGTTACTATAAACCACCATAGAAATATCGATATGTTATCAAAGAAATGCCATTTGGAACATCATTGTAATAGTCATTTTTAAAACCCACACCCCCAATGATAGTGATCCACTAATTACGAAATTAATACTAGGAAAACAATAGGCTAATTGCCAAAGCCATAAACCTATGTAAAAAAAATACCTTTTTTCTACGATTGTGCAAAAAGTGACCACTTTTTGCACTATCTACCGTGTTAAAAGTATAACTTTTGTGCACTAGTGCATAAAAGTAAATCTTTTGTGCACTAGTGCATAAAAGTAAATTTTAAATAAAAATAAAAAAAAATTCGATGAATTTACATAAAGCGAAGTATATATAGGTACTTATAATAATATTACCTAAATTATTTAAATTATCCGTTATTCAATGGATTCAATCTCAAATAAGATCACAAACGATCAACAAGCAAATTTTAGTGGTCATTTTATAAATAGAAATCCGTTTGATTAATCAAAATCGTTTCATGTCTACCGGTTTGACCTATGGATGTGGCCTGAACTGTCACTGTCAGATTGATTGTGATAGTTTCTGCAATTAATTTCAAATTGTCAGTTCAAATTTTATTTTTTTGAAAACTGTTAAAAATGTCATATTTATTTCGATCGTAGAAAAAATGTTGTGTGCAACACGTTCAAAAAGTGCATATTTGTTGCACTCAGCATGATTGCAGCTCTCGAGCTGCAAACCATGCTTCATGCAACAAATATACACTTTTTGCACTAGTTACAGAAATAACTATTTCGTGCCATCGTACGCGAAGTGACCACTTCGCGTTTTCCACAGCGGCCGCGAAATCCGATTTCGCAGTCGTTGCCCATGGTAACGGCCGAAAAAGCAAAGGTCACTTTCAAATTTCACATTTCTACAATAGGAAACTAATACTGTTATTATTTTGTATTAAACACAGTATTAATTTTTAAATTAACAAATACATACTTATATTATTCAAGATAAATATTAATTGTAATTGTACAGTTTGTATTATTATTTGTACTTACTCTAGAAGTCGAAGCAACAAGATTCTGAAATATCACTAAAAATGTCAGACATATTTGCGTTTTGTCAAGAACTGTCAAAATATTTTGTATATTCAAACACTGTCATTTTCATAGCAGCTGTTATTTTGTTAATCAAATTGAACTGCTGTTGATTTTAAAGCAATAATATATTTATTGACAACGATCTAATTTCATCACTTTAATGATTGCACGAAAAATAGTGTGTATACCACGGCCGCGAAACTTTTTGGCGACCTCAAGATTATCTTGCCTCGGCCGCAAGCGGCTTCGGCGATAATCTTTCTTTCGGTCCGCCAAAAAGGTATTTCGCGGCCTAGGCATACAAATAACTATTGTGTAACCTGTACATCTACGAGACATCTGACGACCATATTGTTGAATATACATATCAGGACAATAATTTTGTGAGAAACATATTTTGGATTTAAGCAACATCAGTGTAAGTTGCTTGCTGGGTATAATTTTAAATTAGGAATAGTTATTTTTCAACCTTTGCACGATTATAGATTTCATATTTATATTTGTAACTATACCTATTACAATTTATATAATTAAAACAATTATTTAAATGACAAATAATTCTGACATGTTTGATTTCTTATAATGATACCATACAAATAATACCTTATTTTTTCAAGAAATCCGTAATTAATATATACATGGCCTATTTTGGGTATAAGAAAACATACTATTACCATGTGGAATTGTTGGAAAAAATGCCATTTTTACACATTACCTTCAAGTGATATATTTCACCCACAGGTATAATTTTAATGTAGGAAACGTGATACTTCTTCTTTTTTTACAGTCTTAGAAAAAATAAAAAATTTTTTACGGGGCTAAAAATAGATCATTAGTGTTAAGGCATGAATAATTATAAATAAAAAAAACAAGCTCGTTACAAATAACAGTTGCTATTGTATAGAACAAACAAACAAATTATATTTATTTTATATAGTGCAAAGACGAAGAGAATGAATTTTCTCCTCGGGGTATTCCTTAATCCAACGCACAATTAGAAAAAAAAAACATTACGGATTAGGAAAGGTAAATTAAAGTTGTGTTTTGAATAAGAAATCTAACGAAAACTGTATTTCCTAGGGCGATTAAGAGTTTATTATTTCAACATTTAATTTTAATTAATTTTAAATTAATCTTTATAAAATGTATAAAAAGATTTTAAAAAGTTGCAATTATTATTTAAAGGAAAAATTTAAATCTAAAATACGAATCTAGACAAAATTACATAGTATGCAGAAACCTCGAATTGCTCAAAAACAACCTCTAGAATTAGATGACATAGCACTAATTTTTTTTTAAAAACTTTGCTATTTTGTCAAATTAATCTTCATAGTTTCAATTCAATACAATTATTTTTGTCATAAATTTTCCGATAGCTGGTCCTAACAAGGTTTTATTATTTCTATAATTATGCCAAACCCAAAATTTAACACTTGTAAACTACCTGAAGAAATTCTAAACATCAAATATACTTTGTATAGTGGTTGTTACGTTTCAATCTCTAAGAACTAAGAACTTTTCAAACATTATTTTTATTTTGTAAGAGCATATGTAGAAATATAAAATTTGAATTATTTTTTTGGTTAAAAAGGGAACGTTGCTTATATAGTTTTTTGCTTGGAAACCGCTGTCATCGAAACTTTTAGAATCAATGACACTGACAGATATTGAGGTTAAGATTCATGACACCGCAAAATATTCTAAGTGCCATTTCCAAAATCAAACGTTAAAATGTCAAAAGGAAAAGATTGGCTGTTCGCCACAAGTAAATAAATAGAATTATATGTAGTGTACGAAGAACTACACTTCGTATCAACAAAAAGAAAATCTCATCTTTCCCCAATAACGTGGCTTTAAAAAAAAAAACAAAAGAACCATGGATAACATTGTAACTTTAGAAACAGATATCAAAGATGCATTTAACAACAAACAAAAACTATAAGCACTTTTCATTAACATAAATAAAGTATTTGAGTTTACTTACCAGATACAAAATTCTTGTGACATGAAAAATTATGGTGTACGATTTACAAAAATTTCCAAGATAACAGAATAATTCAAGTTTAAGTAAACGGAACCTTATTTTCACAAAAAATGCTCATAAATGTATCCTTAGCCTTACTTTTTTTCTAATTTTCTATTGAAATCAGAAGATTTGGTCATATACAAAAAGCACAAGCATTACATTGACAAAATATCTACTATAAGACAATGGATTCATCCAGTGATTTTATTTTTATATTTTTATTTTATGATTTTGGCCTACCATAACACATTGCACCGGGTCCAGCCCTTCAGAGACCGATCCAGCGGCTGTAATTAATTCTTAAAATTTGAATATCGGGGCTATAGTGGCTTGTGACCATGTTGCCATATCGATAAAACTGGCAACTCTCGTTTTCTCAGTTGTTATGATTAAAAGAAAGAAAGAAAGAAGTATGGCAATTTTTTTCTACAAACGAACAAATCTAGAATCTTGGCAATGCTGTAGAAAGTAAAACGTTAATTATTGGTCAAAAAGTAGCGTCACTTTCAAAATATATTAATTACTTTTTATTGATTTTTATTAATTAATGAATATTATAAGAACAATGAAAATCAACATAAGCAACTAGGTTCTTTAAGCTTTTCATTCATTAATATAAAACCAATAAATTCGTTTCTACTGGATAAGTCCATTGGAACGCTGATCAAAGACTATAGGCTTATCCTGTTTAGAAGAAAAAACACAATCATAATATTTCTCCACGACCATCATTGAATGTATGAATTCCGAAATCATTTTTAATAATAGAATGTAAACATTCACCCTCTAGAGTCTGAATATTTATTCTAAAACACTTGCTTCTTATGTATTTTGCATGTATTTTCATTCTTTATCAAGGTAAAGAATGGATTTTCTGTAATCGAAATAAACGATATGGGATTGCCATGGATTTCAAAAGTGTCACTGTCAGATACAAAATGGCAACGATAATAATTATTTTCGAACAAGTTTTAATTTAAACAAAATAATGAGTGAAAAATCAAGTGAAGTAGATATAGAATTTAATAATATCTAAAATTACAAATTATGAATAAACATCAATGCACCAGATTTTAATTTCGGTAAGTGTACAATAACACTATAAATATCAATACAATGTAATACAAATATGTTAACAAATAACTTATGTTCAGATTTAATTTAATTTTGATTTATACTTTTTGATCGTGGAGAAAATATAGTCTGTTACTCGGTTAGAATGAAAAAATTCGACACTCGTGGTTCCTCACACTCGCTGACGCTCGCGTTCGGAATTTTCCACTCGTGTCGAATTTTTCATTCTAATCTTGTTACAGAATCTACTATTATTATCGAAAAATCTCATGTGAAAGATTAAATAAACAACATCGAACTAAAGCTCAAATGGAATTTGCACATAGAAAATATCCAAATAAATCAAGACGGTATAAATAAATCCCTTAAATACTTACGGTCAGTGGCGGCTCGTGAACTTTTTAAGAAGGAAGGCTGGACATAAAACGTTTTTGTAAAAATATACTCCATTCAGCCAATTAATTTAACCTTTGCGCAGCGACCGTACCAGCTACTTCAGTGACAAAATTAATTGTTGCCCAGCAAGAACCAACGTGGAGGTATAGAGTTTCTCTTGCCAAAAATTTTTTTTGTATGTTTTTTGTTTTTTATTTATTTTTTTAATGTTTTTTAATTTTTTAGGAATTTTTCATATTTTGTTGTTGTTTCGTCAACCTGCCACGAAAAAAAGGAACGTCTAATAATTCATCCTCTATATGATTTCGGAGGACATAATTGATTGAATGAAGAATTTCGTTTTGTATTGTTTTTGAGGTACCTGCAAATACTGACGCGTTACTCATAAAATCATGAAGCTTACCATCGTATTTAGTAGTATTTATAAAACAAATCTACCAAGAATCAATGATTTTTTTTTAAATTTCGCGGTTGTCTTTAACTGTATTGTTATGATTTTCTATTTCGCGTGTACGTGCAGAATCAATAACATTAACAATATTTTGTTTACCGGTTAATTTAAACTTAATACTCGATGTAATATGTTCCTGCGATTTTTCATGTCTGTCTAGACCACGAGCTAAATTTTTCAAATCATTATAACCCAAGCGCCCCCAACATGAAGAATTATCAGTTGTAAATAATAAACAATACCAGCAATCTAATTTATTGTGTACCTCAGATCCCGTTAACCATAAATATTTTTTATAATTGTCAGTATTAAATGATCGATTTTGATATTTACCGGACATCACTAATCCTGCTAAACCCGGTAAAGGCCGTCTATTTTTAAAAACACTTTTTTGTCATATGTTAATCCACTAAATCGATTTTTTAAAAAGTCAGAAACTAAATCACAGGCACTCATTTTAAATTTTAATAATTTACCGAACAGACAAATTATTTCGCGTGGCGTCACTTAACAATTATTCCCGCTAATCATAAAACAAAACAAACACCCTCGCAATCCGCATGTGTGGTATTCCCCTGCAAGGAAGAAGACTAGCCTACTAAGACTGTTGCCATTTCAGCTATTTTTTACGGTATTTAGCAATTGAACTGGTCGAAAAACGGCAACTGTGTTGAGCAACACGTGTTTAGGGTTTGAGAGATTTACAGATTCGATTGAGTCTAGCCTCAGGTCCCCGTTGTCAGATTTAAAAATAATTACTGAGAACAGGGAATTAATTGTGAAATTTTAAAAAATATTAGAGAAACACTAAATAAAATGAATGATCAACAAAATATTTCTGGTGCTGTTTGCTGAATAAATTAATAAATTGGTGAGGAGGCTGAGCCTCCTAAGCCTCCTTCGAGGAGCCGCCACTGCTTACGGTTGTAGATACCAATATATCTGTCAGGAAACAATAAAAAGTAAAGACTAGAATAAATTATGCTACTGTAAATAAAACAATGTACGAAAAGCTTTCTAATATACATGTATACGCATCCCTCTAGAGCATTCTCAAAATTTTCTAAATACCTTCAAACGAACCACCTGTTAATATACGTAGAATAGTGCTTTTGAACGTAACGCATCTAAAGTATCTACCAAATGCTTTTCCTAGTCAAGCAGCAATAAATGTCATAAAAAATATAATCCTTAAAAGTTGTTTACTTTTGTCAAAAATTTAACTCATGAAATTTTACTACAATATAAACAAAAAAATATTGCGCACTACCAAATTATCACAAAAATTTTTATAGATGCGTCAGATTCTAGTTTAGTTGCATCAGTCATTATTGAGAACAATTTTTATTTCTACTATATTTCAAACCAATGCAGCATACTTCCAAGAAAAGTCGTCGTCGTAATCCATAAAGCCTTAATACTTTGTAGAAAAATTTCCTCAACACAATTTATTATAGTTCCTAAAAACTAAAACGGATATATCTGAATAATTTGGAGGGAAATATGTCATGGCATGATCACGTTGACAGCATGGCAAAAAAGCTTCCCAAAAACTTGGAACACTGTTTGGCATCAAAAAGCTTTACTAACCACATGAACTTTTATTGCTTTACAAGACTCAAATTTGACTGACCGTCACTGGAATACTACTCAAACATCTGGCGGTCTGCTTGATCGATTATATCTAGAAGATAGCAATTCCCCTTATTGGAGACCCAGAACTGACTTGAAATATTGAAAGGAAAGATTGGAACAATCTGATTCTTATGAGCTGAGACGTCTTATCCATACGAAACCCATCTTTATACTCACTGTACCTAATTAAGAACTCCTATATCTGGAGAACGTGATCACTGTGAAATGATTTTCCTGAAACCATATTTCTCAGGGAGTACAATCTTCAGCGATTCATATAAAACGTGAATCGCCATTTTCATCCACGTCCAGTTCTTAAACCTTCTTGTGACTATATAAATACAAAAACCTTTCCTAGAATAAAGAATAGTAACGCTCATTAAACAAGCAAGGGAAGACTACTGAAGTCTTGTAAATGCTTTAATTAAAAATATCGAAGTATCTGTATTAACAAAGCAAATAGCTTACACAGACCTAAACAAATAACCCAGGAACATCTCAGAAACAGTACAGCATATATTCAGAAAAAGCTGTCGCAATCCATGAAGTTTTAAAACCTTGCAGATATATTACTTCTATACAATTTCTGATAGTTTCAACTCCCTTTGCATTCTTAAGGACTAAAACCGATGTATTCTCAGAATCTTCTCTTTTAAAAGATTATAGAACAGTTACACTCACTAAACAACCAAGCAAACGTTACTAAACACTTTTGGTACTTTCCTAAACAGGTATATTTGGCAATAATAAAGCTGGCTAAATTGCAGATCCTTCCAATGTATCAATTAATTACTTAATTTAATATTATGACAGCTGTCATACTTTTTGACCAAAAGTTTATTTGGCCCAATTCAGTCCTGATTTATGATAAAAAAATGTCAAGTAAATCTATAAGCGGTTACCAAAAAGACATTTTTATGGGGAGTAATATAACAGGCACGTCCAAAAAATACACGAAGATATATTTGTCCAGATTGATCGAGCTTTGGTAGTTTTTGTCATAGATTTTGAATAAAGTTGAAATATTTGTCGTCTGTCTTTTTGATTTTTTAAGCTGGAGTTTGGGCGGTTCTTAACTATCAAACAATAGTTTGATAATGAACAGATATAAGACAGCAAATCCACAAAACGCCATCTATATGTGATGGGACACGGTAGTCGCAAAACTTCTGAAGGAGACTATCCTTCTTGAAGTTTGGAGCCGGACTACAGAGCAACCGCAAGATGGCCCCACCGTCTCAAAGGCAATGAAATCCACTAATGACAAGTAAAAATAAATAAGTACCTGCGAGTTTTGAAAACTATGCATCCGGCCATTTACCAGACAGCTGTTTTGTCCCTTAAGGACTCATCAGTGTCAATATGCCTAAGAGAGCTGTTGGTTCCTTAAGGACTCATTTATTTATTTCTTCTAGTCTTTAGTGGATTTCATTCACATTACAATCCAATGCGTCAGGGATATTTATTATGAATAAAACTATTAAATAAATATTTATTAAACTAGTTTATATTCATTATTTTTTTCTCTTTTTAGGTAAGTCTACTTAAAAATCCACTATGAGTCAGAAAGTATAAGGTAGGAAAATACGTTACCTATAATAGTCTAGTCAACAAGTGCTTTTTGGGTGCAAACTTTTTCTCCGCCTCCGAAAAGTATAAACGAGGTGTCATTCGATTCGGAATAGCGTCTAGATGATTTTTCAAAAAATTGAAGAGTCGCTTGCGAAAATTGCAAAAGTTATAAACAATTAACTGAAAAAAATATGGGGCTTGGTTTTTTCAAATATCTCAAAAACTATTTGACATTTTTCAACTTTGAAAAAAGATTCAAAAAGAGGAGGAAATTTATCAAAAAAAAAACTACAACTCCCGGAATTGTAGGACCAATATTTTTAATTTTCTCAGAGTGTTGAATATACAGCCCAAAACGGGGACTCCGGCTGGCGTAAATGCTGCCAACTTTGGACCTTTAATGAATAAATATTATTTAAACTTATTAAATATGAAAATTAAAAATTGAAAAAATTCAGTCATCTACTGGATAAATTTATGAACAATAATCCGCGGTCAAACAATTTTTATCGCTATTTTTCTATTAATTATGCATTGGTTAATTAACAATTTTTTCATACTTGAACATGAACACTGTAAGTGCCATAATTGTTAGATAACAAATCTGAATTTTTTTCCTTTTTTGTACCTATTTTTGAAAGACCTCAGAAGAGATTCCAGTTGCAAAAATTAAAAAATTGTTAGTTATTAACAATTTACTTGGGTTAAAAATTAAAAAGCTTGATTAATCTTTGAAAAAAAAATTTTTTTTCAGATTACTATCTGTTTTTAAGATCAGAATTCACATGAAAATGATTTTTAAAAATATTTATTTTCTATTGTTTACAAATTTGTTATAAACAAATGCATTGTTTAAAGGATAATTTAAAAACATTTTTTTCCACAAGCGTGCGGAAAAGTATACTTTTCCGCACTAGTGCGGAAAGGTTACTTTTTGCACTGATTTTATAAATGCTAAAATGATTAAAAATTAATTCTTGCTTGGTTACTATGATTACTTTCAGCCTAATGTTTTATTTATTAAGAAGCACTAAGAAAATTTTTGTTTAAAATATTTTTGCTATTTTTTTTTTAATTCTAGCCGCTTGTTGAAAAAATATTGTTCCTAACACTTGCGTAAAGTATCTTTTCCCTACTTAATTGCATGCGGAAAAGTATAACTATTTGATTACTTAAAAACGTATTTGTTTATTAACAATTTTTTTCTACCATATAAATAATTTTCATTATGTCGAAAAAGACAAAAATATCGAAAAAATTTAATTGTTCACTACAAATTGTTCATTAAATAAACAATGAAAATTTAAATAAAATGGTATATTGTTTTACGAGTGACGAAAGGAACATTTAACGAGGAATGTCAAACTATAATGGAACCAGGCAATTAGATATAAATTGTTTTGAAATTTCACGGCATTTTTACGGTTCTATTTTACTTTTTAATTAAAAAAAAGTAAAAAAGACGCATTCTAATTATAGAAATGATTCCTATCTTTGTATAATAATAATTTAAATTCATTAAAACAGTAGATACGAGGGCGGGAAATTATTGAAAATATAAATTTAACTTTCGTCACTAGAGACGAAACTTAACGCTATGAGAATTTCTCTCACTTGTGACAGAAATCAAGTTTTCGCTGAAGGTAAAATGACGTTTTTTTGTATAGGGTTGTAGAAAAATAATTTTTTTTTTAGTTATCAACGAGCAAGATAAATTATGATTAAAAAAATGGTTTCTTAATAATAGTTACAGGTGATAGAAATAAAATGTTAATTAACAAATACGTTTTTAAGCAATAAAAAAAATTTTAAGGAATGATTTTTTTTTTATAATCATAATTTGCATCCAAGATTATGATTCAAAAAAAGAAATTTGTTTATAACAATTTTTGTAAACAATAAAAAATAAAAAAATTTAAAAATCATTTTCATGTGACTTCTGATCATAAAAACGAATCAATAGTAATATGAAAAAAAAATATTTTTTTCAATGATTAATCAAGCTTGTTAATTTTTAACGTAAGTAAATTGTTACTAATATAGTAAAAAATAACAATTTTTTAATTTTTCCAACGGGAATCTCTTCTAAGACCTTTCAATAATAGGTCAAAAAAGGAAAAAAATCAGATTTGTTATTTAACAATTATCGCACTTACAATATTCATGTTCAAGTAGAAAAAATTGTTAATTAACTAATGCATGATTAATAGAAAAATCGGGATAAAACTTTTTCGACTACATATTATTGTTCATAGATCTATTCAGTAGGTGCCTGAATTTTTTCAATTTTTAATTTTCATATTTAATAAGTTTAAATAAAATTTATTCATTAAAGGTCCAAAGTGTGCAACGCTTACGTCAGCCGGAGTCTCCGTTTTGGGCTGTATTTTTAACACTCTGGGAAAATTATAAATATTGGTCCTACAGTTCTGGGACGTATAGTTTTTTTGGTAAAAAAGTTTTATTGTTATAAGTTTAAAATATATTAATCATGAATCCATGTATAATTTACACATAGGAATAAAAAATATTATTTGTCTCATTCCTTATCACTTCATTCTAGTCACCTAGTAGAAAAGATTGGTTTTATGTCTAATAATCGGCCTTACATAAAACGCCTTTTAACCATTTGTATAGCTGTCGCGAGTCTAGAGGAATGATTCTTCTCTATCGTTTTGTTATTTTGTTCTAAAATTTAAGTTAAATATAAAGTGCATTAAATAAAATAATCTTTCAGCAACAGTCCGGAAAGTACCCACTTCCCTGACAATTTTTCTATGAGAAAGTAGCACTTTTCCAGCTTAGTACTTAACAAAATAATAATATGAAAATCTATGTAGGTATGATTTAGAAGAATGGAGTTGATTATTTCCATACCAACAAAATAGCGACTTACTAATTTGTCTTTAAAATATTTGACATTTTGCTTTACAACATTATATGGTTTTTAGTCGCGATTCCTGTAATTAATAACCAACAAGCTAACAGTATCCAACTACTGACAGACAGGTGGTTGTATCTAACTCAGATCGCTAAAAATAGTACTTGGGCGAGCCGTAGGCGGAGTGCACAATCGTCCACACTTGTTGCACAAACTACTATTATCTAACTGAAAAATTTACCAAATATTAGAATTAAGTATCTTGAAATTTAGGTGAACGAACTTTGCAGACAACAAACAAATATAAAACACTAACCATTTTTCAAGTTAATTGTTAAATTTAGCTTGAAATACTATTTTCCAACAATACACCGTTTCTAGAAAACAAGTTACATTTTTTCCCGTAAAAGCCGACTCTAATTATAATCACCAATTAGAGCTTAATTTGAGTTTTAAAATTAAAACGTACAAATCTACTTTTCACAGCTAAAAATAGCATTTTCAGCCAGACGGAGCCGTTGAAAAGCAACTTATATTTCCAACGTCGAAATTATTGTACTCCCTTGAGGACTTGCGAAAAATTAGTCACTTTATTATTTACGCGTCAGACCCTCAATGTTTTAAACTTCTTTATTAATCCACTCCACTTTCGTCGTCTCGCTTAGACAAGATTCGACTTCTCGGCTGATGTTTTCCTAAAGTTCTTTGGGATTTTTTGCAACTAGGAAAATATAAAGTTAAAATGGATTTTTATCGTCAACTGAAAGCTGGTTCTTTAAAAACCCACACTTAGTAACCTGTTGGAAAAGGTTTTCTTAACAAAAATTAATTTTTATACAAGGTAAATTTGTATTTAACGTTCTCTTTTAACCTGGGAAAATAGTATTTTAATAATTGTTAGTTTTAACTTTAACTTCCATTCAATTTATGCATCTAATTTGGAAAAAAGTAATTATATTTTCTTTATAGCACTTTAGTATTTAAAGTTTTATTTGTTCATTACTTTTACAAAAAATATGGATATGGAAAATACAGTTAGAAAATACGATTAAATCTGTATTAATATTTTCACAGAAGATAAATCAATATATGTATTAATCTGCAGAAGCGAAAATTCCTGTCGGCCCTTTTAATGTAGCGGTGATCAAAATTTAAGTAACAGTTAAAGTTTACAAGTTGATTTCTTATACAATTGTCACAATCTAAACGTCATTGTCATTAGTTATAGAACCGTTAAAGTTAAAGAACGTTCTATCTACTGACAGTTAGTCTTTTATTATTTTAAAAATTTTTGTATAAATGGAAGATTGATTATTATAAATCCTTTGGTTTTACAGTGGAAAACACCTTATAAGAAAATAGAATAGTGACTATTTACAAAAACATTTACTTGTCACGTATTATTATATACATTAACATTAACATACTTGAAAAAAAAACGCGTTAGAGTACATCGTATATAATGTAGTGTTAGTTGTATTACGGAATTCCTACATTAATAATAAGCTTATGTGTCTGTATGGTGTTAAGTCTTCTGGTTTTTTTCCAGATATGATAGCACTTTTGTTTTATTTAATACGTACCGTTTGAAATCAGGAATACTTCCATAGACATTATCTGAGCTGTTTTAATCTTTCCACACAAGGTCGTACTTGGTATACAGAGCTACAGAGCTGTTGGTGTGTATTTTTAATCTTTACTTTGCTATATACTTCTACGAACTTATTTAGAACAGACATAAAGCAGGTGTGTGGAGTAATGATAATGTCTTATTATTTTTCAGAAGTTGCAGTGTTTGTTCATATTATTATATATTCTTAGTATTCTTAGTTGTTTTTGACTTCTTTGCTTAGTCTGTTGCTTTTCTCTTATCTTCTTAGTCTTGTCCTTTGTGCCCTTTTCCTTTGGTGTTTCTTTGCTCTCCGTGATGTTTCCTAGTTTGCCAATTTGGCCAATTTGACACTTTTACTGCTTGAAGTATTATCGTCATGTGTTGTTTTCCTTTGTCGATGTCCTTCTGATCATTTTATTCTCAAGAGTGGTCAAATTGTTTGTCCAACTCTTTTAAATTTTGCCTATTTGTTTTTACTTTTGTTATGTGTAGTAGTCCTTTTTAGCTGTAAATCGTAATCACCTTCTTTGTTAATTATTTCGTATTGATCCGTGATATTTTTCAGTACTACAATGTCTAGCACGTTTGAAGCTCTTTCTGTTAGGAAGTCTGTTGGCCTACAAGGTTCTAGGTCCAGTACTTCTGAATATTGGTTGCCTAAGTGTGTCAGTCTTCTTCCAATTCTGCTGTGGTTTACACTATTCCAATTAGTTGATTTGAAGTTTAGATCCCATTATTTGATTGATTGCTTTACTTCGGGCACCGTAAAGTCTTCATTGTATAGTTAGGCTACTGGGGTAAGGTATTCTGATGATTCTTGGAACTATTCGAAAGTTGTTCTTATCAATATGATTATGGATTTCAGCGTCATCGACCGGGATTGGTCTTTTACTATCGATTTTCATTCTGGATCACTTTGACACTGAGAAATTGAAACGTGACATGGTTGTTTCCTTATATTAGTAGTGCAACTCTCTGCCTTACTCTGTCTTGGACCTTTCCTCTTCAATTTTTTAATGGCGGTAGATTGGGTTCTTTAATCTGTATTGAAGTAATATGGTGGGTATCGAGTAGTCACATACGGAGACCATGTTGTTGGCTTTGTAATTGGTGAAGTACATTAGTTATGCTGATGTATCAAGTCAATTTAAAAAGTAGCATCTATATATTATTTAATTTCGCTACATCGACATCGCTACTGTTCTCTGTTGGAAATAGTTCACACACTTGTCTTAACAACTTTGGGCTTTTATTCGTTTTTATATTCCAATTATCAGTATTTTTTATGTGGGATTTATGACGCTGTTTTTTTTATTTTTGCAGCAACCTTATATAATAACAATTAAGATTTTTCGGAAGAAGAAAAGTTAAACCTGGTTTTTTTTCATTCTTTATCTCCATAAGCATGCCTTTATCTCTTGTGGAATTGGTTAGTTTGTTTCTGTCCACTTTTATTGTTTGTTGCTACTATTTCCTCATTTTTTATTTTGGGTAATGATATACCTAATTGTGTAGAGAATCTTGTCCTTTAACAAATAACAGTGTAAAGCTTCGGTTTCCTCGGAAGTGTTTACGATAGAGCGGTGCCGTCTCGTTTCAAAGCAGTGGGCAAGACGGTACGAACTACGAATCAGTTTATCAACGTTTTTCTACGGTGGTGTGTGTAGCGGTGAAGATTTTCATTGAAAGTTGAATTTTAAATAAATGACGACAAACTAAAACCTCATAGGCACCTTCCTTCCTGCATTTATTAAATAATTCAGATTTAGATTCTCCTGTCTCGTCTACTGATAATTCCTCTGCGTCTAAAATAATAGCAAGTGCGGCGTCTAGATCATCACGTCATACATAGTGATACTTCGTTTTCAGACTTTACACTACTCTCTGCCGCCGTTTTTGTGACGTCACCCACCGTACTTTGACGGACGTAAGAAGACCGCATCGCTTCCGACGAAACCATAACTTAAGTGACATTGGGTAAATGGATAAATTTTTTGACACGTTAAATTTAAAAATCCGAATCTAGTATCACGTTATCATAATTTATAAAGAAAAATCTAAAATGAATTCTGGTATATTAAAATCCATTTATAACTAAAAAGGATATTACAGTGACTTATATATCTGTATCATCCGGTACACTGTTGTCTATTGGTTCCTTCTCTCACCTCCACTTTGATGTCCGGTAATCGGGATACTGTTTAATTTGATTTGAACTTTGTCTTCATTATCTCGAGATATACAAGGTGGACCAACATCGAGCAATACTTCTAGGGGTGATACAACACCTTAAAATAAATAATGTTTGTCTTAAATTAAGGGTGCGACAAACCCTATAAAGGGCTTAACGATAATTGGTTTTTCATGAATATCATTCGAGAGGGGTCCCATACAATATTCATGGGATGAGTTGCCCTTTTTTAGACATTAAAAAAAAATATTTTCGGAAGTTTTTTCTTGAAAAAAGCTACTCTTGATGTATCATCCAAAACTGCCTTTAGTGAATTCGAATAATCAAGACAAAATACGTCAATGCATATCTTAGTACCGTTAGGTACTACCTACAATTTGAATATTGTAAGATATTCATGAAAAACCAATTATCATTAAGCTATTTCTAGGGGTTGTCGCACCATTAATAAGAGGTTTTGGACAAGGGTTCATTAGACAAACATTACTTATTTTTAGGTGTTCTATCACCCCTAGAAGTATTGCTCGACCATTTTTTTCCACATTGTATAGAATCGTGGCCTGATACTAGTGTTTGTATTGTTATCAGTAGTTTAGTTACCTCAGTCAGAATAGGAGGACAAATTTGTTTTAACAAACTGAGAGACTATATTCAATTAAAATAATTTACTATACTAATACTTGTACATCATTTATCTCCAATTAGATTTAAAAAAAATCTAGCGGAACCTATTTAAATTTCGATATGTACCTCCTTACCTTCTTGTTCAAATTTGTTTTCGGAAGTAAGAATGTTAAAGAAATTTAACATAATAGTATACATTTTAAAGACCATTGTAAGACATTGCTGTTTCTTTTTCTTGTATTTAATGCTACATGATTTAATTGCTATTTACCAATGTAATTTTTATTTCAGTCTGTGTACATGAATTTCGTAATGATTGTACTTTTAATGGATTATCTCTGGAGCTTTAAGTTTATTTTTATTTAATATATCTTGTGTGACTAGCGTGTTGTTTATTGTAGTCTCAAAATGAAACTATTAAGCACTAGCGAAATATTGAGACATTAAGAACAAGGAATTTTATTTAGTCTACAAACCGCCATTCCGATGTTATTTATAACCTTTTTTCATCTTAAACTAACTGTTGGTAATTTATACACATACAGATATATTGTGTGGTGTTGAATTTCAGGAAAAAAATTCCTCCTAATTTTATTTTAATTGCCTTAATTAATTCTTTTCACTAGTAGTATTAAAATATCTCATGATTTATGCTATGTGTTCGAGTCGAGAAGAAAAATTTCTCTCCAAGTAGGCGCTAATTTTTCATTATTTAATAGTAGTGGAAAAAAATTGAAATGGCATAAGTAAATGTCAATGTTATTTTCTACTATCTACTTATAGGAGACAAAAATTAAAAGACATAATAGTATATTATACACCAAGGTAGAGAAAAAGTTTTCTCAGCCGAGCTTTATTATTATCCCGAGATGCGAATCATCGAGGAATAATAAGTTACGCGGCTGAGAAAAAATCATCTTTCCTGTGGTTTATATACTATTTTTTCCACTACTAGAACATTTAATCATTTTTACAATGGTATTTTTTGAATTTTTTTTGTATTTGAAAAGAATTTGAAAATTCCCTTGAAATGATATAAATTCAAAAGAAAGTGCTTATTTATAATAATTTTAAAAAAAGTCTTATGGCAAACGCAATGAAAGTTGCGTATAATCAATTGGAAAAATTTCCTTTAATCGCCTGCCTACCTCTGACAGTCTTCCCGATACGAGTACAGCATAAATAATGACATCTTCTAATACTAGTAGTGGAAAAAATAGTATATTATACACCAAGGTAGAGAAAAGAACATTTTTTCCACCGTGCTTTATATACTATTTTTTCCACTGCTAGAATATTTAAATCATTTTTCAATGATAGTTTTTGGATTTTTTTTCTATTTGAAAATAATTTAATTTAAAAGAAGCCGGTTGTGACAAGAAATGAATGAGGATATTCAATAAATTAAATTGACATTTCTTTATGTCAGACATGAAGAATTCGTTTTATTCGACCCTTAGATTTGAAAAACTATTAAATTGATTTTTCGATTATTCTTATAAGTATTGCAATATTTGTTAAGTTTAATAATTTTATGATATCAATAAACAATATTATTAAAACTTAATTTATATGTTTAATTTTCCATAATAAAAAATATACAATGAATTAAGAATATCATAAAATTTGTAATTAATACCTTGGAAGTTATATATTTATGTGTTCGTGCCCACATTTATTTTCATTTTTATAACGCTCTGTATCCTAATATCAGATGAATAGTTTAAAGTGAGTATAATTTATTCTTTATTTAATTTCATTATTTTTATTCTTATTTTTTATTTTAAATTACATTTGTATTGAAGTATTTCGTTGAATAATTCTTTTAAAAGAACCGAAAGGTGCACACTAAATATCATTGGAAAGGTGCACCTGAATTTACGTAAATGGTTTCCTTTGGTCCAATATCCATGATTCTGAGGTATCGGATTTTCTTTACGGTCCTTTTTGTATGATTCCACTTTTCATATAGAAATAAATCCAAATGAAAGTCTATAATACTCCTTTTTACAAGTTTTATGCACTGATATGATACAATATTCATTGGGTACAACTTGCTTTTTTATGAATGTGATTCACATAAGAAATTTCTTCCTATTTTCAATATAATTTCTCTATAATAAGATACATAATACTTCCTGGTGATCTACGCGTATTATGTATTTATTTAGTTATGATAGCTTTTACAAAAAATTATTATGGTCTCTCAAGGCATTTACTTTCTCCCCAGAAATTGTTTTGATATTCATTTGACCTTTTAGGCTCAAGCTGTGATGATAATATGTTAATCAAAGTCATAATTTGTCAAAAAATTCATCTGTTAATATAGATTCATGATTGTGTGTAGCATGCGTGCATTAACCGATTTAGATAAAATTTTGTACACATATTTAAGGTTATGTATAGATTTTGGTACTAATCAGATAAAGAAAATATAAAGTTACAATTGATGACGTAATTATATAGAGGTGCATCGTCGAGGAGATCTAGGAGCTCGTCGGGAAGATCCTTTGCTTCTCTTAATATTCAGTTGGGAGAGTTTCTTCTTGGGTCGTCTTGGAAAGGGTATTCTGTTCCATTTAACTGTCCACTTTTTCCGTAGCGTATCCTGGGAGTGAGTGTTGTAGTAGTCCAAGTCTTCTCTTGACGTATCTTCCCTGTAGATTTTTGAACCTAGAAACTATTGGAGGTATATTAGTAACGTTATATATTTCATTAGAAGGGAAGTGCCAGTGGAGGTAGGCACATTTCCTAAGGATCATTCTCTTGGTAACCGTGACGGCGTGCAAGATAGGAGGAGGATGGGTTGGGAAATGAGGGCTCTGTAGTCCATTACTGGACGGATGTAGGTTTTATAGTTATGCAGCAAAGTATCTCGCAAATTTACCACCCAGAGCTTCGATGAGAGCGGCTCGTTTCCTAACCCTGTCAAGAGTTCTTTGGACTTCAGTCGCCCAATTGAGGGTGCGCGTGAAGCACACTCCCAAGTAGGTAATGTTTTTCAAGGGAAGGAGTCAGTCTTCCCAGAGCCTAAGGTTGTTCTCATTGAGGGCTTGGTTAGAATTTAGGGTGTGGTTGGGATGTTTGAAGATGATCAGTTGGGTGTTTTGAGAATTAAGACTAATCCTCCAATTGCTGCACCATTGGGAAAAGTGATTTAGGAATTGCTGGGTTTTGGTGTTCAGAGCTCCCATTGAAGGTGCGGAAGCAGAGATTGAGATATCGTCAGCATAGCGCTGGATATCCTTAACATAAATGGAATGATTTTTTTTGACAAAAAAAGAAGAAGAAAGTCATAAAATTTTACACGAGTATGTGATATCTTTTTGTATGATTAACAGTCTCAAAACCCTTTACCACCATTGCCAGATTCACTAAAAAGTAGAAACTTTCAGTATTAATTTGTAAATAAACAATTTAGCTCAAAAAACTGAGATTTTTTAATAAATTTAAATTTTAAATTAATATATAATGATTATTTTTGTATTTATAGAATTTTAACGTATTTTAAAGCTCAATATTTACTGTAAATATTTTTTTTAAGAGATATATACGTTTAATATTTGGCTTATATGTATAACCTTTGATTAATTATTGCATTTTTTTCAGGCCTATTGTTTGTTTTATTTATAATATTTTTGCTTACGTTATTATTCAAATTATGATCCAAAAGTTCCCAATTTTACAATACAAACCACATTCAATCTTATACAGGGTGTTATTGAAATACACGTACATATTAAAACTGGGTATTGCGCAGATTCCCACTGAATGTAGAAAAATATTATTTTTTAAAAATAGCCCTTATTAAGGGAGTTATTAATTTTTGAAAATTAATTCTAAAACAAACGTACTTCACTGATATGTTGAGGATGACCTATATAAATTAGGTTTATTTACCTATTTTAAACATCAACAGTAATTAATATGCAAGTTTTTGTCAGATGATAAGAAAACTAGTCTTGTAAGAAATAACCATGTTGCCAAGATTTTCGAATTAATTTCTATTTCCGAAGACTGGTTTTTACTACCCTCGTTATCAAAAAACTAGAATATTTGATAAATGATTGTTTTTAAACTATACATTTTTGAAACTATAGATTATTAAAATTTTAGTTGATTTACGAATCTGGCTAACACGAGCGCGTCATTTCCAAGTTGGTAAAAAGTGTTGTTACGATTACTTTTAAATATTTTTTTACGATGCCACTATTTACGAATATTGAACTAACCGATATAGTCAAGTGCTGGTTTATGGGGCAGCTGGAGAAAATTCTCGGCAAGCACAAATCCTGTATCGCGAACGGTTTCCAAATCGGAGAATTCCGGACTGTCGTACGTTTATTTCAACTGTTCAGCATCTAAGAGACCATGGAAAATTTGAGAGTGTCAATGCAGATCGAGGGAGAACAAGAACACAAAGAACATTGGCGGCCCCGAAGAAGAAATATTGGAAGCTGTTGAAAACCGGCCTCAATTAAGTTGTAGAAGACTAGGTCTTGAAATTGGAGTGTCCTCATTTGTTGTGTGGCGGACACTTAAAGAACAAGGTTTACATCCTTATCACATCCAAAAAGTCCAGGCCTTATATCCAGGTGATGAAGAAAAGAGAGTGGAGTTTTGTGAATGGATGATTCAAAAATGTGTTGATATTCCTGATTTTCTAAAAATATTATTGTATACTGACGAGGCTTCATTCACTCGTGATGGCGTGTTCAATATGCACAATACGCATATTTGGAGTGATGAAAATCCTCACGCCATTAGGGAAACTGGGCATCAAAGAAAATTTTCAATAAATGTTTGGGCTGGCATAATAGATCAGTATTTAATCGGGCCTTATGTTCTCCCGAACAGATTAAATGGGCCAGGATATCTCCACTTTTTAGAAGATATTTTGCCAGTACTCCTAGAAGAGATACCGTTACAATTAAGGCAACGGATGTGGTACCTACTAGATGGCGCTCCTCCTCACTTTGATTTAAACGTACGGCAGTTTTTGAACATTAGATTTCCTCAAAAGTGGATAGACAGAAATGGACCTACTAAGTGGCCTCCGAGATCTCCGGACTTAAATCCATGCGATTTCTTTTTGTGGGGTCACATGAAACAACTGGATTATAGTGAACCTATTAATAGTGTTAAAAAATTAACCAATAAAGTTAATGCGGTAGCCGAGGAACTACGACAAAATCCAAGACTAATTTCTAATGTTCAAAGTTCCTTGGAAAGACGATTGCAAGTGTGTGTAAATAATAATGGACGGCATTTTGAACAATTACTGTAATAAACTTTATTTTGAATTAATTGGTTTTGCTACGGCAACAGTGCAATTTCTATGGGTAAGTTCAATTTCGATTTATTTTACTTCTTTAAATATGGAAACTAGTAGGTCGGAAAAGGGGACTGTTCCCCAATATTTAAATTTTAGAATTTGAAGTTAAAATTGGTGCCAATCGTTTTTGGTCATTACATACTATTCCCCATTTTAATATGTACGTGTATTTCAATAACACCCTGTATAAGGAAAATAGTCTAAATTAAACTATAACATATACGTCTGTATATAATTTATCAATTGTATTATGTGTTCATTTCCAATATCAAATAAATTACTGGGAGTCGATCAAAGACCGAAAACGTCCTTCTACAATAATTAATGAAACTGTTTCAAGTTTTAGTTTTCGCTTTTCGGTTCCAATACCGATGGAAATCACATCTGCAGAGTTTTTAATTAAAACCCTTTGCCTACTGATAGTTTCATTAATTTCAAATTTCATAAATCTTATTTCTGAAGCAAATTGGTTTTCAAACTGTGAAAATGAAATTGAAAGAGAATTTTCCAATTTCTATATTTCGGTTACGTTCGTAGCAGTGATTTAGAAATTGAGCTTGATTTCGGTTAATTCAATATCAGTAGTATAAAATTATTTTACGTAGAAGTGCAACAAGTAATTAATGATTTAAAATTATGTTATTAAACTTTGTTTTTGTTTTGTCCAAACAGCATTTTTTTTTATTAAATAAAATACCTTCTTTGGAAACTGTTTTTATGAGGTCCTATCTTATAAATTTTTTTTATCTAAAAATTGTGTGTAAAAGTTATTTATTATCAGCAAACCCAAACAACTTTTTTTCTTGGTTTGCCTCTGCTGTATATTATTTCTCTAATCTAAATTAATTAGAGTTGGAATTGTATATTTAGGATACAAGCATAGTCTAATAACTTTTGCTGACTCAATTAATATGTGATTATTACAAGAATATCTACGTATTTGTAGGCACACTGTAATTATAAGCAATAGATAGATCAGTTACATTGCAATAATTATCCGATTAAAGACATTTAGTGCATATTAAAAAAAATTGTTGTGTCACCCCGGAACTTTTCCGGCTCGGTTGTAGGGAATAGGATTATTTTAATTACAAAATACAAAGCATTACAAATTTTAAATAGGAAGCCGATGGTAAATACGTCTACCAAATTGATATTTCAATGTCGATAATGACATAAGCGGGCGCATGCTCACATTATATAGCACTAGCAAATTATAATTAAACTCAAATTGTCCAAAACGCGTATTATCATAATAATAATAATAATAACAAACAACTTTTTATTTCTTCAGGTTGATAAAACTAAATACCGATAAATTTAAGCATTGATCTATAATAACAAAAGCAAAGTTCTCGCTTACGCTGAAAACGTATTACTAATGTCAAGGACAAGAAATGAGCTACTAAGAATTATTATTTTTATTAAAAAAAGGAAAAAACGTACGGTTTACACATTATCAAGAATAAAATACTTAGAAATGGGAGAAGGTGCAGAAAGGGATTTACGAGAATTTAAGATCGAAACAGATGAGGGTGTTTTGAAGAAGTAAATAGTTTTGAATATCTGTGAGTAACAGTTACCAATAAAGGTGAGTAAAAAGAAGAAATTGAGAAGGGAATGGCGAGAGGATGAGGAGCAGTTGGAGCTCTTTAAAAGATACTTAAGTAGAAAAAGGTCTCAACTAGGATTATATCGAACAGTAATACAACCTATAGTTCAAAAGGTTCTCAAATGTGGTCAACCGATGAAGTAATAAAACTCTATGTCAAGTACCACAGTAATGTAATTTTAATGAAAGTTGAAATGGAAAACTATCACCATCATCCGACCTACAAATACTGCTGTTATATGTTACTTGTATATAAGGACGTATTTATTAGTTATAAAACTGAGAAAATGTATTTTTTCGAAAACTGTCATTAAAAGTCAACGTATCCTGCGGAAAATTTTAGGAGTGAGAGTAGAAGGAAATGAATGGAGACGAAGAAAAATGTGGTACTGAAAATGCTATATGCTCAAGTAGTGATTAGCCAAAAAGTCGAAGTAAAAAAGTTACCTTGCTGGTTAGGATATGTGGGGAGCATTGTTTATATGAGATTCTGTGTTTTTTGATATTTTTACCGCTATCACTAAATTGAGGATTTAGTCCTGTTGTTGACATGGGTCCTCGGTATATATCACCACTTCACAATCACGAACTATTGCCTGATTTTCAGACCTCTATAAGTTGTTTTGTCTTAATAGGCACAAACTTTTTATAATACAACTTTTTATTAATTTTTTTAAGCCGATAGCCCAATCAACAAGTGCTTTTTGGGCCAAACTTCGTTCTTCGCCTCCGAAAAATATGAACGAGGTGTCATTCGATTCGGAATAGCGTGTAGATGATTTTTAAAAAAATTCAAGAGCCGCGAAAAAATTCAGGCATCTACTGGATAGATTTATGAACAATCCGCGGTCAAAAAAATTTTATCGCGATTTTTCTATAAATTATCTTAATTAACAATTTTTTCCTACGTGAACATGAACATTTTAAGTGCGATAATTGTTAAATAACAAATCTGATTTTTTTTCCTTTTTGGACCTATTTCTGAAAGTTCTTAGAACGGATTACCGTTAGAAAAATTAAAAAATTGTTATTTTTCACTTTGTTATTAACAATTTACTTAGGTTAATAATTAAAAAGCTTGATTAGTCATTGAAAAAAAAATTTTTTTTCATATTACTATTGATCTGTTTTCTATGATCAGAAGTCACATGAAAATGATTTTTAAATTTTTTCATTTTTTATTGTTTACAAATTCGTTTTTTATGAGATAATTTAATTTTTTTTTGGAAACATAATCTTTGATGTAAATAATGATTAAAAAAAATAGTTCCTTAAAAAAAATTTTTTATTAGTTAAAAACGTATTTGTTAAATAACAATTTTTTTCTACCATATACCTAAATAACTCGAAAAATAACACATCGTTGTGTTTGTTCCATTATGTAGAAAAAGAAAAAAAAGTATGTTGAAAATTTTTTATTGTTTATAACAAATTGTTTATTAAATAAACAATAAAAATTGAAATGAAAACAATTTTTTTTAGTTATCAAAGAGGAAGATAAATTATGATTTAAAAGAATGGTTAATTAATAATACTTACAAGTGATAGGACAAAATTGTTAATTACCAAATACGTTTTTAAGTAAAAAATCATAATTTGCATCAAAGATTATGTTTCCAAAAAAGAAATTTTAATTTATCTTATAAACAACGCATTTGTTTAAACCAATTTTTGTAAACAATAAGAAATGAAAAAATTTAAAAATCGTTTTCATGTGTCATAAAAAAATGAATCAATGGTAATATGAAAAAAAATATTTTTTTTCAATGATTAATCAAGCTTTTTAATTTTTAACATAAGTAAATTGTTAATAACAAAGTGAAAAATAATATATTTTTTAATTTTTCCATCGGGAATCTCTTCTCAGACCTTTTAAAAATAGGTCCAAAAAAGGAAAAAAAATCAGATTTGTTATTTAACAATTATCGCACTTACAATGTTCATGTTCAAGTAGGAAAAAATTGTTAATTAACTATTGCATAATTTATGGAAAAATCACGATAAAATTTTTTTGACCACAGATTATTGTCCATAGATCTATCCAGTAGATGCATGAATTTTTTCAATTTTTAATTTTCATATTTAATAAGTTTAAATAATATTTATTCATTAAAGGTCCAAAGTGCACAGCACTTACGTTTGCCGAAGTTCCCGTTTTCGGCTGTATTTTCAACACTCGAAAATTATAAATATTGGTCCTACAGTTCCGGGAGGTATAGTTTTTTTTTTGGTAAATTTCCTGCTCTTTTTGAATCTTTTTTCAAACTTGAAATATGTAAAATAGTTTTTGAGATATTTTTGCAAAAAATCCAAACCCCATTTTTATTTTTCCGTTAATTGTTTTATAACTTTTGCAATTTTTACAAGCGGGTCTTGAATTTTTTCAAAAATCATCTACACGCTATTCCGAATCGAATGACACCTTGTTCATATTTTTCGAAGGCGGAGAAAAAAGTTTGGACCAAATAGCACTTGTTAACTAGTCTATGAGTCCAAATCTAATATTAGAATTTTAAAATTGTTACAAATAAGAAAAAAAACAACAAATTTTAAAACATCAAACCCCTCTGCATTTATTGTCTCAATAGGCACAAACTTTTGGTAACATATTTTTTCATTATCATTTTTATGCAAAGTTCAGATCTGACATCAGAATTCTAAATTTTACACATATAAAAAAAATCTCAAATTTTAAAACATTAAACCCTTATAAACTTTTTTTATCTTAATAGGCAGAAACTTTTTGTAATAAAATTTTTGGTTTACTTTTTTATGATGAATCTAAATATTAAACCAGAATTTTAAATATTACGCAAATAAGAAAAAATTTACAAATTGTAAAATTTCAGACCCCTATAACTTTTAATTCACACAAAATTTTCGTAATATAATTTTTTTTGCATTTTTATACTGAATACTAAATCTTAAATAAATATTTGAATATTCTATGGCATTTAGACAGACAGTCAGACAGACATATAGACTTACAGAATTCAGTAACGAATTGTTTTAAAGTTCTTTGGAAATTATTAAAACCATATTTAATTAGTATTTTTTTTTTTTGTGTATTATTATATTATATTATTCATATAGAAATAAACGTTATTATTATTACAATTAATTTATGTACACCAAGCTACATTAGTAGTTGTTTTTTTCTTTATAATGCTAGACTCTATATAAATAGTTTGTTTTTTAAAAATAGGCAACATATATCACACTCCAAAACTCGACCTAAAATGTAAAATGTAAATGGAGCCCTAAACTAATTCGCGAAATTGCCGACCGCTAACAGCAATCATTCGAAATAAAAGACCCCGAATAGTCGGGTAGAAAAGACGAAATGGCTAAATAAAAAGAGGGTGCATAAACTAATTTTATCGGTTTAAAATTTAACAGCGCTTTTTGGGAGAATAGGAGAAAAACCGAAGCGGGAGAGCTACATAATCAAAAAAGTTCCTTTTAGATATAACCTCTAAGCCATAATAAAGGAAATCTTGTTCTGGTCTTTTTTTAAATATATTTTTCGTTCTTAGTTTTTGATTTCCTTTGTAGAAAAGTGGTCAGATCTAGCTTACAATAAATTTCAAACGAAAAAATAAAGGATTATGAGAGGTTCGTTTGTCAATTTTTTTATCCTCTCTTTATTCTCTTATAAATTATAAAGAACCACCATTCTGGCTTAGAAAAATATATCATATGGATTATTATATATTTACTGTAAAAATGTAATTCCAGTAATGTTGATCTCACTTCGATTGAATTTCACAACAGTAAATGAGCTAATATTTTGTAAAATGAATAAAACCAGTTCTTGAATACAATATCAGTAATACAGTTTCAGAACCAATAACATTAAGAGGTCGCAACAAATATAACATATAAACAGTGTGTCGAAATAACAGAAATAAATTACTAAAACAATTTTAAAACTGATTTAAGTAAAACCTTTAAAAGTTCAAGCATATGTTGAAAGAAATATAACATTTTTCATTTTTTAGTTTTAATAAAATTATTAACGTAATTAATTTTCTTTGATCCCATAATCGCAGATTTCTCAAAAGAGATACAAAATCACAGATGGTATGATCAATCTGACCAACATTTTTTATATTTATATTGTTTAGGTTTTCTAACTAAATATATATATTTTTTTAATATAAAACGAATTGGAATACTTTATTTTATATATTTATGCTAAATTAGTATTAATTTGGCAGTAGTTTTTATTAAAAAAAAAACATTGAGCGGAAGGTGTAAAAAATCACTAAAATGAATATCATGGAACAAAAAATTTTATTTTATGAAAATGTAACAAAAAATATGAAATATAAAAATATTTTCTTATAATCAATGAATAAACTGTGCGAAAAAAATAAAAAAAGCAACTTTCTCAAAAGGAATACAAAACTGACATTGGTAGAAAAAAGTCTATTTAGAGCGCACAGTTCATGCATACTCTTTCGAGATATTGGCCACATAACGGTCTTTTGCACATTAAACATACGTTATTTGTTTTTCTAAATTTTTTTGAAGAGCAAATATAACATAGTTTTTTTTATAGTTTTCCGGCTACAGTTTCAGGTTTTTCCGGAACAATATTAAATATTCTTGAAATACATAATCGGACTTAAGTGGAAGTTATTTAGCCTATCCTGTGGAAGGTTAATTTTCCTGTATGATATAACTGTTTGATTCACTTATATCTAAAATTCTGGAAAAGAATGCCATTGTCCATCGCGTAGTTCGTCTCCCTGTGCCATATACTCAGCATTTTTCATCCAGCTGGACAACACCTGCTTTAGTTGAATTATAATACGCAATTATCTCAGGTTTTCCTGATTCTTTGTCTGTCTCAGAAAATTGGTGCATTAATGAGATTACTATAACTGCTTTTTTTTAAGAACATGTGACAATAGAGTTAAATCTCTTGTAAATCGATATAAGAAAGAACCAATCATCAGCCGTAACATTTCATTTGTTCCATATTAGGTTGTGCGAAACATCCGGACCTTGCATCTGTTAACGCCATTAGTTTCAAAGACTCAAAGTTATAGGATTTTACCTTCGACCTTCTGATCTCTCTTCAATATTATCAAATCAAAGATAATGGAGAAGTATGTCAAATCTGTTTACATTCTTCACACAATGAAAAAACTCACGTCCAGTACGTTCTGTCGCAAAAATTGATTGAATATCTTCATAATTCGATTTGAATATGCCTGTGTAAAATAATAAGCCAATAAAAGATCTAAGTTCCATTACGTCAAAATCACGCATGTCGCTATTTGGTTTGCCATACCTTTGCCGTTCAATTCTAATCCTTATATTAGTCCATCTTCCTATGTCAGTCAGCATTTCCTCTGTTAATAACAAATTCCAGTTATACTCAGGGGTACTCTTTTCTTCTTAGTCAAATTTCCAGGACATTAAAAAATTATATTGTGTTGAAGTGTACGGGAATTTTTAAGAACACAGGGTTTCAAACACCACTTGAATCTATTTTCACCGTACACATAACTTGATTTCTTTCTCTGATTCCCTTCTATGTTTATATTTTGTTCTTCGATCTCTCTCTCTCTCTTTCTTCAGTCTCTTCTTCTATTAATCTTCATCATCTTCTTTTTCACTTTCTCTTGGCTCGTATTTTGTATCTGAAACTCTCATTTCGCTCTCCGATTCATGATCACTGATTTCATATTCAGATACGCGATCTGAATCAGAGAAGTCTCTACCATCAAGCCATCTATTTAATGTTTCTTCATAGTTGTCATCTGATAAACGCACACCATTGAAGTACTTTGTTTTAATTCCATTTTAATTAATTACTTGCTAAAAATAGAACTTATATTCAATATTTTAAAATTTAGGAAAAAGTAACACACAGACGTGTGGTCTTTTTGACCAGTCCCTAAGATTTACGGACTTACAAAATCACTGATAAATATTTAGACAACAGTAATTTCGCACAGAGTAACTATACTGACCTAATTAGAAGGTACTTCAGTAGGCGTCTTCATAGAAACTAGGTAGGGGTTAAACTGGAGGAATGGCAGGAATCGATTGGTCATTTTGACCACAAGTCTGTGATTTCGGGTTAATTGGAAATTTGGAGTTTTTTGTTTTCAACAATGTTGAATAATATCGTCACCACTAACCAAAACTATACTTTTTTTAACATTTACGCGTTTTAGCATCATCAGAAGTTGATGATGAACAGTTCATCAAATACTGATGAAGCTAACATAATTAGCGAAAAATACAGAATGTTAAGAAATTGGCCCTCGGTGGAAGTTACTGAAAATTTTAAATGTTTGTGTACCCAAAAGTAAAAAAATGGTAAATTTTCTGCTATGACTGGTTTAGCCTCTACAGAGGTTAAAAGTAATAATATTGTTTTGGTGACTTGAATAATACTAAGTTTAATATATTTGTATTTCTGAGATGAAACAACCAAAGCCACTAAAAAAAATTAATAAACACAATCCAGAAAATAAGTTTAACTAATAAAAAACATTAATTACTATTATACAGGATGTCTCATTTACATAACACATTACTTTTGAGCTTCAAATATCGATATAAATACATCAATCCATACAGTTAAAAATAATGTTTAAAAAATTAATATAATGTGTTAATCTCTGTTTAAAACCCTATAATAAAATATACAGGGTGACCCGCCATATAAGCGTCGCGTTGATTTTTATATGGGCAACGGTATGATTGTATAAAAAATCTTTACTGCAGGTACATTCAGGGACCTCAAATGCCAATTTCTTAACATTCTGTGCAGGGTTCTTTCAGTAACAATAATACAAATTATTAAATACTTCGATGCAAAGTAATAGTTTGTGCAACAAGTGTGGATATAATGGCCTACGGCGTCGTGCTCAAACTTCGGCCGCGTGCGATATGGACAATGCTCACGAGCTGGACAGTACATTTTTTCTACAACCCACTGAAAGGAAATATTATTAAAAAAAAGATTACAGTCACAGGGTTTAAACAGATGACCTTCGTATCCGAAAGCGAGAGCGTTAGCACTGCGCTGACACGGGCTGTTACGGATTTATTATAAAATCATATAAACTCATAGGCACCTTCTATTTTTAAGTACCTCATATTGATATTTCGTTTTTAATTTTTGTTGTAATAATATTATTGTTATGACATCTTTGCAGCTAAATAAATATCTTGTGAAGTAACATTTATCAAGTCATCATTGGAATTACTCATTTTTACAAATATGTTTCTGTATTAGTTTAAAAAAATCAGATAGTTGTTTTGACAGATTATTTAAAATAAAAAAAAATGTGAACTCTCATTGGTGGATTTCACATCTCACGTTAATGAAATTATATCCGTTCAATAGACTGCTATTGCCTACATATACATTCTGTAAAGTTTACGTAGAGTCGACAATAGCCGTGTGGATGTAGAAAAATGAATTAAATATTAAGTACCCAAAAATGTGCATTATGGGGAATGCTATTAATATATAAATAAGTTATGATGCCCATCTGGACATATAAAATGCAGTTATGGAAATGCGAGCAGAAACGAGCATAAAAGACAATCATCAAAATAAGGTCCTGGGGGACATAGTGAACGGGCATCATGCATTAGGAACGAGAAGATTTAAACATTTTCACTATTTAAAATGAAATACAATGACTGTCAAGTCAAATATACGAAAAAGGATTCGCACTTAAAAGAACAGAGATGTACATTAACTTCTAAACATGAATATAATAAGAGGATTAAACTCCTAGACTATGACTATTATAGAAATAGTACAGAAAATAGAATAACAGTAACGCATTGTGAAGTGCAAACATTAAAATGCAATAAAGTGCTATAGAGACTAACTAAGGACAGTTAAGCTAAACTTCTATTTTTAGGATAATGAGACTAAAGAATAGTTATTAGATTAGTCGACTAGGGCGTAATTAATGTATTTAATTAAAAAAATATGTATGATGTTCATTTGTTTTTAATGAAATTACAATTTACTGAAAGAAATAATAAGGATGTGAAGAATTTTATTTTACATCATGTGGTAATTTTCTTAGGTAACATTATATCACTACTGCTTCATCAATATAGAAAGGACATATTTAGCTGAATTAAAATATTAAAAAGGTAGAAAATGTTATTATTTTTTTCTCTGAGTAATCACCTTTCATTTTGTTTATGGTCATACATTTTGTTTATGGTTATAATACAACCATGGTAGTATTTATGAAACTTTTAATACAACGTAGGCCTATTTTATAGATCTTTCTAAAATTATAGTCGAGTTAAAACAAAAAGGATTGTTTTGGTTGCTTTTCCGTTATTGTTTCAAAAATATATTATAACTGTGTGCACAAATATTTTGCAGTACTAAATAATTTCGAATAGTCTTGTTACCGTTTCCAATTGCATAAATCAAAACCCAATGAGTTTTAGGTTTCTCAGGAGCGTGAGGTAATGTGGGACTCCATTCAGGCTAAGCATCGCATCAAATATACTGTTAGTGTTCAAGCCTATATCTGCATTTATCTCTCTTCCTAGTATTGCAATTTTAAATTGTAAATTAACATGTGTGGTAACAACAATTTCGTTTTGCTTCCAAGCGTCTCTTGTCTGCCTCTGATCCACCTTGGACAGAGAAACAGTATTTGCTCCACTTCGTCGGTCTACTAGTAAGAGGCGCACCTATCATTCTCCGTCCTGTTTTATATTAAAAGAGATGCCCTAAAAGACCCATAAGCCGTAAGAACCTATATTAAGTATCATTAAAGAAATATGTCCGGTATTAGACGCTTTTTTCCAACTCCACTGGTCGGTTCATCCATTTTCCCGTGTAGCAGTGTAACAGAGTCGAAAAACATATATTTTGTAAGTGTTGCATTTTTATGGGTAAGAATACGATCGACTCGTCCAATCAAAGAACAACATCTATTTAGTTAGTCAGCATATCTAATAAGTCTATTGACAACACAAAGTTAGTTCTTAAACAATGAAATCCCGTCGAAAATCAAATGATGTACTGTTAATCTTTAATTTGTCATAAGGGCGTATGAACCATCGCTTTATCAGAGAGAAACTAAAAGAGATATATTTATTTTTGTCAATGATAATCTTTTATGTGTGTGTATGTGTATTTTTCGGTAACGATTTTTTTTTACCACAAATTTGGATCGAATACTGCAGGATCGTAACAAAAAATACGTCACTTAGGATACAAAATGACCACATTTTAAATCTCTCATTTTCCAGCGGCGCGGACCAAGTTTTGAAAATTTTCGTTGCCCCTTTTTTGCCCTCCCTCTTAGCCCGTGCACTATTACGATATAGAAAATCCCATTTTTGTTCACCAGGGGCTTACTTCGATCGATTTCCCTACATTTGGGGTATTTACTCCTCTGCGGGGCAAATGACATGTTATGGGGCAAATTTTCAATTTTTTTTTCATTTTTACTTTCGTGGTCCCATCGACGGAAAAGTCCAGTGAACGTGCAAAAAAAATAATTCGAGATATCGATGGAAATATCCATTTTGAGGTCCCCAGAGAAGATTTGTACAATTTCCAGAGTGAGGCCTGTCTGTGTGTCTGTCTCTATATAATATTTCATGATATATGCCGAACCGTTTGACCAATCAAGCTGAAATGTAGTATAAAGGGTTGGCGTGTGTCTCAAATGCGACCATTAAGTTTTAGTTTAAATTAGTGCAGTGGTAAGACATTAATTCTTTTTTACGTATAACTTTTTCTATTATATACAGGGTATCCCTCAAATGGTGTAAAAAAATTCAAGGGGTGATAGTACTCCTAAAATTAAAAAAAAACGTTCCTATAAGCATAGGTCGTTAAATGAATATTAAGGGAGTTAGAGGCTTTAAAAGGGTAAATTTTTAAAACGGTTTTTTTTAATTATAAGTTTAAACAAGATAAAATTTGGAAAAAAAACTAGGGGACATAAAATTTAACCCTAAATCCAACGGTGATATCGAAAAATTATTTTTATAATTGAAAAAGGTAGTTATTACAAGGGTACAGGGTTAATTTATACATAACTTTTTTGGGGTTGATTTTTTTACAACGCGGGTACAGGTTTTAAAATCTACATGCTTTTGTTCAGAAAGGTATTCTTGTTGCAAGTCGCTTAGACTAACCGTAAGTCGAAATTTTATCCTGTTTTTTAAACTTATAATAATAAAAAAAGACATTTTCAAAATTTACTCTTAAAGCCTCGAACTCCCTTAATGCGCATTTATAACGACCTATGCTTATAGGAACTTTTTCTATTAATTTTAGGAGTACTATCACCCCTTCAATTTTTTTACACTATTTGAGGAACACCCTGTATATTTTATATTAAAGATGTGGATCTGAAAGTTCTAGGGTGACACTACTGATTTTTTTAATTGCGTCACGTACTAAGTGACATTTTTGTGATTTTGGGTGCCCAGAGACACATTTCTATTACTTGCTGCATCTTCTTCCTTAACGAGTTTGGCCACTTCAGATTTCGCGCCATCTACGATGCAGCAACTGGGTATATAGGGTCTTTAGGACAACCTCGCCAAACCCCTGGGGTTTGCTGCATTTCTTCTTTCCATGGAAGTGTCGAAAAAAATTCAAATTAGATTTTCCCCCACTTCGATGCCACTTGGGTATAGGCGTCCTGATGCCAGTTTCTATTATGTGCTCCCCTCTATACCGTTTTACCCGGTTTACTGCATCTTCTTTTGCTTACGGGTTTTTTTACAGTGGGCTCTCGGTCTATTATACCCTATTCGCGGTACTGTTCAGGGAATAATCTACCGGTCTGCTGGAACGAACTTAATTGGTCTTTATGCATTGTGAATTACTGGATGTTTGGCTTTTATTTTATTTGTTGAGTTTTTTATTACAGTTTTGTAAACAAATATTATTTTTCTTTTTAGTATTTTTAATTAAATTAATGAAAATGCATGACTAATTTTGTTACTTTCAGTCTGTAGTGTTGTACTTTGTTAGTTTCTAGCAAATGATGTATGTATGTATATTTTTTGTATTTACCGCTTTCTTGAATTTATAAACCAATACTCTAAAATCACAAATATACAGTATATCTCCTAAGTTGGAACAACATAATAAACTTTTTTATTATTGATTGCAGGAAAAAGTACTCGTAATAATTTTGCATCGCCTAAAACCCAAAACGAATTAATCCGATATTAATTTGTTTCAGTCGAATATGGGGTTCGTCAAAAATATTAATTTTGCTTATGGGCGGCGAACTCTTATTTTAAAAAAATATAGAAAAATCTTATTTAGAAAACTTGTTTAGAAACATATTTTTTCCCATTTTCTCTTGTAGCAAATTAAACTATAACATATAAAAGTTTTTCGTAACAAATAGAGCCATACTGTATATATAAATGTTTTAATCAAATACAAATTATAAATAAGTAAGGGTTAAAATTGCATCGTTCTTAAGGATGACTTTTCAATTTCCGTCTTTCACCATTAAAAGCCCTTTTTACTCCGTTTCGTTGTTTTGAAAAACTAATTACCTTCCTACAATGTTTGATTTAGCCCTTCTCAAAATCCAATTTCGATTTTATTCAGCTTTACTCTGTCCTCATAATTTTCTTTCCGAACCGTAAGCGAAAATCAATTACCGGCCATAACTGATATTCCATAAACGATCAAGAAATTCATTTCAGTGGCCCCGTAATCTGGATAATCCCATTCTTAATACCACATAAAGCTCAGGCCTGACACTCTGTCAGCCATTGGCGACCACTAAAGATTTTCTCGATGTCACATTTTTTTCTACAAAATGTTTTTATTTATTTCTACCATTTTTCGACAATATCCATCCATATGGCTATCAGCATATCTTTTTAATCAGAATTAGCAATAATATTTTTTTAGTTTTGCAAGTTCTCTATAGCTTTAAACGCCCAAACTATCATCTGGCATATAAACGGTAATAAATGTCAGAAACAATTTTCACACAAATATATTCAAATTAGTACGTTTGTGGATTGTTTTCTGTGTCATAATTATCTTCTGCATTTATTAGTATATTAGGTAATGACCAATATTGACTTTTAATTCAAATTATGTTTTAACACTGCAATAGTTAGGTGTTGACATTGCTTTAGTACTGTCTTTGTTAATTAATGGTGTTGTCTCTCTATATTGTAAAGTGAGCATTCAGGTGTGTTTCACCGTGAGTATAGTGCCACATGCGTAACATGTTGAATATTCTTGCTAGTTACGAGGTATAATGTGTTTTACCAAATTTTTTATTACTAATGGTTTTAAACTACTTGTTTGTATTTAGTCATCCATATTTATAATATTTGTTGGAACGTTACTTCTATTTTGGAATAGTAATCTGCTCTTTAATTGCCATCTATTTTTAAATATAATGGGGACCAGAGGAACCTTACTTTTACATTTTGATGGTATACATTGTGGCAATAGAGGTTTTATGTGAAACAGTATAGAGTAGTTGGGACATATATTCTTGCTTTAAATGTATGGATAATTCATTTGTAAATATGAATTAGAATGATACTTTTTAAATTTTGATTTTTACACCAACATCTATAGCATATATTATTGTAAATTTGTTTGAAGTTAATGTCCAGAAATATTAAGTTTACAGGGAGGAGAGGGAGGTTACCGTCGTCTAAGAGTATTTATTCCCAATTTTCATGCTCTAACTAACTCCGTCCCCAATTTTTCAACTATTTAAGAGTTATACTACTGTTCAAATTCAAGTATATATGGTCTGAAAATGGCTATGAAGCCGAAATTAGACGCCGCCTAAAGGTCAATTCTCATTTGCGCTTCATTCAGCTCGGCGACGCGACGTGTCTCTACACTGAAAATTGTGGCCAGATAAATATTTTATTGTTTTAAATGAATACTTGCACTGCACATCAGTCTTCGAATTTAACGATTTGAATTTTCTAAAACAATACTATTTAAGGAAAAACCCAAAAATTATTAGCTTATTAACGATGATCGAGTTATATTTGATCAGAATATTTCAAATCTATCCATTTATTTCTATAATAGTACTAAACTAAAATGCACGTATAATGTGTTCTCTATATTTAAGGAACTGTCAACTAGGATGATGTAGTTTATTCACAGTCCCGTGTGCGTTTTGTATGTTATGTCGCGATGTGTCGTTTAGTATACAATCTGATTTTGAATATGGTGTTTTATTAAAAATTAAATGCAATTCATAACGGAAAGGCAGATCAATTGATTATCCTTATGGCTCAATTTGTAGAACTTTACGATTTACAGAACTTCAGTATGAAATTCTCCATCTTGCAATTTTAATCTAAATATGTGATGAACCATATAAATCATACTATATATACTGACTCTAGAATGCCAATTTTCTGGAACGAAATTGATGCCAAAAGTGCAAGACAATTTCAAATGCGCATGATCAGTATTATATTCATTACTGACAGGGTGGGTTTCAGTGAGATTTAAAGATCATTCGGGTTAGATTAAGTTAAATCAAGCAATACATATATACAATTGAAGATTAATATTTTATTATTAATAAAGTCAAATTCCACTTTTTATCTACACTTTTATATTTAATCACGAACCGACAACACTTAACTGGTTATAAGCATTCCAATTTTAACGGCGATAAAAATTTCCTTCAAACTGTCAATACGAATTTCTAGCACTGTTGCAAGATTCACGAAATTCAACTACATTTCAAATTCGTTTAGTTTTGATACTTATAGGGGATTAGGGATTTAGAGTAAGTATATTATCTATGGGTGTACCCAATATTTTCTTTGCGACTTTTCCATTTTAATTTTGAAAATTCGTGACACATAATTAACGGAAATACATCATCATCAGTACTCGATGAACTGGACATTTAAAAGAAAACAGAAAACAATCACTTTTCATTCGAAGGCAAACAAATTTCAACTGCGGACTTTTTTTCCAGTTTGTAGTGTCGAGTTCGCGGCCGCTCGCTTTAGTTCGTCCAAGAAGATTGAAACCATTTCAAGAGTAAGGTCTGTCTATGTGTTGTCTGTGTATAATCTTCCACGATAACTGCCGAACCGTTTGATCAATCAAACTGAAATTTGGTTTGAATGGTTGGTGTGTGCCTCGAATGAATGCGACTATTAGTTTTTGGTTTAAATTGGTACAGTTTAAGGTCCTCAAGACCGACATTTATTACACATGTAAGATTTTTTACTTTTCGTATGCACCAAATTTCCTTTAACTTTTCGACTTCCCTATAGTATCATCGCTAGAGGGCGAAAAATATACACATTTAGACTTTTTAGACTTTTTGCCTTTTAGGAGATCCCAATTGTAGCAGTTTGCTATATAATGTGCGCATGCGCCCTCTTATGGCATTATCCACATTGAAATATCAATTCATTAACGTAATGCTTTGTATTTTGTAATGAAAATAGCCCCATTCTCTACAGCCGAGCCGGAAAAGTTCTGGGGTGACATAGCCGATTTTTTTAAATAATTTTTTGTTTCTTAAATAAAGATGGCCGATTAAAATTATTTTCAGGTAAAATCGCAGATGGTCTTTACACACAGTTTTCTTTACCCCTTTAAACTGTCACAAAATTGGTGCATATTTTACCTAATAAATGTATAAATGCCGATATAATATTTCTGAAAGTTTGAAAGCTGCAAAATTGTTCTATTCCAATATGTTACTTTTTATGTGATACTAAATATAACGCATGCGCTGTATAATAAATCAAACGTCAAAAATATTTCAATATGGATATTTTAGACAGTAGTGAGTCTTCCAGCGCAAGTGGAGTCTTCTGAAGAGGATGTTGAAGAAAAGCTATGGATCGACAAAGATCAAAAAACCTAAATTAGATCCAGGAAATAATCCAGCAGTTTGATGGCCATGATTAGAATATTTTAGTATTGGCAGAGACATATAACCAATAGATAACCTCTTATTTCAATATGAAAGTAGTGGAAACGATAAAATTAATTCCGGAAACCAGTTTTATATTTTTCTATGATTTATTGCTCATCAAACTGCATCAAGTCGTGACGTAGATGACCGATTTAATATTACAAACAGTTTACTTAGAACTATTCAATGATTATTTATTTCTTTTAACGGTTTATAGAAATATTTGGTTATAGTTAGTTTTAATTGTTCTTTTAACTATATCATTCTACCATACTTCACCTACTTCTTCTTCTTTATTCTTTATACCTAATATTAGTTTAGTTTTGTCTATTTTTACTATTACAGAATGTGTACGGTTGACATTTTTGGCTTTATTCTTCCTGGATTCGTGAGTGTAACGAACACCCGTAGTGCTGATATGTCTCATCCATACGATGTCCAGCTTTATACTCCTTTACTAGCCTATTTAAGAACTCCTTTATTGGGAGAACGTCATCACTTTGGAATGACCTTCCTGAAACCGTGTTTCCCAGTGAATATAATCTTCAGCGATTTAAATCCAACGTAAATCATTTTCGTATACTTTCATATAAAAAAATACATTAAACAAAATACAATAATTCGTTTAAAAAATACATGCTGATTGAATTAAAAAAAAATATATAAATTACTTTCTACCAAACTATACCTATTTTACATTCTTCTAAGTCATTTGAAACTTATTAATAATTATTAATTAATATTCCTAATTTTCGTGGGCGCTAAGTGGTTAGAAAGAAGTATGTTCTAGACCGAACATATAAGCTGTCAATAATCTACGAGAGCCTCCTTAAAGTTTCGTAATGGGTGCTCTGTTCCTAAGAGGCTCCGTAAATAAATTAATGTTCATTTAATTTAATTAGGTCTATTTAAATACTCATTAATTTTGGTTGATGATTTTGTCATATCTAGGTTCCGTCAGAATTATAGCAAGATACGGTAATTGGGACCCAACTTACGAAGGACAAACTATTAGATAATTATCAATTAAAACTAAGAAGCATGTATATTTTAAGCTAAATACCGAAATAAACAAGTTTTTGTGAAAATTTACTTGATCTTTAGTTCGTATCAATTCGTATATTAATTATATTCAAAGTTTTATAAGAAACTTTATTCAGAAAATTAGTTATAAAAGAAAATTACATATAACAGACACAATTTTGTATATTTTCATATTCACAATGTGTGAATATATTACTTTCAGTTTTGTTACCCAACATATGTTTAGATTCAAAGTTTGTGCCATTAATTATATATCATTTGCTAAAAAGCGCATGGAAATCGGTTGTTCCAAATCACATAAATGCTCAAAAAATATTTTCTGTTAAGCAAGCAAGTTAGTCCGCACGATAACTCAAAAACTAAGCTAAGGAAGAACTCATTAGATTTTGGGTTAAATATTTTTTTGATACAATAGGACAAATAGGGATAAACCTAATATAAAAATTTGATTAGATTTAACAAGGTTAGAATGCGTAAAAAAATCGATTTGCATAGGAGAGATCCTCGGTTCAAACCCCCGTACGAACAATAAATAAATATCTATTTGTTTTTTAAAAAAAAATTGTTGTACATTGTATACGATATGTGCTAAATACGAAAATTCTTATTAGTTGTATACAGTGTGTCCCAAGTTGAGTTCTTCGAAAAGTTTTAAGTATATACCAAAAATGTATAGAGGGTAGAGTTTCATCTGATGTAAAAAAGTTTATCGATTAAAACCACATAATCAGTACTTTTTACATCTTCATTTCGCAAATAATTAATAAGTTCAATTATTATAATTTTTTTTAACAAAAATTATGTGTTCGCTTTTGTATCATTATTGAAATAGAACAAGATTAAATATTAACTATTAAAAAATTGTTAAATTTTTTATTATTTTTCTTAATAGTTGAAAATTAAATAACTATTTTAATACAAATCCAATTTTATCTTTGATCGTTCTTATTCTAGGGTATTTTCTATTAATTCTCAATTTTTTATTTATGTGAAATTATTTTGCACATATAATTTAATTTAATTGGAATTCAACGTATCTCAGATAACATAAACAGAATAGTGATAAGACCCTTAGAAAGGCATGAGAGCGTAGGAACAGTCTTTAATCTCCTACTCAGAAGAAAAAGAGAAAAATAACCTAACAAAAATATGATTTCTTGTGCTGATATTTTTCTAAACCAGGGTTCCAGATACTTAATAAATAAAATTAATATACATACGTATCGAAACTGGCTGTCATTTAAATAAAGTATTTCCCTGGAGATTTTCTATTACAAAAAATAATAAATACAAGTGAAATTTTTTACAGAAGCCTACTTGGAGTAAAGCATCCGTGAGCGAGAATTTACTATTAATTTACGCCCAGATGAGTGAACCATTTGTTTTATTGGTCTTTTCAGAGGCGTGTCTTTGTGTGCGTAGAAAGGGTTATTACAGGAGTCCAATTTACCAGTTACAGATGCATTAGATAAAAATCTGTATTTGTAAGAATTTCTTCAGACTGTTAGTACGTTTTTAAGGTACGGGAGTTATATAAGACCACTCAGAAGATAAAAATTGCAAGAATATAATTTCACCACCATAATTTACTTATTAATGGAGGGCCAATTGATTGTAGTAATAAGATTTTCGTTCGTTTGCAACCTGCCAAAGGAGGCATATGAAATGAATTTAGTCCTACTACAACCAATAGGTGTTGAAGAATGCATACACAATTAGAATGCAAAGAACCGCAACAAGAAAAAAAAGCTGAAATACAATACTAGACGAATGTAAATATAGTCTGTTACTCGGTCAGAATGAAAAAATTCGACACTCGTGGTTCCTCACACTCGCTTTCGCTCGCGTTCGGAATTTTCCACTCTTGTTGAATTTTTCATTCTAACCTTGTTACAGAATCTACTATTATTTTTCCTGGTTCTCACTTACCGTGTATGCTATCCACGTATACATACGTACATAATAAAAGAGCAAAATAGCGGTCAAATAGCAATAAGGATCATATAACTCTTATAAATAAATCAAACCGTAACAATTATATGTAAAAAATATTTCATATAATCCCATTTTTTTATCAAACAGAAGATATGTGTAATATTTCAGAATCGTATTAAAATAATCGCAAAATTCCTTCGACCATATATACTACGTAGACGCGTCTTGCTTATGTTTGAGTTGTGCCCAACATTTTTTAGCGTAGACGACGGTTCAATGTTGCCAGGTTGTCAAAATTTTCATAGTGTTTTTCAATATTTTTAATGCGAATTCCGCTTACATCGCCTGGAATTTTAACCATTTGGCAGTAACCTGATTTATGTTTATATTTGTCAGTGTCTTGTCAGGTTGTAAATGATATTAATTGGATACTTTATGCTTTATTTGTATTTATATATTTAAAAACGGTTTTTATGTCAAATGTCATCTACTCGATTTGGTTATGTGTAAGACTTGGTACGGTTTTTGATAACTATACATTCAAGATATAGAAATCATCAATGGTACACATATATTTGTATCATATTTTAACATTATAATTGTGACCTGCAACTACTACTAATCCTTTGTTAAATAACAATTTAACACGTTGGGTGCCTGTTTTGACGTTAAACATCTTTTGGAAGAGCCTCAATTTTGTACCAATAATGCACCTCGGTTATAGACAATAAATTTAACTAAGAATTTTAACTTATGTTTGTAGATGCTTAAAAATTAAAAAAAAATCCCAGGCGGTTATATATTTTAACGAAATTATTCAATTTTAAAATGTTTGCTTTTGATTGATTGTAATATTAATTGAACAGAAAATTTAAATCTTAATAAAAGTTTCTAAATTCAATACATTTTATAAAATTTGAAACCGGTTATAGAAAATATATAGGATGATGCCAAAAATATATAAATTTATAAAAAATGCAATTTACAGTAAATCGGCATGAAAGAGTTTATAAAAAAATATAAACAAAAGACAATTTGGGAATTCTTATTAAATTATTGATTACCCTTCCAACAAAAAAAAATTTTTTGTCTTATATTATATCATCACTAATTAAAAACTACATGTTTATTCCACAGAAAATATCAAAATAATTACAAAAGAATTTATTATAATAACCCCCATTTTCACTATTACCTTTACCATCATGTTTTTTTCCAATATTAAAAGAAATCTCCAATATTGCAAGATCCTATAAATCTTAATCAAGCATCAAAAAAATACAATAGGAACTTGCTACATTTTGTCAAAAACATAAAACGGGCTAGAAAACCAACCCTAACTGCGTTCTGTGATAATAAGATCTTGCCACATTTGCATGTATCCTAAAATGAAAACATAATTTTAGAAAAATCTTCCTTCTGGGCTAATGATAAAGAAAAAAATATGCAGGTGAAGGTAGACTTCAGTTTTCTAAATTTGAGACTTTCTCATCCTTCCCAACCCCACGATATGGTCGGATCTAAAAAAGTTTCAAGCGAATTAATTTTATAATAATCAGGACATGAAAAAAGTCTCATGACCGGTGTTAATATTTCCATTTTTTTTTAAATTTCAACCCCCTCCAGTTTTAATCTCCTTAAAGGTAGAATGCCCATTTGTAAAAGAATTTTTGTATTCTCCAGTTCACAAACGGTAGAGCGCCCCTATTCCCGGATCTGGGTCCCGCTACTGAATCGATTACAATAGCTATATTCTATTTATGAAAATTTACCTAAAACAACATACCGTGAACGTTCTAGAGAATTTGTGCAGGATCCTTAATATGCAAGGAATTGTTAAAAAAATTTTAACTAAATTTTGGTAATGCGTGAATTACTATTAATTGCATTTATTCCAAGTATTCTTAACGTATTTTTTAAATCATTCTGCGCGTGTGCAAACTAAACAATTATTTTATAATCATTCTTGAAATCATTCTGTATATTTTTTGATATCTGTTTTTTTTATAAAGCTCATTGGATATAATAACTTTTGTTATGAAATTTTCTGTCAAATTAATATTACAAGGGTGTACAATCAGTCAAAAATGAAAATTTTAAAAATGAATAATGGAGCGATGACCAAGAAATTTTCACGCTTCTATAAAGTACCAATTTTTTTTGATACGCTATAAACTGCACTTATACCAATGTTTTATTGCCAACGGCCTAATTTTTGTAATGATTTCTGAAAAATAAAATTGAATTTAAAAGAATTAATAAACCCTATACTTACTTTTGAGATTCTTGGGGTTTTTCAGGCGTTAGTAGTTCGGTTTAATTATAAAGGATGTCATTAAGAAGAGTTAAAATGTAACAGTGTATTATTATTTGAGTCCCGAAGAATAAACAAATCATATACTGTTTGTTTTCCAAAAATAAATCTTTACAGCGCCTTTATTTAAAATGAAATACAAAATCAATCAATAATCATTTAATGTACAACTAAAAAAATATATTGTCACCTTAAATTGTTATAAAAATGGAAAAAATCGGTCAAGTGCGTGTCGGACTTCGCACATTTAGGGTTCCGTACCAAATGTAGAATATAAGCCAAAAATACTTGGTAAATAGATTTAAAGAACTGAAAAGAAAAATAACCAGGCGCATGTGCGTTCGACGAAGAAAACAAAATTATGAGACGAAAAATGCATTTCTTAACAAAATTAATAACAGCACAGATAAAAATAATAAAATATCGTATATCACAATCCGCATATATACTTAGATATATTAACCAATTTTGAAATGCTACGAACAAATTTGTTAATATCAGCGTAACCAACAAAGATAGAAAAAAAATTATAAGATGAAAAATGCAATTTTTAATCAAACTAATACACATAAAAATAATAAAATATCGAGTATCACAATTTACATATATACGAAGGTGCGGAACCCTAAAAATGAGGGAACGGTAATAAAAAAATCATATTTATTAATATATTGGTATTTGTTGGTAAAATATACGTAACAATAAACATTATCAGCAAATTTCAAGTTTCTAGGTCAATGGAAAGTTAAAAAATTATTCGGAACAAAATTTTGTAACAAATGCTGACTTTGGGGGCTTCTCATACCTACGTTTTGCAATATTTTTTAAAACAAAAAATATGCTTTTTATCTACCCAATGAGCTCTATTCAACGATACCTCACTCGATGGGGTAGGCCAAATCTTTTTTTCAGCGCCCCCCTTTAGTTTTATGGGAGCCCCCTTGAAAACTTTTAAAAATAGTTTTTACAGTTTATATAGCTTTGGATGCACCTTTTTTGTCGCTGACAAACTGACAAAACTGTCATCATTAAATGACACATTTTATATAGGAGTTAATTTATCACTACTAACCTAAGTACATTTTTTTAAAACTCCATGTACTTCTCGCTGACTATATGATGATAATAAATTTATGATAAACTGCTCTGTTTATCAACTTATAATGATGCTAACATAGCAAAACGTACGTTGACTGTTTTAAAAAAAAAAATGGTTAGTTAATATTCTTCAACACTGTTGAAAACCGAAGGTTCAGAATTTCCAATTTAAGATTATGAAAAGAAACTAGGTAATCAATATTTGGGAATAATTTATAGTTAAAGCATTTAATATTAATTAAATTTGCACAGTCAGGACTTGGGATTTAAAAGGATAATTCCATTCGATTCAAATACAAAAATTCAAATCATACAGATGATTGTATAATACAATTTTTCTACGGCTATAATATAAAACTGCTCTTTCTTAACTGTTCTTGATAGATCAATGAGGTACATTGTATGTCTCCAATTTCATTTCCGTATCTGATAACACAATAATTTATTGTGTAATTATTTCAATAAATCAGGTCTTTCATGGAATGTCAATTTCAAGTAATGACAGTTCTATTTTCGTATATTTATATAGCTGTGCCGCAAATCAGGCATGTTTAAGTTTAATTCCAGAATTATCTAAGGAAAAATATGAAAAGTCCTACAAATCATTTTTCAAAACTTCTCATTTATACTAAGTGTAATTGATATTTTAATTGTACCTAAATAGAAATTTTGAATGACGGTAAATTTTAAATTCATGTTATTTGTTAAATCATTTCGCTTTTATCTATTACAGCAGTAGAAAAAGTATAGTGTTTAACTCGCATCTAATGCTAATTTCCCACTCGTATGATTTGCAGCATTCGCCTGCGGCTCATGCTGCAAACTTCATACTCGTAGGAAATAACTATCATTCCTTGCTCGTTAAACAATATACTATTTTTACACATGCTTAATATCACTGAAAACAAATGTTTTTCCGAAGAGGCAGTTTTGTCTATTTTAGTCACACTTGAGAGCCCAATATGTGATTGTGATCTATCGCCAGGCCTCTCCTGAAAGCGGAGGCGATTATTATCACAAAAGATAATTATTACTATTATTACTATTGATAACTTACAACTATTGACAGTATTTGATTTTAATGTTAATTTAAAATGGTAATCACAATTGAAGATTATTTTAGAGAAAAATATTTAAACGGTAGTATTTCTAAGACTTGCATCATACTGAGAAAATCTAACTCATCTGTTTTAGAAACAACGTTATCACAAATTTCTCCAGCAGCAAGTTCTGACGCTGATGAAAATTCTTTTTCGAAATTTTTAAACTATCTGCCTCTACTCCTTAATCATTGATCATGCAAGTTTTTATTTTTTGTACTCTTGGAAGTTTTTTTTAAAGTTTAAATAGATTAAACAAAATTATAACTAAATTTAATACGTCCCTATCTTTTTTTCTATCAGGTATCATTAATAAAACACACCTCAACCTACCCTTAACAACGTGTAGCAATAAAATTCAACGTGACAAGAATCAATTTCTTCCCAATATCGTATAATCTAACAAATAAGAGCTTTCGAAACGTGAGGTATCGTGTCGAATAATAAAACACTTTTCTACAGCAGTAAAAAAGCATGTAATTGTTTGACGAGTCACCACTGTATTAGAGTTGAGCTCGACACATCGTCATCACTTCAATATCAGCACATCATATCTATTTCCTGTCGTTTCCAATTTTACCTTGATCGAATCTACGGACCAGAACAAAGGAGAACTGTGCCCTCAGAAAACAAGAGGGTTGATTAAATTGCCCACTTTTAGACGACCACTTCGAATACTAAGTAAAAGCTCTATTAACATAACATTCTAACCTTTTTTTTTTGTTTTGATCAAGAAAAACAATGTATTTTTATTGTGTTTAGTGAAAGAAAATAAATAAGTTTCAAAGGATTTAGACGCGTCCTGTAAAAAGCTGAATATTTTCTAGAAGACTGTTTTAATAGAAAGTTCATTTCTTTATCTGAAAGAAATATATCGCAGCTCTTTGTGTTTTTTTTTTGGTTAGTGGGTTCGAATAAATGATTTAGTTTTGATTTTACGTCTTCTCGTTTTTCGTTCTTGACTGTTGGATATTTACAAAAACTAATATAAACAAACCTAATATAAATGTTTATTATATTTATGAAAGAAGAAATAATATTGAGGGCTAGAATGTATGTTTATCTTAAGTGCACGAAAACGCAGAATCAGATTACTTGGTCCTATGACCTGAATGTTTGTTTTTTAAAGTGCGTTGTAAATATAAGAATATAAAATGCAGTTAGTCGAATAGCTTCCTGGTCCATTCGTCGTTTAAAAGAGATTTAATAAAAGTTAATTTAAAAGCCAAATCCACTGTTATTATTTATCCCAATAACCAATATTGACAACCTTATATCTATGATTTGTATTAATATCACTTTCGATCTTTTAGACGAAGTTTAGTTTTACTTTTTTAAGAATTTTTTAAGCAAATTTGTATTTTACTACCATTGAATAGATATTTCCGATCCTTTTTTATCATGTTTGAAAGTTATCTAGCCTGGTTCCCATGTATTCTGCCAACCCTGCAGAAATAGGATATCCTTGCCACCTCGGCGTTGGAGAACCATGGGGCTCGTTGAAAAAAAATTGAAAAATTTGAAAAAAAAATATTGGAAAAATTCCCATTTTTTCGAATCGGACTTTCTTCCGCTGACAGAAACGGGCCGGAGTCTTGAAAAAAGTTTAAACTTGTTTTTCTTTAGCCGATACTTAAAGAGACATTTTTTGATAAGAATTGTATTTTAATACAAATACAAAGTGTATAAAAATTGGAGAAAAATAAATAATTCTAATGTTGGTGGACGATAGCTGCTTCATTTTTGAGATTAACGCAAAAATATCTTAAATAAAAGTTGTAAAGAGCGATGAAAGCTGGGTTTCAAAAATAACTTAGCATGCGCTCCGATAAATCAGTGACTTATGAAAATTATGTTTTTTTATGAAACATCCTGTATTTTTTACTCTTTTAAATTCGTTTTGAGATGCTGATTTCAAAAACCTATTACTCTTATGATGTAAACTGAATAATTTTAAAGTTGTAGATAATTGAAAATCACATTTTTTAATTTTAAGTGATTGTTTGATCATCCTTTTGTCTTTATGCCACCAAGTAGAACTCAAAAAGTTAAGATATTGACATGTAAGCCGGTTTAACGGATTTTATGTCGTTTGGACGAAACACCAGTGCGATTTTCAATTGTGAATAATTTCAAAACTATTTCGTTACAGGTGTAATAGGTCTCAGGACGAATTTAAAAATGTAAAAAATACAGTGTGTTTCAATTAAAAATACATATCTTTGATAAGTCACATATTTATTTATGCTGGTAGTTATTTTTGGAAGATAGTTTTTATTGATCTTTACAACTTTTATTTAAGACATTTTTGTCTATCCAAAATAAGGAATCAGCTATCGTCCATCCACCCATCGATGATTCTGTCCCACATCCCTCCGCGCCGTTTCTACCTTTAGGCCACCTGGATGTTTATTTTTCATAAAATGGTTTACTATATTTCAAGTTTTAAAATAACCATTGTTAATGTATTTAAAGTCAATTTTTTATTCCACCCTTTATTTTTAGAGTCATGGTGCTGTAACGCTCCATGCGTCATCAGCCGGTCTATTGGTGTTCAGGTTTTGGATCGCCTAGGGCGCCACCTTCTGTTTATAGTGTAAAGGCCACTTGTATGGGCAGCTTCAGTGGGTTAAATACTCCAGGGGTCGTATGACATCGACAAGACCCTTAGCAGCCGGAAAAGTGGTCTTTACTTGCCCTACTGATTATATGTGTCTATTGGTGTTCAGGTTTTGTATCGCCAAGGGCGCCACCTTCTGTTTATAGTGTAAAGGCCACTTGTATGGGCAGCTTCAGTGGGTTAAATACTCCAGGGGTCGTATGACATCGACAAGACCCTTAGCAGCCGGAAGAGTGGTCTTTACTTGCCCTACTGATTATATGTGTAGTCGGCAGCCAAGTCAAAAACTCCAAATAATTAAAAACAAAAAGTAAAAATAATTATTTATTCAGAAACCAAATTACCAAATCCGGTGTAACATGGTTCCTACTATATCGTGTCGGTCGGACGGCAAAGGCACGTCTTCCAGGCTGGCACACCTATCTCTAATGGTCGAGTTATAGTAACTGGAACTCTGACTACTATTGCTACTCCAATTGGGACTGTCACAGCAACTGCCGACAACGGACTGAATCGTCCTACTTGATAAGAATTTCGGTGTCATAAGAGGCACGGACCCGAGTGCCTCCATCTGTCGGGCGAAGCGGGACCCAACCGCCACATGAAAAGTGCCTGGTCCTTTAAATTTTTAATAACATTTGATATTTAAAAGTGATAAAATGAAATATAAATTTTGGATAATTTAATAACATTAATAGAACAGTAACTTTAGTAAATCAAATAAAATTATTTGTTTTCAAATGTATTTAAAATTATAAAATAAACTAATAATATATTTTATTTTTTAAAAATACTTATAGTTATGATGATGTCATTATAATCAGTTAGAATGATTGGATGAGGCAGTTCCCAAGAGAAAAGTGGAGACTAACACTGTTGTTTGTTGATAGCGACAAAAAAAAATGATTTGTGTTATCACAAACTCCGTTGGAGTTAAGTATTGGAATCTATAATTCTGTATGTGTTTGTCAAGATATTTAAAATCTGACTTCAGATTCTTGTTTAGGACGAAAAAGTGTGTATGTTTTTAATATTCATATCAAACGAACTGTTACCGAGAAAATGGCTAAAAAAATTAAAAAATCATATCTTTTAAACGGTAATAGATATTGAAATGGGACCACATCTAATAAGCATATCTACTCATTATTATAATAAAAAAAATTACGTCGTGCTCAATTACGTCCGCGTGCGATATGGCCATCATATCCACACTTGTTGCACAAACTACTATTGTGACAGTTTAGAAGGGCTAAAGAAAGCAGTATGTAAAGACCATCTGCATTGTTACTTCAAAATAAACAAGTTATCAGTTGTGCCAGCGCAAATGTCTCATCCTTATTTAACAATATACGGTATCCTAAAAAACCTGTCGTTTTGCATTTGTAAGAAAATGAATTAAAATCAAAAATCTTTTACATAAGAAATTTAAAAATTGTTAAAATATACTACATTTTGTCAACTATTGTAAATGTTCCCTCATTTATTACAGTTGTTAGTGTTTTAGTTAGTAATATTTAAATGAGCAATGGAAGGTATCCATTTCATCTTTGACCTCGATTTTATTTTAAATCCTTCTAATATACCCGTAAGACATAATACGCCATCAAATTCCTTCAGCAATAGCCTGAAATAATTATTCAAAATATTATATTTTGTTAATTCTGAAGAAATGTAGTATAACATTAGACGTGGCAACCTCGGAATTGATTCTCGATTCGTCATACAGGAGATTCCCTTTAAATTTAATCTAATTCTGACCATTCCGGGAGGAATTTGATGGTATTATGTCTCACAGGGATATTTAAAGGGTATATTAGAAGGATTTAAAAAAAATCGAGGAAAAAAATTAAATAAATACCTTCCATACTAAACCAGTAGAAGAAAACTGCTATTTATTGTCAATTATCTGTAAGGTGCGTTCAGTGATGCCACAAAAAAGAACACAATATACAGGGTTGCGTCCGTTATTAATATATAAAAATGACAACATAGTGTATGTGGTTAGAAAGAATCTTTATGAAAAATGTTTTGGACGAATGTTTCTGAATTAATATTACAGCAACGTACAGTTGACATCTTTTATGTCTAATTTTTATAAAAAGTGGGAAATTGTTACGTTGGCCGCATCTCATATGGCAAAGATTCTGAATGTTATGCAAAATAAAATGAAAATATTCGATTTTTTTTTAATTTTACGAAAAACTCACATAGAGAAATCCGCAACAACATTTTTTACAATACTATTGACTCATTCGTTATTCATTGATATTGGCATAAAAGCTAATTGAACAAAAAAATATAACAATCTAAAAAGCGAGTTTTTAAATACTGTTTCTATTTCATAACAATGTGGAAAATTTGAATAGTCTGTAAAATTGTAACAACGGCAAAATTTTATGTATACTGGGTGGTTGAATTACCACTTATTATTATTATGCAGGTTACTGTTAACTCTACTAGGATGGTTCTATAATACCATCTGGCGCCATAAGTACCCAAAGTTAGTAATTATTGAGCCAGTAAGAATGTGATGTGATGACCTCCGTCCTTCTGATAAAGACACGTTGGCTAGCATGACCGCTCTGTTTGTACTAAAGGGGTGATTCTGGATCAGTGGTGTTGAGAGTTCTTTTACGTTACCGATTGGGACAGAGAGCGAATAATTTACAAGATTTCCATGTAACTTTTAATGGATGCTTTATAACTTTAATGACTTAAAATTTTACTAGTAAAAAACGTCATTGCCGCTAATAGCGTAATATATTTTAGCCAGGACCTTATGCTTGTAGTTTGTCTGTTCTTTGAATGGGAAAACTTAGATAACAAGGTTTATTAGAAAAAATAAAATGTGAAAATGAAATAGTTAATATGCGTCAAAACAAAGACAAAACAAATTTAGTAGCGATGTGAAAAATAATCTACTCTATAGTATAGCGAGTGAAGAACTGACTTCCAGTGTGAGTTATGCAAACAATGTAACAAACTTTATCAATTTACACAATAAAAACGATTTTCGCAATTTACACAAAAACGGGGAGATTCGAATGAGGTTATGCCATATAATATTTAGGAGAATATACCAAATTTATTTTTAAGGTCATTTTAGCTGTTTGAGTTGCTTTGTATATATTAAATAAAATTTAGTTATAACCCATCATAATTAACAAAAATCGATCCTAGTGAATAATTAAAGGCAAACCGAAATCTAGTTACTCTTCATTTTAATTATCTGCACCAATTAATAATTTTTTCCTACGATCACTACCCAAAGTAGGCTTTTGCACACTCAAATCTAACCGCAAAGTTGACGTTTTCCGTGATCTGTAATAATTTGACATTATTGTCGCTCTAGCGCGTACTTTTCCGCTCGCCTGTTTTCATTTACAATAAACTAAAGAAAGGTAGTAAATAATAGGTATATTAAAACAAAATGTAGGGCAGTCTGAATATTTTAGTTGAAATATTAATATTTGAAGATATTTCGAACGAAATTAAACTTTATTTTATAAAATTTATCTAGTAAAAATATAACAGTCAGAAGGTACACCTAGATACACCTAGGTACACCTATATGCAAAAGTGATTGCATATTTCAGTACCTACTTACTATTTTGTGCAAATAGTAGACTATGAAATTAATGAAACGTCATTATTTCATTTTTAGGTTATGAAGTGTATTTTCATGTTTTTTTTTAATTATTTGTCTAAAAATAATGTGATCGTAGAAAAAATCTTGTGTGCAATTCGAGCAGAAAGTGCTTTGCCGCTTTCGGCAGATTGCCCGCGCTCCGCTACGCATCGCGCGGGCAACTCTGCCTCAAGCAGCAAAGTATCACTTTCCGCTCTTAATACACAAATAGCTATTTAGTTTCATTGAGGAACCGACTAAAGGAAAACTGTGTATCTAAAAACCAAAATTGCCTATGCTCTTTTATTAGGCGAGAAGTAGGTTTTGTCTAAATTTCTCGCTTAATAATTTCAAAAGACGTTGACACTTTACATTTTTATTATTTTGCTTTTAGTATTACTGGTTCACTCTATATTTAAAAAAAAAAACTGTTTCCGACGAATTAACTTTTATTCGTCGGAAACAATTTTTTTTTAGCTTCTAAAGCTCCGCGCTCGATTCCCAAAAAATCGCCGGAGATCGATTGCTACCCTTAAAAACTTCTTCGTGGTCCGATGACCGAATTAAGGCCACCGCAGATTAAATTTTCTGTTCTAATTAATTGTTGACCGTGTATGTGGTTCTCATTTGAAGTTTGAGCTGTTTGCCGAGTAACCAAAATTATGGGCCTTCTTGTGTAAATGTCATTGTTTGCGTTTCAGCGCGAGTTTTGAAACGTCATACCTGCATTGATGGATTAGAAAACAATATTTTTATTATATGTGGGTTGAATATTATAGGAATAATTTATTTCTAATTCAATATAAAAGTCACAAACAGTAAAAAATTATTATATTTTACAAAAATAACTGCATGCAGCTAAAAATTTAATTAAAATCAATCTTACTTAAAACAAAATACAATATTACACATAAATAGCGGAAAAATGTTATGTTGGCCACGAAATATGTACATACACAAACTCGAATATATAAATAAACGGTACGAAAATTTTGATAGGTAAATCGAACACGATCCTTGTATTTGCCTTAAGCTATGAATGCAGAATTGCAATCACATTCTGATTTTATATCCTATATTTGCTTAGTGGTGTCGACAATTTGATCCTCGTGTACGCTGTTTTCATTAGTAATATTATGCATTACAATGTACACAAACAACTGATTTAAGTGCTACTAATATCAGAAATATAGAACAATTCTGGGAGTATGAGAAATTATATAAATAATAATTATGTATATAACAAAACTCTGGTTTAAATAAAGAAAAACATTAAATATGAAAATATATAGCGAAATTATAATAGAAAATAAAGATTTTAGATGGACTGCCTAAAAGCATATACGAACTATAACAGATTAATCTAAACCCTTTATAAGTTTTTTATATGAATTTTTACCTTAAAGTATGCAACATGGTTAACTTTTTATTCACAATTTAGTTAAAAAACAATTAGATGGACATTTTCAACTTCAAGCATCTAAACAATAAAGGTTCCGTAAGTTGGGGTTATTTGGGATGGCTCCGTGGGACTTGCGAACGTGGAATTTTCTTACAGAACTTTTTTCGTGGGCTGTGCGAACACGTATACCTGGAATGAATCTAAGCGCTGACCATCGGTGCGATTTGCGAATATTCTTAAGTTCATCCATTCTGAATAAAATAAAGAATCATGAAAATATGCAAACGTATGAAATATTTTTTTGGTAAGTGTATTTTATTACATCCCGCAGTTGATCTTTCATAGCAAATTTTGGATAATGAATTTGCTTCTCCTCGAGCCACTCCACCCAGTAATTGTTTCGTCCAACTTTGATTTGGTATTTTCTCGACAAGACCGCAATGATACGATGCATTGTTCATGATTATCAATGAAGGCTCAGACAAGTTTGGTAATATTTGTTTAGTAAACCATTTTTCGAAATTTGTGGAATTCATTGAATCATGATAATCGCTTGATTTACTACCCGACTTGAAAACAAGACTAGCATTTTCCACAAAACCTTCCTCAAACCTGCATGTAGGAACAATATATCTAACACCTTCTCCAGTTTTTTTTCTTGCCAGCTTTTTCTAAATGCTCCCTTACTGAAAATCCAGGTTTCATCTAAGACTACTGGTTTCAGTAAAAAATGGTCATTTTGATTTTTTGTATACTCTCGCAAAAATTGTATTCTTTTTTACCTAACTGCAGATTGCTCCATTAGATATTTTCGATTTGATATTGAGCATTTCCTCCACCTAAATTTCCGTTTGGCCAAAACACCAGCCAAGGAGCTCAAGGATATCTCAACTCTGTTAATATCTTTAAGTTTTTTTTGTAGGGACCTTATTGTGACGTATTCTCCTGTTGAAACAAAATAGATAAGTTGAAGCTTAAAAATTGCAAAATAAAAATTGAATATCCACCTACCTGCAGAATACATCGCATATAGTCGTGTTCTTATTGCATGTTGATGTATGGTAAAAATGTAAGATCCTCGAGCAGAAACATGTCCGGCAAGAACTTTGATTTTGTAGTCTTTATCTGTTTCTATTCCACTATTAACTATTTTTTGAACGGTTCTAATAGATATGTCTAGAGCATCAGCAACACGCTATAAAATTTAATAAAGTCAAATCAATAAATACTTCCATTTTGCATAATATCGTTAGATACTTACGTTGTAGACAGCATTTAACGGTAAAAGCGGTTTTCCAGCATCTCTTTCTCTTGAAAAGTAATTAATCAACTTCAAAATTAAAGTTTGCTCTTTCTCATTATACCGGGAAGGCATTTTGACAATGAAAAATTAATTGAAAAAAGCGAAAATAATCAAAAATACTAAAGAAATCAAAATATGACAACTAAACCGTCAAAAGTAATAAATAATCGACATTAGTTGAGAAATACGTTAATGACGCCATAATTCCATCTCATCCATTTCATGATGGAGAGATAAAGATGGATAATGTATGACGTAACGGCAAAGGCTGGTTAAACAAACTCTAGATACGATAGATCTTACTTTCACAAACAAAAAAATCTGATGTGGCCAGCACATGACCTCTCGCCATTTTTGAATCAAAAATTTACAGGTTGACACAAAAAAGTATGAAAAAAAATTATATTTTTGTAAATCTGGCAACAATGGCAAAAGTTTCGAAAATTTTAATGAGATGAAAATAAACTATAGGGTATACAAAATATATGTGTAAAACTTTATTGCCGTTTTGTATAATAATGGCGTCATCACCCATAGCAACTGCCACTTCCGGTTGTGCGATTGGCACCAAAATCTAATCAGATCTAATCTAGGGTATCAGAATCCTGTATGCAAAATTTCAAATTTTTTTATTCAGTAGTTTTTGAGTTATCGTTACTACAACATCCATCCAAACACACACACACACACACTAACACACACACACACTAACACACACACACACTAACACACACACACACAGACATCATCGCGAAAATATTAAAATCGTATTCTAGGGACCCCAAAACGTGTTTATCCATTGAAAACTCACTACCCAATTTTTAGCATGATTCCTATACCTCTCTTATCTGAAGGGCGAGAGGTAAAAATAACTAACTTGTAGTCCAAAAATTGACCATTCGTAAGCAAAAAGACTAATTTAAAATAATAACATTTTCAAAAGGAAATATATTGTAATGAATAACTTTTTATAAATTTTTTGTTTGTGTGAATTTTATAAACAGAGTATTGTTAAAAAAGTTTAATTTTTAAAGAATTTTTGGTCTATAATTTATTCTACATCAACAATTGCATGCTGTTATGCGTAAATGATCCAGTCCACATGAGAGTCCAATCCAAGTCGCTTGGATCAGTTTTGCTGATTGCATTATCTTTGAATGTTAATTGTGGGTTGGATAACTATTATATTTTTAACAGGATCTCATACTAAAATGGACTGGATAAAACAAAAATAGTTCTATGTGAGACAGTTTGGACCAGTTAATTCATATTTTAGGATTTTGTGGATTGGATCGTTTATGCATAACATCGTCCAATTGTGGAATATGAAGAATCTTATTTTTATATTTGGCATTATGAAAATAAAAATAATAAATTGGAAAGAATTTTAAAAGAAAATTTAAGTAAAAGTAAAGGACAAGATTTAAAAAAAAATTTATTATCAATCAAGTAAGAAATTTTTTTTATTAAAAAAAAAACACATGAAAAAAATAATAATACAAGCGGATGTCATTGATTTAAAAAAAAATTAGTCATATAAAGTTTATATTATAATAGAAATGTTCATGGAATTGTCTTAATTATGGAGTTGTATTTACCGATTAGAAAATTTATTAATTTAATGTATTAAAACGAAAATTTTAACAGGAGATATATAAAATCAAAAGAAAGGTCATAAAAAAGAAAAAGCCAAAAAGGTGAACAGAGCTAGTTTGTGGAAGTGGTTGAATGGAGTAGTGTTGGAACAGCTGTTTAGGAAGAGATTTATAGAAGAAGGTATCAAGACTAGAAAGAGAGAGATCAGTTTGTATTGGAGTCACAAAGGGATAGAAAATTGACAGGAAACATACATTTTTTTTTTAAATTAACTTGTAATGCTTATTTATTTTTAATTTTTATAGAACTCACTCCAAATTGAAATTTTCAAGTCATAATCTATACATTTAATTTTCGTACTGACAGACGAATACTTTAAACCCTCTTACTACAAAGAAGTAGTCGGCAGTTATCCGAGACCCAAAAACTAAATCCTGCTACCCATAAAATGAAGTAGAAGTACCTTTAAAATATTCTGGACAGGATAAGAAGGAAGCTAACGACGAAAGTGATGTTTAATAACCAAAAACATTTTTTTCACAGACGAAGAATCTTGAATCTTTTTTTGTTTATGTGTGCTAACCCAGTTTTATATTGCTATTAAACTTTTTTATTCGCAGAACACTGAGTAAGTACTATACCTTATCACAGTAATCACAAAGATAGGTACTACCCTAGAAATTACTTTGGGATTGCCCAGGGTATACATCTGGACCTCATTGGGTTTCAAGGAGACATGCCCAATAAGGAAATTCCTATATCGACCCAATTAGAACCCAACCGGGAAATCCTAAGTAAGAAAAACTTATGGGCGTTTTCCCAATTGGGTTTTGAGTGAGACCCAAGTAGGAGGAAATCCCAACGTGAAAATAAGAAATTATAATTGGGTTTTCCCCATTAAGTTTCCAGTGGGCCTAAGTGGTAAATCCCAATATGATAATAGGAATGTATTTTCAAGTGTTCCCAATTGTGTTCTGAGTGGGACCCAAGTGAAAATATCGATATTTGTCGTTATTTTTCCTTTTTTTCTATTTTGTTCTTTCAGTATCAGCCTAAAGGTTTAACCGGCTATCGTCGATTTTTTTTTTGACATCGTCATACAATTGGGCATCGCCCGATGTTTTTTCGGTGACCTTGCGTCAAAAGGTAGCGAAACTACGCCTCTGAACACTTAAAACGAACCGGTTCTGCATGGTGTTTTTTACAGTTTTTTAGGCGTGCACCTTCCCTCTTTTAACCTAGACTTACTCGTTATAACAAACAGGTAGAAAACAATCTGAAAAAATCGGTCAAGATATCGCAACAATTACAGACGGACGGATGGACATACAATACAATCTTATAAGGGGAGCTCGCTTCACTAGCTCCCTAACAAAAGGGATAGAAATTGTTGAAACTAAAAATGATCTTAATATAATATTGGATAATAACGGATTACCTACTCTTAACAACAATTAATCTTCTCCATGTTTGCGATCATTTTTCAGTTATAATTATAATTTTATAAAATAGATAACTTTCCTTCTGTGACCACAATTAACCCTTCTACCATATAAAATGAAAACAATGCCGATTGGTATGTTACAATCCTACTTAATAATACATTTCACAGTATTTAACAAAATACTCCTACAACTTTTAATTTATATATAGATTCATAAACTTCGGCCGCAGATATTTCTATGAGTAGAAATAAAAGTTTTTGTTTAAATTGTACATTTTTATTTTGGTGAAATTCTCAGAGCTCTGAATTAATCAAACAAAATACAGAAGCCTTTTATAAATACAAATCCAAATTTTAATACTTACAATACCGTACAATTAAATTTTAAAGAGCGAGTCTGTGAGATTTGGACTGAACCTCGCTATTTCATAGACGTACTGATTTTTCCTATTGTTATAAATTATTTTATCCAAAAGTTTATTTTACTATAAAATAATGTGTTTATAAATATGAACAAAATTTGTTGAAATATTTAATTCATAATAGAAATAGATGACTCAGGTAACTCCTATATTTCTAAATACTATTAGCAAAAAGTAACGGTGTAATCGTTACCCTAAACATAAATATCTAAAAGTTTTTAGTAATAAAATAATTAACCTTCTTAATCCACCCCTGTCTAGGCAATAAATAGAAGAGGCTCTTCTCGCGTGGCGCCTGGAGCGCCGAGCTGAGTCGAGCATGTATATGAACAGTCCAAATTGCTCCTCAATAAAAAAAAGTGCGCTCCGGTTGTGCATCTGGATGTTTTCTCCACGGGAGAGGATCACTAAAAGCGAGAAAATTCTCGGGGAAAAACAATCTGCACTCGGTTGTTAAATAAATATTATATATCAAATCGCATACATTTTTAAGGTAATTTTATTTTAAATACTTATTGGATCGCCTCTTATATCGGATACTTTATCGCTTAAGTTTTTTCTATTTCACAATTTTATTTACATTTGATTCTATTACCCATTTTCTACCGTAATAATTTATCCATATATAACACATTACGAGTCATTTATTAAAAAAATTAAAATATATCTATAACTAATTAATGTCTTTATTTATTATACTAATAACTATTTCTTTTTATTTCAGGTAAGTCTACTTAAATTATCACCATCAATTAGAAAGTCAAAGGTAGGAAAATATATAATGAATAATTGTTTAATTAAACGATTACTCTACCACAAATACATACATTTTTAAATTCATATAAATATTTTATACGTTTGTGAACATATTTTATTTAATCATAAATCAAAACCCAAAATCATGTACCACAATAATATTTATTAAAAAAAATTTTCTTAAAGGCAGCTAGTTTCGGTTAAATAACCATCTTCAGGCGAAGAAATTAACAGGAATTAAATGTTAAATAAAAATTAGCACATTTTAATAAAGGTGTGCTGCTACTAAGTAAAGGAGGAAGGTAGGATAATAATGAGGAAAGAAAGCGGGTACATGAAAAAGTAAAAATTAAACTCAGGTGGGTAAAAACACTAATTAATTAATTTTTATTCTAATTATGCTTTACTTTAATTAGTGTTTTTACCCACCTGAGTTTAATTTTTACTTTTTCATTTACCCCCTTTCTTTCCTCATTATTATCCTACCTTCCTCCTTTACTTAGTAGCAGCACACCTTTTTTAAAATATGTTATTTTTTATTTAACATTTAATTCCTGTTAATTTCTTGGCCTGAAGATGGTTATTTAACCGAAACTAGTTGCCTTTAAGAAAAAAAATTTTAATAATTGTTATTGTGGTACATGATTTTGGGTTTTCATTTATGATTAACATTTGACCACATTTAAGATATGGATAACTTATTTGATTTATATATTTTATTAAGATTCTACTACACTTAAGATATTTTAAAAGGACCTCGCAAAATCCTTATGGAAATTGGGTCTCGGTGGAATATTTATTTTTGAAGACGGGAAAAATATTTTCAAATATTTTATTCTAGTTTATATTGCATAATAGTGTTCTTAAAAAAATATATAACCCCCAACCCACATATTTAACCCCAACCCCTATTTATAGAAATTAAAAAATATTAATTGCGGACTCACTTTAAACATTATGAGGGAATGTTTTGATAAGTTAAAAATATCGGTGGATTTTGCTGAATTTTTAGTACGATATAGTCCATTTGATTTTGACCAAAAATTGATTGGGTGCCAATCATCAAAAATGAACGGTTTTTGTGCTATAGGGGGTTACATTCACACTTTGCTTATAATAGACCATTTATTTTTTAAGTCTGGAACAATATTTTAAAATGGTTCATTCGGTTTTATGTCACATATTGTTCTTTCTTGATAAAAAAAAATATAAACTTTCTCTTACACCACCTCCCTATTAAAACAATTTTTTCGGTGGGAGGCCAAATTCATAGTTTTGTATTAAATATGTTTATACAGGGTGTTTTTTTAACCCCGATTTAGGCTTACCCATAAATTTTTGGCAAACATGGCGAGACACGTCGATTTTTGATTTGAGGGGGACAAAATTTTTGATAACAAACATCACTCTAACGTAAACCCCCTTCACCCCTCGCCCCTCGCCTCTCAACTTTAAAATTTAAATAGGGAACATACCATGTGTGTGACATCAGGGAAAAGGTAATTCAATGCAGAATTCAAATCACTAATTTTAATTTTTTTACTACCCCCCTGAACAGAAATACAGGGTGTTTTTTCCTACCCTCACTTTACTCTCGCACAATAATTTTTGTTTTTTGTTAGGTATTTAAAAGAAGGTAAAAAAAAATACAGCAATAGCTCAAAATGTTGTCCATCGTGTGCTAAACAAAAGTCACGTCTGTCTTGGAATTCATGTCTAACATTTTGAAAAATTTCCCTATGAATTAATTTATTGAGGTTCTCTTACAATTCTGAATGTGTGGATTTTCAAATTTTTTGCTAGTCGGCACTATTAAGGTACTTTTATTTTTCTGAATTATCAGCAATTCACTTTTTGTTTCTACAAAAAATAAGAGTACCTTTGGCAAAAACCAACCTATAAACTCACTTGTTTACAATTAATTATCAAATAAACATTGAAAATGATCTACACTAGAGCACAGAGAATTGAAATGATTTTCATTTACGGCTCCGCAAACAGATGTTCGAGAAGAGCTGCTACTCTTTTTAATGAAGAACATCCTGGTTTGCAAGTAAGTCATACTTACATTAGAAAACTTGTTATGAAGTTTGAGGAAACTGGATCTGTAGTAAATAAAAAAAGGACGGCAGTTATGCTATTGGCCGAAGTAACAGAAGTCGAAGTTCTGGGAAATTTTGCAATGGAACCAGCATCTTCTCTTCGCAAAGTAGCCTCTAATACTGGACTTTCAGTTTCATCAGTTCGACAAGTATTAAAAAATAATAAATATCGACCTTACAAGGTGCAAATCCATCAGCAACTTCATGAAGATGATCCGGATAGAAGAGTTCAATTTTGCGAGGAAATGCTCGCATTGATTGATAACACACCCCGTATAGTTCAAAATATTTGTTTTTCGGATGAGTGCACATTTTTTCTTGACGGGTTTGTGAATAAACATAATTGTCGTTACTGGAGTGACAACAACCCTCATGTTTTTGTTGAAGGGCATACTCAACATGTTCAAAAACTTAATGTTTGGGCTGGCATACTGGGCGATACAATTATTGGGCCATTATTCGTAGATGGGAATTTAACTGGTCAAAAATACCTAGAAATGCTAGAAATGACCATTGACCCGCTAATTACTCAGGAGCTTGAAAATCAGGTAGATGAAGTAAGAAATTCTGCTCTAGATGAAAATCTATTACATTTTCAACAAGATGGGGCTGGTCCTCATTATCATTTACCAGTCAGACAATGGCTAGATGACCGTTTCCCACAACGTCGGATCGGTAGAAGAGGAGCAATAGAATGGCCTGCGAGATCTCCAGATTTGACTCCTTGCGATTTCTGGCTTTGCGGTCACCTAAAGTCAGTAATTTACAAAACTAAACCTACATCTATTGATGACCTTCGGGTACGAATTGTAAGAGAATATCAATCCATTGCTAGGGAAATTTTTCAATATGTTAGACAAGAATTCCAAGACAGACTTGACTTTTGTTTAGCACACGATGGACAACATTTTGAGCAATTGCTGTAATTTTTTTTTATTTTTACCTACTTTTAAATACCTAACAATAAACTGATAACATTATTGATACAAATTATGTAATGTTTTTTTGTCTTAGCTAAATTTTAAAGTTGAAGGGCGAGGGGTGAAGAGGGTTGACGTTACAGTGATGTTTGTTATCAAAAATTTTGTTCCCCTCAAATCAAAAATCGACGTGTCTCGCCATTTTTGCCAAAAATTATTGGGTAAGCCCAAATCGGGGGTGGAAACTTTTTAAAAAAACACCCTGTATATTATTATTTGTGAAGAAAACCAAATATTTACAAAGTGTTATGAAAACATCGCCATTTTAAAAAAAAAGAACCTTTTTTGAAAGATATAATTCACTTAGCTTTTAAATATTTGTATATTTCAATGTATTCGTATTAAATATTGCAATTTATTGTTTTACACCCTAATAACCGTTAAACAAGTTAAAAATATTGTTGCCGTTTTTAAAAATAAATGGTCTACTATGAGCAATAAATTGTGAATGTAACTCCCTGTAGGTGAAAAACTGTTCATTTATATGGTAATTGACACCTAATCCATTTTTGGTCAAAATCAAATGGACTACAACTATAAAGTCAGCACAATCCACTGATATTTTGAGCTTATTAAAAACTTCCTTATGATTTTTGGAGGAACAGCAATTACTATTTTTTATTTATTTAAATATGAGAGAGGGTAGCGGAGGGATATAATTTTTTTACAAAAAAGAATTATTCATTATAAATTAGAAGAAAGCATTTAAAAAAATTGTTGCCGTTTTTACAAATAAATAGTTTATTATTAGTACAATGTGAATGTAACCCCATCTAGCAGAAAAACCGTTCATTTTTGATGATTGGCACTCAATCAATTTTTGGTCAAAATCAAAAATTCAGTAAAATCCACCTATATTTTTACATTTATGGTTCTTAGTTATGATCCTGAGAAATAAACAGAACACTGTTAGATATCCAAAGTTCTATATAAATAGGGGTCCAAAGAATCGCGCGGGGATCAGTTAAGTTTTTTTCAGTTGTGGATTCGTTTTGCTACAACGAGACCTAGAGATACCAAGCAATAATTTTAAAAATATTACAGTTGTCGGCTACTTGTATTTAAAATATATTTTTTATTTAATATTAGCCATTAACCATAATTATTATCGATTAATTAATAGTAATTTATAGTTTATAAATAAAAAAATATTCAGGAAACACAAGTAGTGAAGCGCCACAGTATGGCGTATACGTAGAAGTGTCTCTAAACCGGAAGTCACATTACCACCGGAAGTCACATTACCACCGGAAGTATGTCATGCGATTAGAATTTTGATAAGCTTTCTAAAAATTTACCTTTTCTTTTGCTGAAGGGTATATGGTTTTTAAAATAGCAAGGTCTCATGACCTCTTGAAGGTCAAAGGTCAATTTTTTTGTCTTCGTCCGCTTAGCTCTAGGTATTACCGTTTGTCCGCTGAAGCTCGCTACACTCTAACGGACGGACAGACAAAGGCAGAATATGAAACTTTGGCTGTTTAGAAGCCTAAACGTTAAAAGAGAAATCATAAATTAACCGCAACTTATCTAGAATTTATCTTCTCTGCTGCGTGGAAATTGTGGACCTTGGAAACTATCCGCCTAGTTACATATGCCTTGCTCGATACGGTTAGTTACGACCTATTTATAGCCTAGTTCTGGTCTAGCTCTGGCCTATCTCCCAAACTATAAATTGCAAGAAATGATCAATCAATGAAATGAAAAACGTGCTCATAAATCTATTAGAATAAATTAGTACTAAAAAGCAAATTAAGCATTTACATTACTGACAAAATCTGAAATTAAATAATTATCATAATTAAAAACTATCCACAAATGGTAATAAATTTAAAAAACAACAATGTTTATAATTAATAAAATAGATTTTCTTTTATTTTATTATCAAAGAGTCTTGCTTTTTTCAAAAACAGAAGAAAAAACTTAAATTATGATAATAAAATTAAAAAAAAATTGCCATCACTTTAACGTAACAATTAAAACTGGTATAAGAAATCCAAACATGTTACAACAAGAAACCAGAATTTTGAGACAGGGACGAAAAAGATATAAACACCCCTCATTAAAACTAATTTTAGGAAACGAAACGGAATTCAGTTGTCCTATAGATTTATCAATGCCAGACACGATTAATAAATAATATTATTATTTGATTTATAAAAATTATCAAAGTTTAAAAATGTGTAAACATAGAGGTGGGAAATAATAAATAAATATAACTTCTAAGAAACCAGAAAAAATTACGTGACACTAAACTGATTAACAATGTCGATTCCAGAAAAAGAGTAGTCGACTATCAAAAATCAACCTATCCAAATCGTGACAAGTCGGAGGCAAACAGGCCGACGTTGCGACGCAGTGTCTTGCCCACCTGACGGCGCTTTAATCGTCTTGTCTATTTCACATTCTTTATTCTAAACACTTCAAATACAACGTGGGATATTTAAAAGACAAATCTGAGAATAATTATTTTCACAATATTATAAATTACTTATGTGTATCGACGGAAATAAATTATAAAATTTACAACTTCAGCTGTTCGTGATTTATGACGTTTATCAATAATTGGACAATCATAAATAACAAATTCATAAGAAGTGCCGCTACCGACTGTGATTTCTTGTCGACCCATACAAAATATAAAGGTTGCCTCGATAGTACTGATCTGGCGAGACCTTTGGGACAGCTGTACAAAAAAAATATAATAATTTATTGGTGTCTCTGTTATCCTACATGAGCATTATTACGACTTATAAGTCTAATGACATATTATATTCGATTCCACTGAATAAACTTCTAGTTTAAAGTCTGTAGCTTTAGGAATTCCACAGGGTAGTGCACTTGGCCCAATATTATTTCCAGTGTATATAACTAACTTATCAGTTTATTTAAATAACAAATTACGCTGGCGACACAAGCATACTAGTTGTCTGAAAAGACTATAATGAAATTAAAAAATAAACAGTGTCAACTCTTTCAACGATTTCTAACTAGTTTATTGAAAATTCGTTGTTAAGAATGGAAAATAACTAATGGCGTATTTTTTAAACATAGTCTGAACGAAACTGTTTAAGCCGGAGCCAGACGATGCTACCAACATATTCCAACGTTGGACGCTTGACATTTGGATGTATCGTGTGGCCGTTGACAAGCGTCCAACGTTCGTTTTGGAGCATGTTCAGGCTGTTGTCGGTCTTTTGACCCGTTTCAAAGGGGTTTTTTTTTTAACTGGATGGAACAGTTGGAATACACTGATACACGATTCCGAGAATTGTAGTATCTTGTATGGGGCAGTGTCAGTGACGTAGAACTGTCTGCTAATGAGGGAGCAAACAAAAGTATGCTTAATAAAAGTACGTGTGTCTTTTTTATAGATTTTTTACAAAAACTTATACGTTAGGCAAAATTTGAATGGCTCCCACGAACAACGTTCCAAGCGCCAAACTCGTAGTTTTTAGTAATCGTGAAACAAAATGTTTTATACACACTTTTTTTAGATTATGTGCTCCACTGCACAGCTGCTAGCAATCGTACCACCGCAGTTATTACAAAACACAATTTACCTACGGGTAGAGGAAGTCGTTTGGAACATTGTTCGCTCAATATCTCCTCTTTGAAAAGTTTAAAATTTGCGTACTTTTGATCACTCTGTAATCCTGTATACATTTTGTTCTTGTGCCACCAAGTAGAACTCAAGAAATTAAAATAGGGATATGTAAGCCGTTTTATCCGATTTAATGTCGTTCGGCCGTAGCAATCATTTAGAGTTGAAAAAATGAGATTTTCAATTGTCTATAACTTCAAAAAATTAAAAAAAATATAGAGTGTTCCATTTAAAAAAAATATGACCTTCATATATTTCACTTTCCTGGAACACCCTGTATATTTATAAATATTTTTAAAATGTAGTCCTTATTGATTTACATAATACCACTGCAATAGAAGTTACGAATATATTCCATTTCGCTTAAGTCGTGATTCACCCTGTATATATTCTAAAAGGGTCTAAGGCTTTTACACTTGTATTATATTCTTCTTGGTACCAATAAAGATTTCTATTTCTACACCCCGAAGTGGAACAGTAATTTTTCTTAGCGAATAAATATTATTCTTCTCATTTTATGTTTTGATTTATGTTTATCTATAACCAAACTAAAAATTTTTATTATTACTATTATTCTTAATAAAATTATTATTAAAAAAATGTGGGTCCTAACTACTTACAAAGACATCACAGCTTTTGTGAAAAAAGTATAAAATCAGTGATACGCAATAACAAAGGTAAACAGGATAGGTCTAAAGAGGTGTTGGGGATACTGTTTTTTTTATACCTTGATTACGAGGATTACAGGCCTAGGGGCGGTTAGTTACAAAAGATTTATAATAAATTGAAACCGCAGTTTAACATAAATTTCCTAATATTTTGATTATTTTGGTACACTGGATCGCATCCTTTAATTAATTTTTTTGATATCTATTATTTGAAAATTAAAAAAAAATATTTGAAATTTGTTACACAATTCAGTATTAAATCATTTTAAAATATAAAATTAAACATTTTTGTTCGTAAATTTAAATTATTAAAATTTGGTGATTTGTTTTAAATGACTAAAATCGTCAAGTTAATGGTTTTTGGTTGTATTATAACCAAATTTATCTTTTCTAAAGAAAGCTATTTTTGATAAAATTAAAAAAAGTATAGCATCATATAAGAGATTTTATATTATTACCCCAATTAAACCTGTACACTCGTTCAGTTCAGTTTTCCGCATCCCAGATTCATCCATTCTCTTCGAATCGTTTCGGTTGGAACATTTTGAAAACTGGGTACGATATTTCGTTTTCTCAATGCCTTCTTTGACATTTATCGCTATCTTCTATTAAAATATTTCCTTAAAAATATTGATCTACAGCAACGATTTTATCACAGAAGGGGCTTTAAAATTAGTTATTGGCATAGGTTAGGTTTAATATGAGTGAACATTCTCAATATTTTCCACTGCTATCTCAACTATTGTTGGTCATACTTATTGGCATATAGCCTATTTTTCTATTCTTTTAATAACTCATCTATAGATAACTTAAATGTAGGTTGGCAAGGATTAAAAGGAAGTAATTAAAAAGTATATTAGATATGGCTCAACTTTTAGCATTAGTACAAATACTTAAATATTGATATCATTTGACGTTAAAAATAATAATACGTTATAATACATCTGAGAAAAATTTTTCTATAGAAACGATCGGTGGTTGAAGTAGTGTGAGAATCAACAATAAAAAACCTTTGCCATGCATTTGAATTATAACCCCTATTAGTGAGCGGCAACGATCCCCAAAAACGCTTAGAAACACGAAAGAATGACCAGATCATTTCTAATCGCTAATAATGATCTATCTGTATGTTTTCGAGGGTGCTGTATCCGAATATAAAATTTATTTTATCCTACAACTGGGGAAACAATTATCTAGAAAACGCGAAAAAAAAATTCATCATTTTCGTCGTTTGATTTGCTGTAACTCAGTGAATAATCTATATATTTTGTTGAAAATTTTTAGGCATATTGTAGAACCTATTTTTAAAGTAGTAAAAGCCATCCTATATTTTTGAAACATTTTCCGAACGTTCGGAAAATTTGTGAAAAAATTTCATTCGTTATTCTGACTCGATGCATACTTTTGCAAAAGTTGAGTGACAAAGTTTTTAATTTTCCATTTTTACATATGAAGTCTAAAAGTGTAAGATACAAAGAAGTTTTTTAAAAAATTTCAGGTTATAAGGTTCAAAAGAAAAAAATATACAGCGATTTTGCAATCCGCGTGGTGAGCGCGCGAGCACGCAGCTACTATATTTTCGAAGGGTTGCTGGTTTTTTATTGCTCCGAATAAAATCAGGATCTCAGTTTTGTTTCAAAATTAGTTTTTAGACAGTTTTTCATTTGTTGAATAAAAAATATAACACAAAATTACATACAGTGAGCATCATAAATGTTACCCCCTTTATCTAACTCGTTACTGGACTCTTGTTACCAAAATCACCGGGACACGCCGACCTTTGATTTCTACATTATTCCTTTTTTGTATGAATATTTTACCCCTAATGGCATCCCTTACTGGAGGGGAGCAACCATTCCGAAAAATTTAAATAGTAGTGAATGATAGCTCAATTAAAAGGGGCTTTTATTCTCCATTCAATTTAAAATTTGCTTCATTAAATGTTGAGTTACTTATGTTTAAAAATAACAAAACACCACAAACAGAAGGCAACTAAACTTATCTGTTATTACAATAAATGTTCAAAATGTTCCCCGTTGACCTCCTGACAAAAGTCTGTTTTTAGTTTTAGCCCTCTTGCAAAGTTTCTCGAGTAATTATTGCACACACTTCCGTTTCGATTTTAGAGAAAAAATCTTAAGGGGTTAGATCTGGTGATCTTTAAGGCCATTCCACAGATCCTCGGTGTTTTAAATAATGTCTATCAATAGTGTGATCTAGAAAACGATCATTGAACATTCGTACAGCCTCTTGATAATTGGGATGAGCCTCACCAAAAATAACAATCGTTTTGTATTTCTCATTTAACTCATGTAGTGCAACCATTATTTGGAAATGAATAGCAATCAACTGGAATACACTGACTCGCACTCTCCTTGATGTCAGTTTATTATTTTGAACATTTATCCTGAAAACAATGGAAAAGCACCAACAAAAACGTGCAGTTAATATCCAAGAATAATGGCAAATAAGTCTTACTTCACGTCTGAACCAAAACCGACATCATGCAGGGCCGAATTTGATTTCTAAGGATGAGTGCGCTACGTTAATTTTTCTTATTCTGAAACAATAATTACTCGAGAATTAATGGAGCAAATTTTATTTCATTTGCATGATTTAATAGAGAATAAAACCCCCTTTTAAATGAGCTATCACTTACCACTCCTGCTATTTAAATGTTTGGAAAGGATTGCTCCCTCCAGTAAGGGATGAAATGATGGGTAAAGTATACAAAAATGTATATTGTAGAAATCAAAGATAAGGGGGTAGCAGTTATTATGCTCACTGTATAACTAAACTAGGGCGCTACGGTCGCTTGCCATGTGACTTCGCTGCTGCATATTGGAGCGAAGCGTGTTTAGTGTTAAAAATAAATTTAATAAAAATGCTTACATTAAAAATGTCAATTTCGCCGGAAGATCGTGATTAAATAGTCCATAAAGAATACATAGTTAATTAAAAGGGCGTGCGAGTTATTATGCTATAAATAAAATTTATTATAAATAATATTATATTAAACACCAAGATGGAGAAAAGATTTTTTTCAGCTGAGCATTATTATTTTCCCGAGATTCGAAGCATCGAGGGATAATATGTTGCCAGGCATATAGATTCCAAAATCGGAGTTTGTGCGGTACATACCATTTTGCAGCTTTCCCTGTCTATTACAAATATTCATGTGAAAAGTTTACTAATTTTTTCCCATCTTTCTGACTTTAAAAGGAATATATTTTGAGAACAACTATAAACAATATTTAAAAAAAACATGTTAATGAAACCCTTTGTGACTAACGCATATCGATATTAAGAAAATGAGAAACTAGTAATTAATAAACAAAACTGAAAATAAAAAGAGTCGCAATTAATACCGTATTATAAGAAAAAACATATTGTAAAGGATAAAACAGGATTTAAAGAGGCACTCATAAACAGAATGGCATGAAAACGGATTTAAGATGTACATTAAATATTGTAGTATATTTTTCGCATTAAGCAAATCTCTAAAGTTAGTTTTTAACGACCATTACAAAATTAAATTCAAATAATAGATTCGTTGAGCATTAAGGTATAAAACCCTGAATACAGATAACAAATAATGGTAGGTAGTGAGTAATTTGCAAGTGAATATAGCGGTTTTCTTAGTTTCAGCTTTTAAGTCTTATAGCCGGTAGATAGAACGATCTTTAAATATTTAAAGAACCGTTAGCGCGCTATTGAGTCGTTAAAACCGACATTGGGTAGATGGACCGCTCACTAAGCTAATTTTAAAGGTCTCTTAAAGACCCGTTAGACATTACCGTCTACATGTAAATTTCATTTGTTTTGTCGCAATAAAATAAATATGGTGGATATCTGTCAAAATTACATTTTTAAAGTTAAAAATATTTTAAACTAAAAATAATATATTTTTTTAATTAATTTTATTATTGTTTTTATTGCATTATTTATCATATACTGCACTTTTTATACTATATTTGCATAGTTTCTACCGTTCGTGCTCTCACTAACTAACGACCCAATAAATTTAAAGACTCGTTAAATTGTTGTCGGGTAGACAGAAACAATTTATTTCTCTCGTTAACTAAATAGTCAATAGCAGCGCAAGCAATCGGGCAACAACGCTTTTTCGGATCTGAACTGGAGTGAAGTGAAGTTGTTCTTTATTGACAGTGACATTCCGCCGTTCGCGCAAAATTATATGTTTGGTTATATATGTGTCTCTGTATATGATTTCTAAAATGGAAAGTCAAAAAGTGAAAAGATCTCGCGGGGCTAATTATACCTCAATTGAAAAGGAGAATCTGCTTAACATTATTATAAAGTAAGGATTACAATCGTTTTGTAGAAAACATTGTTTTAATAATTATATTTTAACCTATACCATTTGTATACCATCTTTTCAATTTCCTTAAATGTTTCCTGTGGCTCCTTATCCCAAATTTACCTTTTTTGGAAGATATAAACAGATAATTGAGGATAAAAAAACAGACGGGAGAACTGTTATGTTGAAAAAAAAGTGCTGGCAAGAAATTGTTCAGTTGTACAATGCTTTGGCCACGTCTGGGCCGAGAACTATCGACCAGCTGAAGATGTTATATGATCAGCTAAAACGTTCCCTTAGAAAGCAGGTGGCTGAAGAAAACGTAAGTTAATCTCAATTTTAACATATTTATATTTAAATTAAACTGTTTGTTTTAGAAGACAAAATATATTGAAAGGGGAGAAAGTTTGGAGGTAGAAATTGAGGAAGCCCAAAGAAAGCAGCATGTAGATAAGGTTTGTACAATTATTTATCAACTAATGAATCAGATAAGTCTGTAGATATACATAATCGCAATAAATTAAATCAGTTATTGTTAAAAGATACTAAAGACGATTTTTCACAATGTGCACTTTATTTGCAAAAGGAGATTTTGGATTTGAATATATTAAGTAACCAAGAATCTTGTTTATCTATAATTAATATCATACAAGGTATGTCTTAATATAAAAGCCAAACAAATTAGTACGGTAATATTATTTTGTATATAATAACAATGACTGATTAAATTATATTTAGTTGAATTAAAACTGTTGCTTTAGCTAAACTCTTATATAAATAAAGAAGTACGTTAAGTAATTGCACTATGAAATTATTTAAAATTCAAATAGTATTCTGGTTAAATTCAATACCACTTTAATTATATATTTTTTTTAAGAAGTGTAGATCAATGATACAATATTTAATTTATTTTCACTATTTAGTAAATTAAGGTCTTTTAGGCATATAGTAAATGAAAATGATGTATATGTAACATTGAAATTGTGTGAAAATTGTTCTAAAATATGTAATCAGAAAACACGTATGATATTTTAATGATTTATAAAAAATGATGTTAAATAATTACATTTTTATTTTACTTCTAGTTAGTCAAAACAACCTTTAAAAATGATTTCATGTAATTTTGAAATGAAATTTAATTTAAGTTCATATCTGTTGCAATGTTTTGTAGGTACTCTTTTTATTGTTGATTAATCTTATATATAATATTTCCTCTATATTATTTACATGTTTATTTATTTCATATTTCAGGTTGAGATGAAAAAGACAGGAGGAGGAACTATTAAGCCTCAATTGGATGAAGCAGGGGCTCAAATTTTAGCAATTCTGCAAGAGCAGATAGAGCCCCTACCTAATCCGTTTGATTGTGCTGCTACATTTTTTGGTAACGTATAAATGCTAGTATTTATATCTCAATTACTTTATTTTCAGAATTCTGCATATGTTTATACATTCTTTGATAAATACATCACAAAATTATGTAAAAACTATTTCCCACAGATAGTTGTGACTGGCTCCCATCATTTTTGTATAGATGGCATGTTATAGTCATTTATTTTTGTATAAATATGTTGTTTTAAAAATGGTTTTACACTTTGTTATTAATATGTACAAATGAGTATTCAAGCAATTTAGAAAAATATAATTGAAATACTTTAAAATGCCCTATTGTGATAGGAGACAAATAAGTAACATTTGTAACTACAGCTCTTTGAGGAACCATTTCCAAGAGTTCCAATGAAATCGCAAAGAAGATTTTCTTAGTTCATATAAACAAAATAAAAGTTTGATAATGTTCTGTAACAACCATTTTAGCATAATGTAAAATTTTTATTTAGGAGACAATCAAGAAATGCAACCTGGACCCAGTTCTGCTCCTCAACCTCCTCAACCTCCCGTCATACCAGAAATTCAAGCTGGATGTAGTTCAGCTCCTCAACCTTCTACCCTACCAAATAACTTGCCAAGACCTCCCAAAAAACCTGTCCTAAAGCATTATAAAAAAATGAATGCAGAACAATTGAAGAGGTCTTATTTTAGAATAAAAATTAAAAATGCATTATTGCAAAGACAGTTAATGTTTAAACAAGATCGACTGGACACCACAATAAAACGACTAAAAATAAAAAAATTGCAGTCTTCGCAATAATGTGTTTTTAATTTTTATCATGTAGGGGCTCTTCTTATTCACATTAATATTCAGTGAAGTACAAGAAATTTTAAGTAATATTATAATAATCAATCAGCATCAAGAGGAAATATTTATGTTTGTGCTAGTAGTAAAAAAAATATATTTTAACTGAATATTAATGTTTGAAATTTATATTATGACTCAGTAATAATTGTAAATTAGATTCACATCAAATTTTCTTGAAAAAATTATTAACTATTCAGTAAATATAAACAAATTCTATCCATCATTCTGCTCAAATTCTGTTAACGTTATTAATATCTAGTTTTACCCTTAGATTATTATTAAACAATAAAATATCTGAATATTACGACAACGAAATTGGTGCTAACCTACACAATAATTATTAAAGTCAAAATTAGTTGCAATCTTAACAATATATACCCTAACAAAGATTTAGTACCTTTTAAAGCAGAATAACACAATAATTAGTTTTGAAAATAATTATCTAACAATTCATATTATACATTAAATTTTTGGTAAACTTAAACATTTGTCAATTTTAGATGTGAAATTTTTGAAGATTTCATTAAATTGGCTTCATGAAATTTAAATAGCCTAGTAATTATCAATTATTTTAAAAGCTAATATTTGGAGTAACACATTTTTTTCTACTGTAGATTTGACTTTACATATAATCAACCAATTCCGTTTTATTGGTCGTCAGTTTTTAGTATATAAATCTATAAATAAAATTAAAACCTCTGGACTTTAATTTTGATTTAAATTCAAACCGAAAAACCAATAAAATCCAATGGGTTGGTTATAAGGTGAAACGTAGGAAAAATTTAAGTTGATAAGAATTCTTTCATACAAATGGATCTTTTTAATTTATTAATTTGTGTATTTTTATTTATTTTTTATTCATATTTCTAAATAAAAACAAAACAAAAATTTTCAGAGTTATTTTTTTACTACTAACCCAAAAAACCTACCAGTGGATCAACAATAATTAAGATTTTAATATTATATAATAGCAAACAACAAAATAATAATTAATAAGAAAAAAATATAAAACGAAAACGTTATCCATATCTCAAACTTCAAATAAAGAAATAAAACTCCAAATCATAATCATATACTTCAAAATATAAAAAAGTTCTTTAACAATATATTTTGTGGTACATGATTTGGAGTTTTATTTCTTTATTAAAAAAAATATACAATCACAACACAAATGTGAGCTTATTTTTAATAAAATCAAATTTAGCAACAGAAGATGGCGATCCACCACTTTATAAATACAAGAATTAACGAGAAGTTATGCAGCCAAAAAACCACATATGTATATAATATTTATATACATAAAATAAAAGTAACGTTTATTCTTTTGTGTATATACATTTTGTTACATTGGCCTTTTCTTGGTTTTATACTTTTCACATAGGTGGCTTTCACATATAGGTGGCTTTAAATTGCTAAAGCATACTGCCAAGTTGATAGGTCTGGTTTTATTAAAAATAAATTTTTCTTTTCAATTGTGATAGATTAATATTTTGAATAGGTATGTGCTTTTATATTTTAACATTATCGATGTTAATGGTAATAACAATTAAAACAACAAAGAAACTTGATTTAGCACTTTTCGAAATAAAATTAACAATTTTATCTTGAAAATACGCTGTTAATTAGGGCTGTTCTAACAGCATCATTTCTATTGTTTTCTACAATGGCATGGAATACATCATCATCAATATTTGGCATGTCATCTTCAGCTATTGGTATTTCATCCTCTGGTAGTGGATCTACTAATTCCAACGCCAAATTATGTAGTACAGCACAAGCTACGATAACTCGCAATGTTCTTAAGGTACTTAGTCTCATGCCATTGTGGAGACATGGAAATCTTCGTTTTAATACACCAAAGCAACGTTCCACAGTATTTCTTGTTGAAATATGCGATCGATTATATGCCTCCTTACTAGGTGTATCGGGGTTTAAAACAGGTGTTAAAAGATAAGGCTTACAAGCATATCCACTATCACCTAGAAGAAATGAATTTTCATACATATTGTTTTCAAATTCAGCACACAGCGGTGAATTATTGAAAATGGTGCTGTCGTGCACGGACCCCGGCCATCTAGACACAATATTTAATATTTTCAATTTGCTGTTACACACAACCTGAACATTTATTGAAAAATATTGTTTGCGGTTTCTGAACAACTCAGCATTATTACCACCTGGAGAAAGAATTTTAATATGCGTACAATCAATCGCACCAATTACACGTGGAAAACCAGCGATTGCAAAAAAATCAATTATTGTATTGTTTGTATCATCACCGGGAAGTGGCATTTTAATATAATCATTTTTTAGCAAACATATTTGAGTAGTTACTCGATGAACTATCTTTCCTACAGTTGACTTGTGAATATTTATTGTGTCTCCAATTAATTGTTGAAAAGCACCTGTTGCATAAAATCTTAATGTAATGATAATTTGATTTAATGCATTTATTGATTTCGATCTTTTAGTAATGGGTTCCAAATTTGGTCCAATTCTGTGTACTAAATCCATTACAGTATTTTTAGAAAACCGAAATCTAATTTTAAATTCAAAATTATTATACATTGTAAAAGGATTATTTCGTTCTCTGATATGTCTGACAATATGAGGCACTTCCTCGTCAGAAAGATCTGATAGAGATGAATCAGACATCTAAAAATTAAGTTATTATTTAATATTTATTATAAATTCTGAAAAGAAGCTTACCATTAATTATTGTATATAAGCGTTTTTTTTTTAAACAGACAAAAATTATAAATGTATATAATAAAAAATAAAACCAAATAAATTATTTAAAATGAAAGATAATGTTATAAATTTAATTTAAACAACTCGTTTTCAATATTTTTAAATATTAAATTGACATTTGACAGGTGTCCGCCATATTTAACGAGAGTTTAATCAGCCAGATTTGACCCTTTAGTTACAGGTTCTTTAAAATGGGTTTTATTGAGCCGTTAGCTCCTAAAGATCGTTCCGGATACCCAATTTTGATTTAATGAGAGATTTAATGAACCTTTAACTAACGATTCAATAAAATCAACCTTTAACTAACGATTCAATAAAAATTATTTAATGAGAGATTTGACTGTATATTGAAACAATATAACAAAAGATGTATTAAAATTATAATGTTTTATACGTGAATTTTATTTTAAACATGGAATGATTGGTACAAATTTTATTGTTTTTATTGATGTTGAAATGAAATTGAAGATAAAAAAACAATAATAATTCATAATAGTTGGTGCATCATCTAAAACGCCAATGTTAAAAATCTCTCAATAGCAAAGATCAAAAATTTGAATTCAGTGTATACAAATAAAATACTTATATTTTGGGAAACTGATGAAATAAGTATTATTAAAGAAATTATAATCTATAAAGATGAATTACTACGGCCCGCCCATACTTCACCTTTGGTGAAGAAGGGCAAATCGTATATTCAAATCGTGCAAAAATCTCAAAAATTTTTTTTGGTGCAAATGACTTAAAATATCATGAAACGTGGAAAAAATTAATTTTCCGCGAAAAAAAGAGTCTGTCTGTGTGGATGTCTGTGCGCACGATAACTCGAGAATGGTAAGGCCGATCCGGAAAATTCTTTCGGCCATCGGTTTTTATTCAAAAAAGAAAGGCTCCAAGTTCTTACTAGTATTTTTAATTAACTTATTTTACTATAAATAATTAAAAATAAAACAAAAATGTTATTTTTATAAATAACTGGTAATGACTATTCTATATAAATAACTATCTTAAATGATAAGGTATGTCTACATAAATATCAAATAAGCGAATTCAGGAACAAGCAACATACACGCAATGTTGTTATACAGTGTGCCAGTAAAGTATGGAACAAATTCATTTTTAGCTAAACAGGCCATTTTAAGAAATAATCCTGAAACACGTCGATTTTTGATTTTAATTTACCGTATTTTAAAATAATAATCTAATATACAGGGTGAATTACTTCCGAGTAATGAAGTCACCGTCTTTTTTTTTAAGTGGAACACCCTATATTTTTTTATATTTTTAGACTCATTCCGTGAAGCTGATTTCAAAAACCTATTACACTTATATTCTAAAGTAAATAGTTTTGAAGTTATAGACAATTGAAAATTGCATTTTTTCAAATTTAAGTGATTGCTCCGGCCAAACGACATAAAATCGGATAAAACGGCTTACATGTCCCTATCTTAAGTTTTTGAGTTCTAATTGATGGCATAAGAACAAAATGTATATAGGGTGATCAAAAGTACGCAAATTTTGATCACCCTGTATACATTTTGTTCTTACGCCATCAAGTAGAACTCAAAGAGTTAAGATAGGGACACGTTAGCCGTTTTATCCGATTTTATGTCGTTTGGCCGGAGCAATCACTTAAATTTGAAAAAATGCAATTTTCAATTGTCTATAACTTCAAAACTATTTACTTTAGAATATAAGTGTAATAGGTTTTTGAAATCAGCTTCACGGAATGAGTCTAAAAATATAAAAAAATATAGGGTGTTCCACTTAAAAAAAAAGACGGTGACTTCGTTACTCGGAAGTAATTCACCCTGTATATTAGATTATTATTTTAAAATACGTTAAATTAAAAACAAAAATCGACGTGTTTCAGGATTATTTCTTAAAATGGCCTGTTTAGCTAAAAATGAATTTGTTCCATACTTTACGGACACACTGTATGTTGCTTTTATAGTGTGGACGTAGCTATACAATGCAATATATCTAGTGTTGTCTTCTATATACTCTAAATAAAACATCCATAATTTCTATAAAATTAAGTACACTGGGGATAACTTAAGATAGTTTCATAAATTAGAACCTAAAAATAATATTTAATTCAATTAAAACACTATTTAAATAATCTTACAAACACTACCTGAGTTATTTCATAGAATTTTTCTGGTCAATTTTTGTGTATAGATATCCCATATTACATAATTTTATAGTTAAAACTTTCTTAAGAAATGCATTATAAGTATTTTGAAAAAGTTTTAACAAAATATTTGGCCCATAAACAATACAATAACAGATGTATCGTTGGACAGTATTTTCTTCAACAAGGTGGTCGACCATATAGAAATAATCCCTTTGTATTTATTTTAAATGCTTTTGTGCCGTTTATTCACATGTTTTTGAAATGTTCATTAAAATCAAAATATAATAAAATGCCATCAGTGTCGTCAATAATTTTTACGGTTCAACTTCAGAGTATAAAAAGCAATGTTGCCAAATCGAACACGCTCCGTTAGTTAAAGGTGCTTCTATCTACCCAAATTATTTTAACGAGTCATTATATTTATTGACTCTGTAACTAACGGCAGATTTAAAGGACTTTCTATCTACCGGCTATTAGTATCTTAAGTAAATGGATTTAATTCAAGAGGCAGCTACGTGTTTATTTCCATAATTCTATTCATGCACCATATTTGCACCTCTTAGTATGCTAAGGAGTTCTTTGCGCCACAATTAGAAGATATTTAGATTTCATCTCTGTTTAGTTCTAACTTCCACTAATTATAAACAGTGGCTAAAAATTATGGAAACTACGTTGTCGCGTAAATTTGTCATGGAGTTTGTATACGGAAAATAAGTGTTATATTTTTTAATTCGTCAAACATATAAGGTAGATGGCCTCTGTAATAGATAAGGATGGCGATGTCATGTTATTTAATAGTCATTTACGTAAAAAGTTCCGAATATGATATTTTACGAGACAAATAGGAACATTCCGGGAAGCCTGCGAGTCCCGTAAAATCACATTCGGATCGTGTTACTGGCAATATTTTTTCTGAAGGTATTATTGGAATAAAAATCGAAAGGTAACAATAACAAATGTTTTGTAAGAAGCGTTGTCAAAATGAAAATCAAGTAAATTTTGTTCCCAAAGTCGCCTACGCAAATATTAAAAATTGATTTAAAAGGACAAAAAATCGTTCCAAAAATAATAAAAATCATACAGAAAATTTTTATTTTGGTACGATTTTTGTAAAGTACTTTCGCTTTAAAAAACAACAAAAGTTCAATTATCGTGACGGATGCTGAAATAATATATTAAAGTATACATATACCATATATACAATGGTATATACAGTGAGGACCAAAAGTTCGCCCCCCCCCCATAAACTTCGTTATTTTACTTATTACAAAAAAGTGTGAAATATAAAAGTTGTATTTATTTCTTTCAATTAAACATGGATTTAAAAAGAATATAATAACTGTTATGGTAATCTTTTTTTGTAAAATTATTTTTTAATTTTAACGTGACTTTATGAATTGAATAATGTTGAACATTTACTTACTCGTTCAAAATCTTGATTACAGTTAAAAAAGAAAGTCTTCTAATTTTTTCACGATATTAGTAAATTTTTTATTGTCCATAAATTTTCTTCAAAATAAAAAGTCATCAACATTAGTTTTTCATTTAAAATTAAATTGCGAATCATTTTTCATATTTGCCAAGGACCATGTACTTTTCTTATGGCGGTTGGGTCCCGGGCCGATTTTTAAAAAAATTGATACACATATTTCTTGAGTCATATGGATCATTTCTGCTCATTTCACTATGACTCCAAAAATACGGGTGACTCAAAAAATTTTGCTTTCAATACATTAACTGTGTTTTACTCTCCTAATTAAATTAGTGATTATCTATCCATACATACTACTATTTTAAATGTGAAATATAATTAGCAAAGTGTTTAAATTTAATTTCCTGAAAAATAAACATCCACTAGTGGATTCTGTGAATCGGAAAAACCTCGAAAAGTAAATATTTCAGAGCCTAAGCCCCCTCCCCAGTTTTCGAGAATACTGAACACGAAGGCGTTGATTTAAACTATCTGAGTTAACCGTACCCCCCAAAAAAGGCAAAAAGCAGTCCCGAAAGGGGTAAAACGTGAATACGCCATCTCATACCAACAAAATCTGCGTCACCCCCAGTTTTCGAAGATACTAAATACGATAAAGATGGTTTAAAGTCTTTCAGAGTTAACCGCATCTCCTAATCAGAGCAATCAGAGCAAAAAACCGCCCCCCAAAGGGGTAAATGCGGATACGTCTCATACCAACACAACTTGCATCACTCCCCGTTTTCGTAGATGCTTTTCGTGCTTTTCTCTCTTCAAAAATAATTTGTCGTCACTATGACACCCACGGTTTCGGTATATCACTAGATTGCCTTGGGCGCCAGAATTTTTTAATGGTTTACTCTCGATCTACGGTCTCAAGAGTACCAGGGCAGCAACAGATGGAGGCTACAGTAATTCAAGGGTCTTTTGTCGTAGACTGTTTAGGGAGCACGGTGTAAAACAGGCTTTAATTGTTTCACAGTGCCGAACCTTGCACAAATCAGTTCGGATTATATATCGGTCGGTCGGTGGAAAATTTAAATTGCAAGCAGCAAAAACAAAAGTAAAAGAGCGTCATTGTAGCGGCTCGTGGCCTTTTAACAATTTTCCCAGCCCCACTTAGCAAAGGCCCCACTAAATAAAAAAAAACATGAGCGATAGTCTACGGAACTGATTTGTGTGGTTTGTCTCAACAATTTACAAAATTAAATATCCAAAGAAGTAGGAAATCCAAAGAAATAGAAATTCCAAAGGAATCAAGTATTCGTGTGCATGGTAATAAATTAAGAGGGGTGTCAATAAATCAATAGTAAAGCAGTTAATACCCTAAAAATAAAATTAGTCATAAGGGGTGGTTTTTGAGCTTTTGAGAGGTTAGTTTGCTTCGGGGTGAAGATCCAGGATCATTATCCTGTTCAGCATCTTTGAAAACGCGGGCTAACGCACGTTTTGTCGGTATGGGACGGCGTATCCGACTGAACCTCTTTGGGGGTGGTTTTTGGCCGTTTTGGAAGTGAGGTCAACTCTAAAAAAGTTTAAACCACAGCCATCGTGCTCAGCATTCTCGAAAACAAGGGGTGACGCAGGTTTTGTCATTATGAACCGTCGTATCCGCGTTTTACCCCGTTCTGGGCTTTTGCCTTTTTGGCGGGTGCGGTTAACTTGGAGAGAATTTAAATCACTGCCATTGTGTTCAGCATTCTTGACAATGCGGGGGTGGGTGAGAATTAATCTCGTTAGGCTCTTAAATGTTTACATGTTTGTACGACTTACAGAATCCACTAAATATGAAGGTGGATACAATAGAATTACTTTGAGTCAATTTGATAATTATTTTTTCTCGTAGTTTTTTTATACTTTGTTTATGTATTAATATAAATTTATCAAAAAATGACTCTTCAAGTATCAACTAAAGGAAAGCAAGTTTAAATAAAATTGATTAAAATAAAATAAGCATAAGAGTAACGACTTCTTTTTTAAGATAACCTGTATGTTTATTTTCACAAAATTCAATGTTAACGTATCGTTTAACTATATTTCATAATCATAATAAAAATATTAATAAGTATTTATGAATAGAAAATTACTAATTAAGAGATTAAAGCAGACTATATGTATTGAGTCACTTTTTTGGGCCACCCTGTATTTTTAGAGTCATGGTGCAATGAGCAAAAATGATCCATATGACTCAAGGTATATGTTTACCAAATTTGAAAAAAATCGGCCCGGGACCCAACCGCCATAAGAAAAGTGCATGGTCCTATTGAAGAAAATTAAAGATATGTTTTTTTTGTCTACGTTATTCTTTTTGTAGAGACAGTAAGTTGAAGAATTTGCGTAGGAACGGTCTTTGTTACCAATGTCAGAAGTAAGACCTATTTTAGCCATTTTAGCCAGTACGTGTTCTTTGATTTTCTATCTCTTATAAAATCATTAAATTATTACTAAAATTATACTACGGCCCTTTTGCTCTACGCCAGGTTTCTGTCCTCGCTGAGCTGGCCTTAGGGCACATGGGTTATTCTTTGACAGATGTACCGCCTCAGTCAAACCTGGCAGTGTCCTCCTAATCGAAAAAAAGAAGTAATCACAAATTAACTCAAGACTTATACATAAGCATTTTACATAAAAAGAATAAAGTGTTAAAATGCGGAACTACCATTACTACTATAAAGACGTTACCGATTAATCAAGACCTGTCTATAAGAATACTTTTGGAGACAGTTTCAAATATCTTTATCAAGATCTTTAGAAAATTAATTATCTTTTATGAGTGAGAAAGGCAATCAGCTAATAAAATCCCATTTTCATTACCCATCTTATTCAGTCACAATTAAAAAACTATTTCCATATAGACCATTTATGTTTTGCCTGGATGAATTTCACTGGAATATTATCCAGAATTCACAAAATATAGTAATATTTTCTTCAAATTTAATAAGATTCATTTTTAATTTATACTTTTGTATAGATTGTTATTCGATTCGTGCGTCATTTAGCTTTCGTATCGTGTGAAAAAATCTAGTTTGTGAAAAATAATTCACTCTATCTCCTTCTCCCTCTAAGCGATATAATATTGATAAAAGCGACAAGCGCAGAAATAACTGCGATCGCCGAACGGGTCGGTTTTCATATTATAAAGAAGAAAACCGTTACAAATCCCCACTTATAAATCTTTTAGCACGATAAATAAGGAAATAGCTTCAAAACAAATCAGTATCTAACTAAATAAGTATCCACCAAGTATTTAAACAGTATCTACTAAAATCTAGCATCGTTCAGTTTACATAAAAAAAATGACCGCACCCTAATAATTTTCTAAGATTCTCCAAATGTACATAAATAGTAAATATGTTTTTGCATAAGTTAAAGTAGTTGCTCTATAATAATAATAATAATAATAATAATAAATTGTAATAAAAATGTAATATTAATAATTTTGGTTTTCTAATAAATGAGTGAGTAAATAGCCCTTGCAGTTCACTTGAATTATTTGTGTTAATATATTAAATCCTTGATACTCTGTATTAAGGTTGGTCCTTCGAATTGATACAGTAAGATTTCAACAAACCTAACATCTAGTATAATTATTCCAAACTTATATCGATTCTTAATCACATTTGTTTACTAGCTGTTCACACCCTAAGTCCTAAATATCTGACTCTACGGAATACAATCATGAAAATTTCACTTCTGAACTTAATTAGTATCTAGAATTTACCTACGTATACTGACACTTCCAAAATCTTTGGCAGATCAGGAGCAGCAATAATTACGTCAAAGTATTATATTTCAATAATTTCAATAGTTTTCGGGTCGCTAAGTTCAATAGTGAATTTATTTTTTATGACCTTCAGCCAATTACCGGAATTTTACAGTGATTAATTATTAATTAACTATTTCTATTAGTTAAAATGACGAATTGTATTTTTTGGATACAATGCAATAGCTCAAAAAACTAATTGCCTTAAAAAGTTTAGATCCAAGTGTGTGGCCAAACGAGTGGCAATTTAACACGTCGACAATATTACATGAAATCAAACCGGAAATTAAACCGTGGTCCCACATAAAAAGTGACCGCTGCTCAAGTTAACATATCACGTTTACAACTTGGCATACAAAACACACAGCTTATTACTTTTCAAGAATAAATTTCCTTAATATAAACGGTTCAATACCCAAACTAAATATAAAACACCTCTTAATGGAATCTAAAATAACTGCTAGGTGAAAAGTATAATGTTACAAGCCTCATAAAATATTTAATTTATAGCAGTGTAATAAACTGATGTGTTGTGTATATACCATTAAATCAAGCATTTCAATTAAGAGTATTTGTAAAAACTAATGGAGGTTATGGGATTTATTATTTATTTATATGGCTGATATAGGTGAAGAGTTCCCCTATCAATTTTGATTTGTGAAAAAGCCTACAAAAGATAGTTGTCAGCTCTCTGAAAACAAACCTAAACTTCCATCAAAATATCTGTGAAAAAGAGTGAGATTGTTTACCTTTCTTCGATGTTCCAAACTGTCAATATTCCTAGTCAGTTCTGGGTTTTAAATAAGGCGAATTGCTCTCTTCTGGATATTAAAGTATGCTTATATAGGAGCAGAGTTCTAGATGTGGAAACATAAAGCTGTTACTGTTAGTAAAGCTTTTTGGTCCGAAACAGCGTTTCAAGTTTTTTGCCGTGCTTGCAACGTGAATTTAGTGTATCTAAAACCACAATTTTAAAAATGTTTAAGTAGAATTTGTGTGGAACTACCCTATAACGAATCTTCATTATAAATAAGTCTAGTCTAATAAATAATGGTTAATTTAAAATGCAAGGAACAGTTGAATTTATAACAAGCTAAGAATATAATTTTATAGCGACCTTATCCTTTATTGCAAATTTAAAATTTATGAACCTATTTATTCTGTGAGTTGGAAAAAGTAACAAAGGTAGGTATATAGTACGAGAAAATGAAAAAAAATTATTTATTTATTTGACCTAAAAGTATGTATGTAATATACGGAGTGTCTCAAAAAGTGTGCAGGATTATGGAAAATATATATTATTGATTTTTGAGAAAAAAATATTCTTGATAAATTTTGGCGTTTTAACCGAGGAACGTCATAAAATATTAATTTGCTTATTTTAAAAGATATAGAAATTTTTATTTGGAAAACGTGTTTAAAAACATTAAAGAGCTTTTTTTAATTCTGTGTTATTATTGATTTGTACTAATGCATATACAGAGTGAAATACTAGTTTTCCACCAACTAATACATAATTTTTAAAACATTTTAGTTAAAGTATATTTTGTGAAAAATACTAAATTAGGTTAAGTCTATTATGTTAACTAAAAATTATTGCACAGGCGTAGGAAAATCTATCGAAAAGGATTTCATATGTAATACTTCACTTCGAACTTTCTTACAAATAAAAAAGTTAAAAAATAATTTTTTTGGGATTTTATATTTGGGAATAAATATTGTTTTTAAATAAGTATTTCAAATAATATTGTTCTATATATTTTTAAAATACGGAAATCCTATTTTAAGCTGGGACACACTGAATATACACCATTATTGTAAGAAAATCTTGAAACTGCAGTCATTAAAAGTGTGAATAAGATTTTATATTAAACTCAAATTTTTTTGTGATAAATAGAATGCAAAAGAAGTTTAAATCAAAGTCAAACTGAAAGATTATGTAAGCTTTTTGAATGGCGAAGGAAATCATAGGACTTAACTAATACCCTTTTAGGTCATTGTAAATGAGTTAAAAAAAGGTCCAAATAGGAATGATGTTTTTTTAGATGGACAAATAAATTTATACCTTCTATTACATAAATTATATAAAAAATTTGTATAAATAAATTTAATTTGTGGTATATCATTAGAAATATTCCGCGACGATTGGTATAACATGGTTTCCAAGAAAAAAAATGAAAAAAATCTGAGTTGAATTTTTTTATACTTTTCAAAGGATTTTTATATACAGGATAATCCCTTAAGAAGTTATTAGCTAATTCACATTTTTGATGCTTTTTCAGTCATTAATTAATTATATTTAATTAAATTGGGCTGTTATAAAAATTGGGATTAAATGCACGCATTTTAGAAATTTCAACGTGTTTTAATTTTTTTTTCAAGTGGAACAGCCTGTATATTTTTTATAGCATAACAAATAACAGCTTCTCATCAAAATTTATATTACTTTATACTAAGTATTTCAGAGTAATTTAATATGACAATTTTTTTTAAAAGTACTTAACAATGCTATTATTTCCAAACAAAAAAGATTAATTCCTAGAAGCTGAACATCACTTAGTCAATATTACAAAATGTTTTCAAAGTATGTTCATACATAAAAGACGCGCTTTCCTGACGGAAAATTATATTTTGTCAAATCTTCTGAATTGCCGTTCTCCATTTCTTTACAAAAAGTGTTAACGAACCGAAACTATTTATATGAGAACATTTTTTATATAGGGTGTTAAATTTAAGTCATATAACATGTTTTAACTAAAATAAAAAATGAATTTAAATTTGTGATTGCAAAATTTTTTGGACACATCAAAGAGTGACAACATAACGTTTTTCTACAACCCTTTACAAAAAGACGTCATTTTGTAATAGAATACATTCAGCGAAAACTTGATTTCCGTCACAAGTGAGAGAAAGTCTCATAGCGTTAACTTTCGTCTCTAGTGACGAAAGTTAAATTTATATTTTCAATAATTTCCCGCCCTCGTATCTACTGTTTTAATGAATTTAAATTATTAATAAACAAAGACAGGAATCATTTCTATAATTATAATGCATCTTTTTTACTTTTGTTTAATTAAAATGTAAAATAGAACCGTAAAAATACCGTGAAATTTAAAAACAATTTATATCTAGTTGCCTGGTTCCATTATAGTTTGACGTTCTTCGTTAAATGTTTATAGACTTGTCAGTTTCGACTGACAACATTGGTTTTTTATTTATCATGATTTGTGATTCAGAAAGTGATAATAATTTTCTAAATACATCACCGGAAATATATATAATATATTATTATGACATTAACAGGGTTGTAGAAAAGTATAGTGTTTCACTCGTCGAAAGCATTTTTTGAAGCGAGAGAACAATTTACCAGCCGAGGCGCAGCCGAGGTTGGTAATGTCCACAGGACAACTGTCCCAATTTTTATTTATCATTAATTTAAAATTTTTATTTCTACTGCCCACCCTCCCTTCACCCTCATTAACATTTAAATTGTTTATAAAATGTTTTTATTATAATTAATTGTTTTTACTAAATATGGTAAGTTTTTGTTTAAATTTGTATTGTTTATGTTACAAACCGGGTAATTCGTATCTAGGCCTGATGATGGCTCATAAGCCGAAACTAGTTGCCCACTAAACCTCTGTTTGTTTCAATTATATTGTGGTACATGTCTTGAAGTTTTATTTCTTCTGAATAATTTGACCACATTTGAGATATGGATGACCTCTTGGATTTTATTAGAATATTGTCTATTCATTAAAAAAAAAACAGTATTTTCCATACTTGTTACGTAAATTACTATTACATGATAGCAGTGTTTTATTTTTGAATGTTTTTTCGTAACAGTATATTCCGTTAGCCCAGCTAATAATTCAGTTAAAAGTTTTTCATTTAAACTGAAATTATTCTTGTTTTACTTAGTTAAATCCAAATTCACTCTATTCTACATATCCTATTTAAGCCGTTCAAACCACCAATCGTAAGTTTAGTATAACACTGAATGAAAAAAGTACTTGATATTACTTGATATTAATAAAAAATCGGTTGTGTCGCCTCAAAACTTTCCCGACGAGTATTCACGAATACTTTTTCAAATATGTTAAAGTTTCAAATTTTGACTTTTTTTTTATTTTTGACAGGTGACAGTTGGAGAAATAATTTTGGCTGTTTTGAATAGAGTTTTTCAAGGGCTTTCAAATGACATATTGCAAGTCAAATTCCGTGACATATTGCAAGTCAAATTCCGTGACATATTGCATCTGTGATTTTTCGATAGTTACACTTCCGTTTGACAGATTTCGTAAAAAAACTAATGTGGTTCTTCCGACGGGTAACCCAAACCCATATACCAAATTTCAGCTCAATCCGATTAAACGTGTGGCCTCTATTGTGGAAGAATACACACAGACAGACAGACAGACTACTATCTGGAAATTGTCTTAATCATCTCAGGTGACCGAAAAATGGATATTTCCGTCTTTATCTCGAAAATTTTTTTTTTTATAAAATTTTTGTACCGAATCTCCCGCGAGCTTCAATTATTCACCGTAAATTTTCTCTCATTTGCGAATTTCTTTAAGAAAATTCGTACTTAAAAAATTTTTTTAGAAATTTAATCAAGCTCTAGGGAGATTATAACTGAAATTTTTTTGCAGTGCGATATAAGCATTACGAAAATTGTTAGACCTTTCACTTGACTTAGTAATTGAACCTGACTCTGTGTTTTTAAATAAAGTAAAATTTATACATTCAACGCCTTCGTTAACTTCGTACATCATTAACTTTGTTTTCAAATACCGTATTTTATTTCTCACACTTCAATAAATATCAACTTATTAGTCAAGTTACATTGGGTGTAAATGTAATGCTTCAGAAAGTATGGGTTATAATTGCAAATAAAACGATGTGTTTCTTGTTTGACTGTAGAACTACCAATTAAAATTTTGAATTACTTAAATAAAACACTTTCTTATTATTACATGACAAAATTCTTACAAATTCAGATACTTCATTTGTAACGTTATTAAAAAAAATACATTTCATAAAATGATTGTTCTTCCCCTATAATCTGATATTTAATAAACTTAAAACAAGAAAGACCAATTGGCTTCGCGTATATAAACTGTATTTGTTTTACTTTGTATGTAGAATTTCTGGCCAAACTCATATTTCGCTGACTTTGAAATCGTTTCGAATAATTATATAATCTATCAGTAGTACAAACCAAATAACCAGTTTTAAACAAAGAGATCGTGGTACATTTATTACGGTAATAAATTAATTACTTTTTACTTGTTACCAAACTGCTAATGTAGTTTTAATTATAAACCATATTTCATTTCAAAATTTTATATAATTAAAGATTAAACGACTTACCTGTAAGGAAGTTCAATCTAAATTATACGAAGAAGCACGTCCTCATAGATCACCCTGTAGTAACGGATTCCGATGCGAATTCGTAAACACGCCACTGGTTTTTAAAGTAAATATTCCTCTGATAAGGTGGCCAGCCTGACTCATTTGACTGGTCATTACGTTTTGAAGTGCAGATAGAGTTAAATCAGATTCGTAGGGAAAAACCACCCAACAGGGATGGGCGGGCCTGATCTATGAGGACGTGCTTCTTCGTATAATTTAGATTGAACTTCCTTACAGGTAAGTCGTTTAATCTTTAATTATACTTCAGAAGCACGTCCTCATAGATCACCCTGTAGATGTTGAAAGAGAAACAATCTGATTTAAGAAAATAAATATAGTAAATTTATTGATACTGTAAATGCAAAACAAATTTAATAATAGTAGTAGCAATATAATAATAACAGAATAATAATAATAATAATTACACAACAACAATATATATATAAATTAAACCTATAATAATAATAATAATAATAGTAATACTAGCCATATGAATTCTTGGAGACATTTTCATCAAGTACCTATTTAATCATTGTTAATCAATAGTTAAAATTTTTTGTCCATAATCTATGTCATCTTTAAGTGGCCTATTATAGAATTTAGCAAATACCGATGATTTTGCAGACCACCCTGCTACTTCTCTGATAGTCTCTATGCTACTTCCCTTCCGAGAAGCAGCTGAGGTCGATGCATGTCTAGTACTGTGAGCAGAAAATATTGATGTATCTATATTTGCTTTTTGTAGTGTTGTCTTAAACCATCTTGCAATAGTTTGAGTACTAGCTTCATGATATGGTTTTTTATAAGTTATGAACAAGTTATCCACCTTTCCTCTTAAATTTTTAGTAACTTCCATATAAAATCTTAGATGTGATACTAAACATAGTTCAGGGTTAATATCAAATGTTTTAATGTTAATTATAGGTTGAGGTCGGTTTGGGGAGGATGTTTTTAGCAAATCTGTTATTTTGATATTTATTTCCCTTTCGCAATTAATAATATTTATAATTTTTATTTGAGCTAATGTCTGTACTCTATGAGATGTACATATTGCCAATAGAGTAACTAATTTTTGGGTTAAATTTTCAAGAGAAAGAGATCTCATCGGTGAGAGCTGTGCTAAGTAATCTAGAACAGTTTGAGGGTTTCACATTTGGAAAAACTGGTCGATTCCTAAAAACACCCTTCATATATCTTTTGATTAGATTTTGTTCATCATTTATTTCAAAAAGGATTTTTAACGCTGATTGGTGACAATTTAGGGTTTGATAACTTGCACCTTTTTCAAATTCTTCCTGTAAAAATTTAAAAAAAAAAATTATTAAGAGATGGTTCATAAACATCAATCTTTTCTACATCACTAAAGTACCACCATTTTTTATATGTACTATAATATTGATTTAATGTGTTTACTTAGTGAATCAATGAACATAGGTATAAGTTCTAGTGCTAAATTTCTGCGTTTGTAGTCTTCGCTGATAATTGTCCTGCAAGGAGGGCAATCCTTGGCCACAGAGGATGACATTTCCTAGAGGGAGAAGTTAATAATTTAGGATGAGGTCTGAACATTAGAGGTTCTGATTTTAATAATTTTAAAAAATATGGATACCATGGTTGAGCATTCCATGCAGGTACTACTACAATTCTATCACATTTGTCGTCTACTATTTTTTAAAGCGTTCTCTATTAGTGGAAAAGGCGGAAAAGCGTAAATATGCAGACCCGACCATGAAATTGTGAACGAATCAACGGCTATTGAACCACGATCTGGTCTCCATGAAACGTATTTTTTATATTTAGTATTAATTTTGGATGCAAATACGTCTACATCAGGCCTGCCATAGGCTTCTACAATTTATTTAAATGCCCAATTACTAAGAGAGTATTTTGTTTCTATATTAGTTTGTCTGGATTCGTGATCAGCTACCTTATTATTAATGGAACAGATATAAGATGCATAAATCCATATTTTCCTCTTTTCACACCATTTCCACAGATATCTAGATATTTTATTTAGCAACGGATATTTTGTACTTCCCATACGATTAACATATGCAATGGCTGTTGTATTATCGACTCTGAGTAGCACATTGATATTTGTCATATCTTTTACAAAACATCTTAAGCCATTAAATACTGCTAATAATTCTAAGTGATTTATATGGAGATTTAATTGATCACTATCCCAAAACCCGTTAGTACTTTGATTGTTACAAGTAGCTCCCCATCCAGATTTTGAAGCATCTCTGTATATTACCAAATCGTATTTGTTACATTGAAAACTTTTACCAGATTTAAAAAATATTCTTTTTCCACCAGGCCAGATCAGCTATTGATTCTGAATCTAATTTAAGAAATTTGTTATAATTACCAGCATTAGAACGTAACGCTTTAAATTTTAAATGTTCAAATGCCTTGGTATACATCCATCCATAAGTAAATTCTGGACATATTGATGTAATATATCCTATAAATCTTGCAAAATCTCTTATTTTTAATTTAGGTTGGTGGCATACGTTCTCAATGTAAGAAATAGCTTTCGTTATTTTTTCATTTGGTATTGATAAAGTTAATTTACGACTATTCCAAATAAAACCTAAAAATTTACATTCTTGACTTGAAGTTAGGGAACATTTTTTGATATTTATTAAAAAACCTAAGTTCTCTAATATTTGTGTAGTGACACGTACATTTTTAGAACAAGAAGCACGGCTATCCCCGAACAGTACCATATCATCTAAGTAATTTACAGAGAGAAAACCCAAAGATCTTAAATGGCTTAAGATCGGTTTAAATATTTTAGAAAATAAAAATGGAGCAGTGCTCAGACCAAATGGTAAACATGAAAATTCATATAATGTATTTTTAAACTCAAACCTCAGATATTTTCTACTATTTTTGTGAATAGGAATAACAAAATAGGCATCTCGTAAATCAAGTGTGCACATAAAACAATCTTGAATTATTAAATTTTGAACGGATTTAAAATTTTGCATTTTAAAATGATCTATTTTAACATATTTATTTAACGGTTTTAAATTCAGGACAAATCTGAATTTTCCATTAGGTTTTGGGACTAAAAAATATAAGGATAAAAACTCCCCTTTAGAATGCTTACAAGGTATGATTGCACCTAGTTTCTTAAGTTTGTTGATGCTATTTTGTAAATTAGTCATTTCAGTATTTGAGTATAATTTTTGGGGCGGTTTTGTTTGGATTGGTTCTGTAATAAACGGAATTGAATAGCCTGCTACCCATCTTAACAGAGTGGAATTGTTTGTCATTCTTTGCCATTGAGTTAAATAATATTGAATTCTGCCAGCAAATAAATCTACCTTTAATAACGGCTGTTCCGGTTCCGATACTTGAATTTCTGATCTTCCCTAGGATTCTTCTTGAAAATAGGTCGACTCGCATTCTTTATTCTCGATTTTGTCATCCAGAGCTTGGAGTTTAAAGACGTTGATGTAGAAGGTCTTTGGAAATCCTGCTTTCTGAACGTACTCGGTCTGGTAACTTTCATTTCGCTTGCCGTCTTTCGCATGGTCTGGATATTTCTGCATTTTTCTCCAAATCCTTTACCAAAAAGTAACATATCTGGTTTAGTTTCTTCTGATACTTTTTGTACTGTAGCATTTAGTCGAGGGTACAACTGATGTTTTCTATGCTTCGACATCAAATGATGAACCTCGCAAAAAAGCTTAGCAGCGTCTACTAGACGGATCGTAACTTCATTCATCGTATTATTTTCAGAAATTAAAATATTAAGAGCAGATCCAAGAGCTCCAAGTCCCCTACCAAGTCTATCAAATCCTTGTAAAATTGTATCTTTTTTCTTTTCCAGCGCAGAAAGTAAACTCTCTATTTCTGGATTTAATTTTGGACCTCCTAGCGTTTCACAATTTTCTGGAATATTCCATTTAGTTAACTCTTCTCGTGATTCTTTATCTAAACCTGCAGTTATGTATGTTGTCCAGCTTGTCACAATATCTGTGTTTAAAATAACTGGAGGAGCATCTGGTTTAGATGGATCTGCTCCTAAAAGCGCCTCGACATCGTTGTTTCCTATTAGATCGCTTTCATTGATTCGCTCTCTCTCCTGCATGTCCTTATCCGAAACTTCATAATCCGAATCCGAGTCATATTCACCAGTAATAATATTTAAGCTGGTTTTTATTATTCTTCCGAGTAATTTTGCATAAACAAAAAACTCGTTTAAAGAGTTATACTGCACACACAGTTATGGATTTCTTTATTTGGACAATTGTCTGATCGAGCAGCATTAACAGTCCTAATATTATGTGTTAAACCTGTTTAATTTTCGCTAAAACTGCATAAACGTTTTCGCTACAAAAATTTTTAATTGAATATTGAAGTAACAAAAATAGTAGGTACGCCTATGAAAGAGCGTTCAATTTGGTAGTTTTTGTTACGTATTTCTTGTAAAGAAATGAATACCAGTATTTAAACTTCGTATTTATCTTATCGCCTTAAAACGTTTAATTTTAATAAAACCGCATAAATAGTTTTACATTAAGTATTAGGATATAAAATATATATTTAAACTGCATAAACAGCGTTAATATTTGTATTATAAATTAATTATTTTTATTATAAACTGCATAAACAGTTCTTTATTAATATATTATAAATTATTTAAACTGCATAGACAGTTTTTTATTATGATAAATTTTTATTTTAAACTGCATAAACAGTTTTTTATTCATAGATTATAAATTATTTAAACTGCATAAACAGATTTTTATTCATAGATTATAAATTATTTAAACTGCATAAACAGTTTTTTATTATGATACATTTAATAGAGATGACTTTATTTAGATTTAAACTGTGTAGTATCCTAACTTATATAATAGATGTTGGCCGGTGCGAATGATTCACGATGATTTATCACGGTATCGGAGAAATATGGAATTCATTGTTACACTGACTTGGAAAGTGAATAAACGTATATTATAAGTGACGACCTGTTTCATTTACCACCCTTACAATAATAGTATAAACAATACAAGTGGCGACGAGGATAAATTATATTTATATTATTAACAGTAAGTACAAGAATTATCTATGATTATTTAAAGATTTAAAGGGAAATTACATATCGAATATTTCTTTAATGAAATTTAATTATTCACTTTAAACTAGTCTATTCGAAATCATCTCGATTTGTTTTGGATATAGGTTATAATCAGAAATAACACTGAATAGTGAAAATATCCTTATAATTCAAGAAAACTTTCCCTAAGAAGTTCTCATAAAATCTACACTAAGAAAATTAATATTTTACATGAATTGTGGAAATTAAATAATTTATTAATTTATTTCATTGTAATAAAATTAATGTTGATGATTTTTTTAAAATTATAGTGGAAAGTACGGAAATTTTGGGTGCGTGTAGAAAACTTCATCTGTGAACACTTAAATCATGAATAGTACTGATTAAATTTGAGTAAATTATGACATTACTTACTACATTTTTACTATCATTATTTATTATAATACAAATATTTCTATTTTACTCCATTCTCAATCATTATTCAAATTTTATGACCCAATTAGGTAACAATCACAGACATGTACAATATACTAGGACATCTGGTTCTGAAATGGCCACAGGCCAGAGCAAAGCTCAAACGGGCAAATCGCCTAAGAAGTCACAGACTTGGACAAAAGTCCGAATGGCTTTAGGCCTAGAAACGGCCACAGGCCAGAGCGAAGCTCAAACAGGCAAATTGCCTGCGAAGTCACAGACTTGGACTAAAAGTCCGAATGGCTTTAGGCCTAGAAACGGCCACAGGCCAGAGCGAAGCTCAAACAGACGGGTGCCCGAGGGTCACTGACCTGAACAAAGGTTCGAAAGGTTTACCCAGTGGAGCATGGGCTCAACCCATATTTTTACCGGGATGTAACTGTGCGAAAATTCCTAGAATGTAAAGAAATATTCGAATCCTAACACATATGGGATGAAACGTACATAAGAGAAATCTTTTACAGGTAAAATGAACCCAAATAACTCTTTAGGGCAATTTGATGTCGAAGGAGACATTCGGTCAGTAGGATTACGCTGGGAAAAATGGAAGCGTGCATTCTCTATCTACATCGAAGCGGCAGGAATCGAGGATCCTCAAAAGAGAAGAGCAAACCTTTTAAATCAAGGTGGTCTGGGTTTACAAGAAATATTCTATAACATACCCGGAGCGAACGTTGAACACAGCAATGAAGTTGATGTGTACGATGTTGCAATCGCAAAACTTGACGGATATTTTTCACCCAAGCATAGCAAGGTTTATGAAAGGCATATCTTCAGACTCATAAAGCAGGACGAAGGAGAGAGTTTTGGAAAGTTTCTATTGAGGCTTCGGAATCAGGCAGGAAAATGTAAATTCCAAAATACAGAAGAACATTTGATAGACCAAATAGTGGAAAAAGGTAATTCACTAGAACTGCGGAAGAAGATACTAGCTGCAGGCGACGCAGTAACTTTGGAAACCGTAATAAATGAAGCCACATCCCTTGAGACTGTTAGCCGGGAATTGGGAGAATTTCACGGAGAGGAGTCAAGTTCATCACGAGAAACCCAAGTAAATGCTTTGAAATCTAAACTTAAAGGTAAATTCAAACAAATATGTACTAGATGCGGTCGTAATAATCACTACTCTAATAGTTCTACATGCCCAGCTAGAAAACGAAATTGTAAAAAGTGTGGAATTATTGGTCATTTTGCCTCATTTTGTAAAACTCGCGAGCCAAGGTCAGATGCACCCAAACGAAAACATGAAAATTCCACTAACAAATTCTACAAACGAAATAAACCAACATTTTCTGGAGTAAATGCTATAGAAGGAAATTCGGAGTCTGATAGCGAAATTAACTATGTGTTCCACATCGACGAAGACGAAACCATCATTTGCAATTTAGGCGGGGTAGAAACTAATTGTGTTAATTGTTAATTAAGTTGTCTTTGTAACTATTATTTCTAAAACAAGAGAGAGATGTAGTATCCTAACTTATATAATAGATGTTGGCCGGTGCGAATGATTCACGATGATTTATCACGGTATCGGAGAAATATGGAATTCATTGTTACACTGACTTGGAAAGTGAATAAACGTATATTATAAGTGACGACCTGTTTCATTTACCACCCTTACAATAATAGTATAAACAATACAAACTGCATAAACAGTTTTATATTAAAATAATTTGTGAGATTAGTTAATCTCTTATTGGATATTTAACTTTGATTTTTATGTTATCGACGTGATATAGAGTGGACGACAGTCGAAAATGAAAGATGTACCTAATTATTATATTTCTACAAACTTACTTGAAGACGACGATGGTGAAGATATTTGTATCTGCCTTTCCAACTTCCGTAATTTTTCTTTTAAATGTTTAATTTGTTTTTTGGCACGTTTTGGCATTTTTTAGTAATTTCACTTACACTTTCACGTGTTAACTATTCGCACTGAAAAACCGTAATGACCAGTCAAATGAGTCAGGCTGGCCACCTTATCAGAGGAATATTTACTTTAAAAACCAGTGGCGTGTTTACGAATTCGCATCGGAATCCGTTACTACAGGGTGATCTATGAGGACGTGCTTCTGAAGTATAATTGGAGTTATTTGCATTGCTTCTAGTGTTTCAGATACAATGAATATGCAGAAAGTGTTAAAAACGTTATCGACCACAATTCAGAATATATTTTAACGTTCCATTGGATAAGATGCTACCTTTATGCATGTTTTTTGTTAAAAGTTTTCCTTTTTTGATTAATGTTACAGTAATTCTATACTTGGTTGGTTTGGGTGCAAATGTACAGGCTGGGTTGAGTGCCCCAATACTGCAGCCGTAGGACGTTACTTCTAGAAGAGGCAATTCCTAGAGATGTTTCCACATAATGAAAGAGGAAAACTCCATAAATAAAAGAACAGATATAAGTAACTTAAGTATAATTTAAAACTTTAAAACTTCGTTTTTCTCTTATTAACAAGAGGAACGTCATAGAGCTTCCCTCACATTCATTTGACTAAAGGTCATCGAACACCGATTTTGAAAAAACTCAGATGGTTCTAGACTCCTTTTGATTTTCTTTGCTATTTCTCATTTTCACCACAATTTCCTTCAAGTTTTTACAATTTTTTCCTTTTTCGGAATTCCCGGTCATCTTCTTTTCCTATTATCTTTGAGGCGACATTTTGTCACTTAGGCCAGTTCAACTTTTCTTCTTTTTCGTAATACAGATTATGGTTAGGTTACGGTCATGTCGTCGACTTAATAATGTGTTTTAAATCGTTTATATTTTAAATAAATTTATTGTATTTTGTTCATCTAAACAATGTTTCAATGCATTTTTATAATATTTTGTATCGATAATTGAATTTTAATAAATTTTTGTAGATGTCATAATGAAGCTAAAAAGCATTAGTAAAATCTTGACTTTTTAAGCAGGGTGTTCTTTTTTGTACGTCTATGTTGACCATAGAAAACTAAAGTTTTTTTTATATATATTGTAATAAAATAATTTTTATGAGTTTTGAATCTTATAAAAAAACTTTATTGTTAAAAAAGTTTAATTGTAAAGAATTTATTGATAGTATATAAGATGTTCTAAATCAACAATTATAAAATATGAAGAATCTTATTTTTATTTTTGGCACATCATTATTATGAAAATAAAAAAAAAACTTTGGGAAATGATATTAAAAGAAAATGTAAGTAATTATGTAAAGGGCAAGATTAAAATTTTTTTGTTTTATTAATCAAGTAAGAAAAATTTTTATTTGGGGAAAAGAGAGATGAAAAAAAAAATAAACATGTCAGAAATTTTTTAACGAAAAAAATGTCACAAAATTTATGTGAAATTGGTAATTATAAAAAAAAATGTAAAAAGTTATATCAATAAAAAAAGGCTGTTCTTGGTGTTAAAATAAAAGAAGGAAGTTTATAAAATAAATTAAAAAAACTTTCAAAGGTTTAAGGGAAGATTTTTTTTTGGAAAGGTTAGACAAGGCTGCTTGGTATGATCAAGATGATTTAAAATGGAGTAGTGTAGGGGGAAGCAATTTGAGATTAATTTTGAAGAAGGAAAATAGGATAAAGGTTGACTAAATAAATAAACGAAGCTGTTTTGAAGAAGGAAGAGTGATACAAGATTTGAAAGTGCATTTGTCGGAGGGGGTGGAACGATTTTAAAATTTTTATTTATTGGTTTTCTTTTGTGAGGTTTTTTTATATAGAACCATATCAAAATTGAGATATGAATTCATAACAATATATATAACTCCTATAGAGTCACGTAGATCTTTACAAACCTATATCAATCTATCTGCGATTGTATTCAGCACACAATCCATATCTTATGTTATATTTCCTTAAAAATTCCTCTTCACTGTCTTCTGTCATTCATTTTGTATTTCCGGTTATGAGTTCCATTCCTTTTAAATGTTTTCTGTCATATTCTGTCTTCATGTGGATCTTGCTCTACCTTTTCTTCTTCTTTAACCTGCATTCCACTCTAACATTGAGTTTAAACCTGCTACAAATATCTTACCATCTTGCTATCTGCTGCTTATTTTCTGAACTGTATATTTTTCAAATTATTGTCTTAGCCCATTCTAGTCCTTTACTCATAGTGAGTTTTATTTAATGAGCCTAATATGGCTCTTGGAATTTTTTTTCTAATATTCTGAAGTATTTATGATCATGTCATTTCTGTTTTATAAAAAATGTTGCTCTAATTTCAGCCCTTTATGCACGTCTATTACCATCGGTTAAAGCCATCAACACATACATAAAAAAAATCGTAGAAAAAAAATTAAATTGAACAAGTTTTAGGAAAAATGGTTTTTACACATTTATCATAGTATTTACTTGTATTGAAGATATCATCGTCATACTGTGTGTTAGTGTTCCAAATTCCATTACAAATTAATTTATTTATTTGTTATATTTGGACTTTGTTTCCCTTGGCTATCGCCCCAGCCAACAAATTACATTGTTGTCCGTAAATGTATTGATTTTACTATTATACATATACACAATAAATTTCAATAATAACTAAAACCTGACTGATACATACCTTGTCATACACTTTTATATGCCTATATATTGTTATGAAATTTGTTATACCCTGTAATTTTGGGTAATTGTTATGAAAATTGTTATAACCTGTATAAGATTTGTTATAAAATATTATAGTACATTGGTTTAAATAAAAGAAAATGGTTAGGAATTGAAAATAAAATTAACATTTTTTTTTCCTTGTTTGTAAAATAAAAAAGAAAAATGTGAATTAAAAAGAAATTTTAGTAGATGGTATTAAAAATATAAACTAATTTTGGTAATATGAACAGGGCTTAAGCCATTTGAAGTAATAAATTCATTGTGACAAGTTAACTGACATTTCGTGTCTGATGGAATGATTTGTCATTGGGGTTGGTGTAAAGTCAAAATTAAAATTGTTAAAAAAAAGCAGTAGGTAGAAATTTTGGGTATTAAAAAAAAAAGAAGGTTATTGTAAAAAAAACTTCAAAAAAAATAATGGACAAAAATAATTTGGATTGTCAAAGATAGAAAAGAATTTGTTAGTGAATATTAAATGTATTGGAATGGGGGAGTTCCCTCAATGTTGCCAACCTAGAAAAAGGTCTACCAACGGGGAAGGATTATTTTTGGTCAAAATCTACTTCATTATTTTCGCAATGATGAAATATGTGTACAAAATTCAATTGAGCTTTCCAGAATATATCGTTATCAAAATATAATGATTTTAATAAAATCTTACTTCTGATTGGTTGAAATTTCGTTGTCAAATGTCATTCGTCATAGAGTAAGTATAACAGAGCGACTTGTTTCATTTTCAGCGACTGACATACAGCTTTGGAGGATTGGTGGAACTAAACTGAATTTGGCGAGTAGTTTGAATATTCTATAATCTGAAAATGAAACATGTCGCTCTGTTATGATTACTCTATGAGGAATGACATTTGACAACAAAATTTCAACCAATCAGAAGTAAGATTTTATTAAAATTATTATATTTCGCTAACGATATATTCTGGAAAGCTCAATAGAATTTTGTACACATATTTTATTATTGAGAAAATAATGAAGTAGATTTTGACCAATAATAATCCTTCCCCGTTGGTAGACCTTTTTCTAGGTTGGCAACATTGAGGGTGTTGTAAAATAAGAATGAAGGGGTAATAAATAAAAATAAAAAAAAAAGTAAAATTAAAGTATTTTCATTTCCTGAATAAAATCATAAGACACTGGGAATAATTTAAAAAGAGAAGCATGGTTATGAGAAAGTAACAGAAACAAAGCAATACAAGTTGGAAATAAAAGATATAGGTTAAATATTTAGAAGAAAGCAGTGAAGGCGTTGAAGTTAAAAAAAATAAATAAAAATAAATTGTATATTTTAACTTATTTTGTTATCTAGGTCCTTTATGAACCCTGTGAACCCAACCCTAATGAGATGACTTCTATCTACTCAGAAAGGTAAACTACTATTTAATGAAGAGTTTACTATTTCAATATTTATATATTTATGAATTTTCAGAGTTCTCGCAATTTATAACGAAATAGGTAATCGAATACCTTCAGATATTTACAGGACCAATTAAAATGGGTCAATTCAATTTGTGGCAGATTGACGCATCTCGCCCACTTACGACACTTAAATGAACTCTACCACCAAAGGGTTAAAATAATATACATATCAAAAATATATGGGAAAGTTGCCTATATTGGATCGAAAATTCATTTTAGTGACTTTTTATCTAAAATGTTGGTGTTAACTCCATTATATTTTACCTGTTGTTAGTACTTACTTAAAGTTATTTAAATAAATGTCAGAACGCTGAATTATATTTAAAGTGTATTGTGCAATCAAAGTCGAACATGGGCAACTGGTTTCTTAATTAGGAGCAAGAGGTTCTTAAATTGGACCTAGTAATAAATAATGGTTTAAAACAGAAAAATAACTTTATTCAAAAATGCAAAACGTAGAAGAACACTAGTAAAACAAAATGAGGTATTTTTACAAAAAAGTTTTTAGCATGGAAATTAAATTCTACTCCGAACGTAATATAAGACTGCTGGCGTTTTTTTTGCAGGCACATGAGGAAAAGTAAAGCATTTGTAACCTTAGGCGACCTTCTCATAAACGAAATTTTCATCTGGTATCCAGGTGTTTTCGGTTGAACAATCTTATCAAATGTAATAAACAACTTTATTTTTTTCGTGTTTTAGACAAACCACCACATAATTATTTGTTTTTAGTTTATTAGTATCGAAATCTTTAAAATCAGCGATACCAATAACATTTTCCATTGATAAAAGTCTTCACCACCTGAAGATGAACCACTTGGTTCGAAATCATCTTCTGTGTAATCACTGTCCGATAACTGGTATTTGTTTGTTTATCTTTTTGACTTATCTTAATTTATTTGTTTTACTTTATCTTCTGACTTTTCAGCGTGTTTCTTAGGATCATTTTTTTACAATTTATCTGATAGTTTATTTCGTTTCAATTCAGCCTTTGCTTTTTCTTCAGCTTTTAGTTTCCGTTCTAAATTTTCTTTATACGGTAATAATCTCAGCGTCTTGTTGTTTTCTTTGCTTCGATCTGCCAGCTATTGCCTGAGGAAACTTGATGTCGGATTTCGGAAAAACTTTCTGCATTCAGTGGAGGATCATCAATTATATTGGCAGATGGCATTTATTTCAAAGCTTCTGAAGCAGCAAAATGGTGGTCTTTAAATACATGTTGATTAACGGGCCAAATACTAGAACTAAAACCATTTTCAGCTGTGCCAATTGTTGTTGCTCTTCTATAGGCTATACGATAACATCGTACTGAATTATTGGTTTTGATACGTTTTGTCGCAAATGATATCAGTAGGTATCCTGTGCAAACAAAAGTGCCTCCAATTTATGACTATGTGTAGAATCCCCATCTAAGAGGATCAACACCGGATCTTCTTTAGAACAAAGACCACTATTTTTAAAGTGACCGAGCCATGTAACAAACAGTTCACTGCTGATATAACCTGAGTCGGAAATCGTAACTTTACTATCTACTGGAGCTCCTTTTACTAACTCCGGTGCAAATCGCTTCCTTTTGAAGATAAACATAGGCACGATGTAGGAACCTGCAGAGTTAACACAGCATACAACAGTAGTGTTCACTCCTCTCTTGCCACTACTTGCCGCACCTATTTGATGTTTGCCATTGATGTCAACAATTTTTTGTGGTTTCTTTTGCACAGTTGTGAAGCCACTTTTATTGACAATGTACATCCTGATGCCAGTCAAATTATATTTGTCTACTAACTGCTCTAAAAGAGTGAAAAAAGCATTCAACTCTTTCTTTACTGAATCCTCTCATTCTGGCAAGGGATGTCGCTTCCAGCTGACAAAGAGAATGCTTTGGATTTCTTGCCATAAATTTGTAAAACTTTTTTTTTCACCTATCGCTCTTTCAACGTTAACACAGTATGGAATATTATTCATTTTTACAACATCAGACGCAAGTTTTCTTACATATCTAATCGTTAATCCAAAATATTTTTTTCTTCAAACTGCAGAATATGGGTTAATAACTCCTCCATTTCTTTCGTGAATACAGGCAGTCGACCAAAATTTTTCTTAAATTGAGATACTTCCTCCCTCTTCTCTTAAATATCTATTCAATGTTGTTTGTGGTACGCCATATCTTCAAGCTGCTTCATTGACTCCTATATCTAATGGACGAACAGCATTTATAGCCAAGGAAAAATGTTCTTTTGTCTACTGGCCATACTTGCCTCTCGTTGATATATTTCTGTAAAAGAAATAAGTTTCCTAATTTGGACCAGTCCAATTTGGCCAACTGAGTCGGTCCAATATAGTAAATAAACCGTTGTGTTAATAAATAACCTCTAAATATATTTGAATCAAACTAACAAATTGCCAAAACATCTAATAATATCATAAAAATATTGAAACAACTTTTACTTTGATTATAAACAGCTATTCTCTTAGCTAAAACTTACGAAATATTACTTCGCGCAATGAAAATTTGAGACATCCATACTCAACGGAAACTTAAACTCATGTGGATGTACTAAACTATTTTATTAGCCATGTAATTCTTAGGTTCATACTTCTACACCAGGGGGTCAATTTTTGACCGTTCGCAACTTTAGAAACGTATAGAAATCATTCGCAAATTACCGAATGACGATGAAATCCGATTTTTGGACGTTCGCATCTTTAAGTATGCGTTCATCTTTATAAGTTTCTGCTGCGAGAGGTGAGAAACGCATTAATAAATAGAAATAAAAACTCAACTCTTAATATACTAAATTCAAATCAAAACTACACAAAAATAAGAAAATTGTGACTTCTTATAAAAGTGTGTGTACTACCTAGAACAAAAAATTTAATAATACCGTTTTAAAAATATAATATACAAATGATAGTAAAAACACTGAATTTATCTGAATAATGATCTAAAAATTGGGTTCTAGATAATACATTATCTTTTAATGATGAATAAAATAACTAACATTAAGTTTTATCGAGAATGAAACAATTGGCAACAAAATAAGTTTCCCATATGATGCACTTTATGTGTCCCTGTATAGATGTCTTAAAAAGATAAATATTTAAACTTTTTACAAGATTTTACTCGTCTTCACTCCATACACATATTTAAATCTAAATTGCCTTTCGATTCGCTGCTAAAACTCAGACTTTTTGCAATTCATTGCAAACTTTTCACTTTTTTTAACTTTAAAGATTCTATCACTTTCATATGTTCTATTTTCTTGTTATATTATTGACTTTTTATATTAATTTTTTTTTTCTAAATTTTTTTTAAATGACGTTGCTGCTAGAGCTGAATTTATAAGGTTGTCTAACTTTTTCGTCATTTTTTTTTGACAGTTTTTTTGTTGTTACTGCATGTGATCTCTCAGAATTGTTTGGTCACGATCCAGCGCCAGGAGTACTATTTAAAATATTTGTAATAATTTGCATCTTTTAATGTAAAATTTTGAGTATGTTTGCCGTTAAGTAGTTCGGGCTTTGTTTTTATGTACTCAAGAAGTAATATTTTTTGATTTTTGCCAACATTAGCACTCCGTTTTTTATTTTCCGCCATTTATTTTTATATAGATATAAGCAATACGAGCTATCTGAAAATAAAAACAATAAATAATTTTTTGGTAAAAACAGGGTTAAATTAAATAATATTTTTCTTTTTAAGTCTACTATTTGAGGACTATGTTTATTATGTAATGTAAAACCACTCTTTATTTGTTGCCAAGTCTACCCTACCCTTCTTATCATTACGAAGACCTAAAAGATTCGTTTCTTAATTTGCGTAGACCTGTTAAAAATTGGAATTTAGAAACATATTCGTTTACTTCCATACTCAAATTTACGAATACGCAAATTAACGTACAATGTCAAAAATTGACCCCCAGACTAGCAGCACGAAAATATAGTTATTGCTATAGAATTGGACCAATTCCTATATCTGCACTCTGTAGGATAACATGCACCTGTTCCTTCCCCATAATATACAGACATCAAAAGCGTTTGTTAAACCTGTAAAAAATTCTAAATAATGTAGCAAGTATTCAGAATACACATGGATGTAGGTGTTTGGATGAAAGTTTAATTAAATCTTTGTGAACCTTGTTAACGATAAAGTGCATTACTTCAACTTTGATATAGGCCATTTGCATTCGATTTCAAGGGTAATTTTCTTTAAAAATAAATCAACAAAAATTTCCTGCTATACGCTCATATCAAACAAAATTTGTTTCAGTTAAACGAATTTGATGTTTCAATAAGGTCAACAAAACGTCTTGATTTAAATTTCAAATGAATATTTAGTTATTTTAAAACAGTGATTTATTACATCTATTTAAATAAAGGATTGTTACTTAGAACAACGATTATTTACATTTAAACAATAATTTGTTTTATTTAAACAACGATTTATTTCATTTTAATAACGACTTGTTTGATTTAATCAATAAACAATTTTATTTAAACAATAAGTTATTTAATTTAAGTATCGATTTTTTTTAATTAAACGTTTTGTTATATTTAAATAACGATTTAAATAAATTAAACAACGATTTATTTGCTGTTAACAATGATTTGTTTCATCTAATGTGATTGGCTTCATGAGTTTTGTCTTTAAAGTTGTAGTAGCGCGATTTACTTAATATTTGGTCAGTTGACACGTCAGGCCAGTATCTCCTTTGGGGTTGAAATTTATCCTCGAGATATGGGACAAAATTTTCAATGGAAATTTTTTTTTATCGTTTTATATGTTGAAAGCTGGAGGACCTTCTTAATATTAAATTTTATATTTATATTTCATTAATTTAAGACCAAAAGCTTCACTAAAAAGTTTTTATGTCATACCAGTTTATTATTATGTTTTTATAGCTAAGGTACCAACTATATAATGGTGTTCTTTATGCCCGTGCCGGCCTAATGTGCGCTTTATGCCCGCGCGGATATAAAGACAAAAAGTTTTTGTTCAACTTATTAAATATGAAATAAAAATACTGTGTAATTAATAAAAAATTAGTTGTATTATTAAAATCAAATAAAATAAAAATCTTTATATTGTGGATGCAATAACGAAGGAACTCGGATTTGTAAGATCGTCGCCTTCAGGGCGTAAACATCTATTTATACCCTTAGTATATAAATAACTATTGTATTTTGATATTCGTCCAAATAGATTAAGCTCCAAAAAGGTTATTTACAATTTATTTCTAATTAAGGGCGAGCATTATTATTATCCCTCAGTAACCCGATCCTGGACCACAACAGTAATATTTGTTAATGAATAAATATTTTCTTGAGATTTTTGTATTTTGATGATATTGGAATAAAAGGCCACAGATAAAAAGTATAAAATTCATTGTTAAATAAATAACAAGGGTAAATAATTTCTTGCAAATAATAAAACTTTACACAGTGTGGGGGTGGGTGTTCACAGTAGATATACGGAATACATTTGTAACAAACGTTTCGGAAGTAAGGAGATATAATGTGTAAATGTAAAAAATACATACAATTTTCTAATCGATTAAATAATAGCTTTTAACATTAAATACAAATGTAAACATAGCAGAGCAAATATCTACAATATTTATATAATTTTTTGACATAATTTTTAAATAAATTTTGTTTATTTATTACCGGCAATTTATTTAATACCATAACTCCTTCAAAACACAATAATTTTCTGCCAAATAATGCTTGAAATTTTAATATCGACATGTCACAGTTTTGTCAAGCAATTATGAATGTTATAGTTAATTTTAAAGTCCAAATTAAAATGTTTCAATCCATTTTAAACAGAACTAATAAATACGCACATTTGAATTTTATGGATATCAAAATTAATTAATAGTCCTTTTAGTTCGTATAAATTCTATATGCGTCCTGTAAAATTTAAATTGTAAATATATTTTATAGATTTATTTTACAGATGTGTTTACAACGTTTACAATACCTCAAGCTGTTATTAAATATAATTTTAAACAGGTCGATATTAAATATATGATTCGATAATATTTTGTGGGAACAAAACTATAAATATGCAAGGAATTTTTCCAATGCCAATAAGCTACTAATCTTATGATTAAAATGCATCAAAATATTGTAGAATAACGATCTACTTTTACTTTTTTGGTAGTTTGAAAAAACATAAAAAGTGCTATAGATTATAATTGAAATAATCCCAATCAGCACAACTTTGGTCGATGTAATCTGCACTAATACATATACACTTTATACGCGGGTTATTGTAAATTATTCATTTGCGCCTGATCACACTTTTCCGCCGGCTGTACTAACTGTACTTGGCCTGGCTGCGTACATACAATTTCGATCATACAGTAGTTGCTCTGCAGTGCAGCCGGGTTTGAAATCTTCTTGTTCTTGACCGCAATAAACGCATCGAACCCGAATATATTACAGAGCAGCATGTTGGATATCTGTGATACCATCGGTTACGGTGGGGTTATCTACGTATACATACACCAATCGTGCAAGTCACAGCAGAGACAACAAGTTATTAATCAAATAATATAAAAATTAAATGAAGAATGAAAAATTTTCTACTCACTGCAAACCGAGATTATATTTAAGTCTGTAGCGTTTGGGATTGCTTAAAAATCAAACGTAGACCACGGTTACCTGTAATGTGATTGGGATTGTATAGACATTAAATGTAACAAAAAATTCTTATAAAATTTTTTTCTAAAATCACCCTTCCTTAAGAGAAAATTTTTTATTTTTATTAAAATTGTAAAAAAAGGGCAACATCGCTTTATCTGTTACATTCCCATTAACTGATACGAAACTACTATTAATTTATAAACAGATAAAATATGGCTAAAATTTATAATTGCAATGGCTTACTTCTTAATTTGCGCATATCACGATATGTTGATGATTTATGGTGAAATTCTTGGTAATAGTACAAGGCCAGAACTGTATATTGAACGGCGACAGACATTGTCAAAGACAGTACACGTCTGTTCATAGAACTTTTAAAGAACAACTTCTCAGTCCTTACCATTTTCAAAGAATTTAGGATCTAGATCAAGGAGATTAAAAAAGTTTTTGTGAGTGATTTCAAAATAAAATAAATACAAATTCGGAATTCTCTGCAAATTTTTATGTGTCGACGAAACTTATTTCACGCAAAACGGGGTTTACAATTTCCATAAATTGTGATATGGGGGGGAGGTCAAAAATGGACTAACAGTCTGATCAACAAGTGCTTTTTGGGTCAAACTTTTCCTCCGCCTCCAAAAACTATAAACGAGGTATCATTCGATTTGGAATAGCGTGTAGATGATTTTTGAAAAAAGTCAAGAGCCGCTGGCAAAAATTGGAAAAGTGGTTTTTTGCAAGTATCTCAAAAACGATTTGACATTTTTCAAAATTGAAAAAAGATTCAAAAAGAGGAGGAAATTTAAAATAAATTGTACCTCTTGGAACTGTAGGACCAATATTTATAATTTTTCCAGAGTGTAAAAAATACGGCCGAAAACGAGGACTCCAGCTTGCGTAAGCGCTGCCACTTTGGACCTTTAATGAATAAATATTATTTAAACTTATTAAATATAAAAATTAAAAATTGAAAAAATTCAGGCATCTGCTGGATAGATTTAGAAACAATAATCCGCGGTCCAAAAAAATTTTATCGCGATTTTTCTGTTAATTATGCATTAGTTAATTAACAATTTTTTCTTAATTGAACATGAACATTTTAAGTGCGATAATTGTTAAATAACAAATCTGATTTTTTTCCCTTTTTTGGACCTATTTTTGAAAGGTCTCAGAAGAGATTGCTGTTGGAAAAATTAAAAAATTGTTATTTTTCACTTTGTTATTAACAATTTACTTACGTTAAAAATTAAAAAGCTTGATAAATCATTGAAAAAAAATATTTTTGTAATATTACTATTGATCGGTTTTTTATGATCAGAAGTCACATGAAAATAATTGTTAAAAATTGTTTATAAGATAATTTAAATTTTTTTTTTGGAAACATAATTTTTGATGCAAATTATGATTCAAAAAAAAATCGTTTCTTAAAATTTTTTTTATTACTTAAAAACGTATTTGTTAAATAACAATTTTTTTCTATCATATAAATAATTTTTCATGGTTGTTTTTGTTTCATTATGTAGGAAAACAAAAAAAATATATAGCAACAATTTAATTGTTTATAACAAATTGTTTATTAAATAAACAATGAAAATTTAAATAAAACAATTTTTTTTTAGTTATCAACGAGCAAGATAAATCATGATTAAAAAAATGGTTCCTTAATAATATTTACAGGTGATAGAAAAAATTTGTTAATTAACAAATACGTTTTTAATCAATAAAAAAAAATTTAAGCAACGATTTTTTTTTTAAATCATAAATTGCATCAAAGAAATTTTAAATTATCTTATAAACAACGTATTTGTTTATAACAATTATTGTAAACAATAAAAAATTTAAAAATCATTTTCATGTGACTTCTGATCATAAATAAACGAATCAATTTTAATGTGAAAAAAAAAATTTCAATGATTAATCAAGCTTGTTAATTTTTAACGTAAGTCAATTGTTAATAACAAAGTGAAACATAACAATTTTTTAATTTTTCCAACGGGAATCTCGTCAGAGACCTTTCAAAAATAGGTCCAAAAAAGAAAAAAATGACAGATTTGTTATAAATAATGTCCTAAATTTGTTTTAGCTATGTCAAGTGTATTTTTTCTTGATATATCACTATCACTTTTTATTATTTCAAATTATCAAATAACTACGTAATTATTCGTATTGTACCTTTATACAATATTTTTTTTTCAATAAATTCCGTTCATTTTGTTTTTGATTTCGTTATTATAATTTATTCTTACGCGATTGCTGTATAAATTTTTTTGGCTATTCTTTTCTACTCTATTCACTCCATGAAGGTGTCCCAACTAAGTGCTATGTAAAATATTTTCCTTAAAAACCCTCATTTTAAGCCCATTAATTTTTCCTGCCAAAGTCGAAAAAATATTAAATGAAAATCTGAAATGTATAAAACAGCATTATAGGCCAGTACATATAGACATAATATGCCAACAATTTAATAATAATTACAAAAGTTTTAAAACTTTAATAAAGTGAAGAGTATATTCGAATGATACCAAGTCTGATTTTTTTTCTGAACGGAAGATGTTGTAAATCGGAATTTAATGAATTTTTGCAATATCATAGTGCGGAGAAATTTGAAATGATTCTGCAAACTTGCAAAGTTTTGAAAAATACCAATTTACATCTTCTGATAAATTTGCAACCATTTAAACAAAACGGAAATGTTTGTTTTATCAAAAATAACATGTTTTTCATTATAATTTTTCGATGAAAATTCCAAAAGTTCTGCAAACTCGGAGAAATACGTAAAATAATTTTCTTAAAAAGTGTGTTAATTTGCAACCTCATGCGTCAAACGGAAAATATATATTTTCATAAAATGGGATTTTTTATTAAATTAATTTTCGGAATAATTAAAAAAGTTTTTAATTAGGGTTGCAAATCAAGATATCCTTAATAACAATGTTTTTATTAATTTGCAACCTCACCTATAACACGGATATAAGTGTAAAATCAAAAGAAAAATATTTGCGTATTTCCGCCCCACCAAAAAAAAACAAAAGTTCTGCAAACTTTCAAAGCTAAAAATAATTGTAGTATATATCCTTTTAAAAATTTGCAACCATTTGAACCAATCGAAAATATTTGTTTTATCAAAAAAAAATTGTTTTTCATCCTAATTTTTCGATGAAAATTCCAAAAGTTATGTAAACCCGACAAAATAAATAAAATAATTTTCTTAAGAATTGTTTCAATTTGCAACCTCTGGCGTCAAACGAAAATATATTTTTTTTTATTAAAATAAGTTATATATTGATTCCAAAAGTTTTAAATAATAGTTTAAAGAGAACATTTCATTACGTAAAATGTTTTCATTAATTTGCAACCTTGCCCGCAATAAAATCGAAAACAAAAATAATTTCGTATTTGTACTGTCCCAAAAAGGCAAGTTTGCTTATTGTTGGCAGTACAATAACTTGCAATATATTTTATAACCGGAACATTGTGAATATAACAAAAATTGTATACAAAAGTATAAGTGGATATAAAGGTCTTTAAAACACGCGCGATTTTTCGAGCACTCTGGAGTGCTCGAAATAGAGCAAGTGTTTTAAAGATCACTTGTCCACGAATACTTTACGCATTTTTTTTTATTGGTACACTTTGAAATCAAAAATACTTGTAATGTAACTACAAAAAATGAAAATAAGAACTTATAGTGTAAGATGATTGAATTCGTGATGTGACATCTGTAATTTTAGACGGCTCAGACAGTCAGAAAGTATGGATTTGAGGGAACTGATAATATTAGCTTTCGAAGGACCAGATTCCTTCTGTTATGACAGGAATCAAAACTTATTATTCCTGAAATTATACGAAATTGTTACTTCTAGAGAATTTTTTCCTACTTCATTTATTTGTAAACAACTTTTAACAAACATCATTAGTAACTCGAGCACATTTTAGACTTTTTCCGTGCACCGTACCAATTTGCAGAACTTTTGTAATTTTTGTAAACAAATTACAATGGAAAACTTAAACAAATGAGAAAAAACAATGTTCCATAACTTTTACAAGGTTGCAAAATTAACGCATGTAAAACAGTACCAGCAGTATTCCAAGTTTGCAAAACTTTTTCAATTTTCAGTGCAAAAATAAAGCATTAAAACGTTTTTTGCAATTTAAACAATGTTCCGTTCATCCCAGACTTCTGCAAAATTTTATAGTTTGTTTTCATTAATGCACTAATACGCCATGAACATTTGGAATTAATATGAATTGATTGTCTCCAATGACTGGCCTATTAGAAAAAGGCAAGAGAATAAAACAAAATAAGACGGAAATATTGATAATAGTAAAATCCACAAAGAACCATGTTATAAATTTTACAAGTGCAAAAATATAAGTATCTAGGATCTTTCAAGAACGAAAGACGGGCGAAGATATCACAGAAAGAGTAACAAGAGGATGAAGGTTATTCAATAACATTAGAAACACATTCTCGTTATCAAAAAATACCAAAAGATGCAAAAATAGAAATACATAAAATAGTGGTAACACCTACGCTGACGGATGTGTCAGAGACATGGACGTTGACAAAAAAACATAAACAAAAATTGGACGCCATAGAAATGAGGTTTGTAGGAAACATAGAAAATAAAACCAAATTGGACAAAGTAAGAAATATAAAATCAGGTACAGTTGACTACTTTGTAGTCACACTGATAAAAACTCCATGGCGAATTCAAATATTAGAAACTAGCCATTAGAGAGGTTGCAATAAATCAAAAACTTATTTACATTTTTTATGCGTATTTTTGGACTGTGATTCTATTTTAATAGTGAAAATAAATATATTTTTAATAATTTTTTGAAATTTCCGGTATAAAGCATGCCATTTTTCAAAATTTTTTACAGAACAAATTTTTTTTAATTTATCGAAACCTTTTAAGTAAGGCATGAAACACTTCGATTAATTTACTAGTACTAGATATTTTGCGGATGGGAGTAACTGATGACTTAAAACTTTTTCTGAGTTCTTATAGTAACCATATGGTCAGATTTGAAATAACAATGAGGAATTTTAGTAAATTAATAACCCGTTTTATGCTAACGTCACGGGGTAAAAATACGTAGATAATTTAGAAATGAAATCAATAAACGATAAAATAGAAAAAAGTTTAATAATATCTTTCGGACACGTAAAAAGATGAAACAACAAAAATTTAAGAAGATTATTCGAAGCAACAAGTACGAAAAAGAAGTAGAAAGGTGTAAGGAATATGGTGCAGAACAGAAAAGAATGGAAAAAGTTATGGAAGACCCCTTCAACCAACCCAACCCCCCCAACGCCTTACATCCGTAAGGGTAGACAGGCAATAGGGATTATGTAAGAAAGTGATTTTTCTTAGGTTTTTTGCAACTGTCCATGACTCCATATTGCAAAAAATGTGTTTTTATAATTATTAAATATTAATTGAGGACATAGTATAAAAGATATTGATGATGGTCGTTGACCGAAAGCGCTCATTTGAATTTAAATACATCCAATTTTCTTAACGAAATTGTTTCGTTTTTACACACTGGCGTCTTCGTCCCGTTTTTAAACAAAAAAATCAATTTGACTCTGAACTTTCTCAACTTATAATTTAATTCAAATATTTCAAAGGGTTAAACGGGGACATAATTTACGTTCCCACTGTATGCTATAGGGCAGTAGTCGCATTCTTAACTTCTTAAATTTCACGCAAATAAATCTTCTGCCCTGAAAGAAGTACTTTTCATTAAAACAAAAAATTTTTTACTCTCATAAACCTATTTTCACAAACCCTGTAGGAGTTAAGTATTGAAATCTATAATTCTGTATATGTATGTGTGTGAATGCGTATCAAGATATTTAAAATCTGACTTCAGATTCTTGTTAACACTAAAGAGTATATTTAATTTGGAAATATCGACTTAATACTAACTTTCATCTAGGACAAATTAAGCTAAATTCCACTATATTCACGTCAAGAATCTATTTTTGTTCTGTTTACAAGTAATTTTGGAATACCCTACTCTGTATATTTCACAATCCCATGACGGCAATATACGACTCAGTCAAGTTTAATTTTTGATTGATTTCAACGTTGTAACTACCTGCTTTATGAGTTTTTTCTGTATTTTATGGCGACCATAAATTTTCTAAGCAACATTGGAGTTTTATGCATTTTATAGGTGTGCATGATAAATCAACAATTACGTTCTAGCTGAATTGTTTTGTCAAATATAATTTTCCCTATTGTCCCAAAAATGGATACAGAAAGTAAGTTTTAATTTATTTATTTTTTATAGGGAATATAAACGGGACGAGGCCAAGGACGGTATTCGCTTATATCTAATATTGTTATAATTTATGTAATATATATCTGTATATACAAATTATCAGTAAATAAATATTTTCAAGAATAATTAACATATTTAAGAACAAACAGAATTGATGAAAACAGTTAATTTTTAATTAAATATATTTTTTTAGTTTGAGGCAAAAACTGGCAAGAGAGTCAGAGTATATGTCAATGTCAATACTAATAGGGTTAGGAGATTGAGTTAATCGATTTACAAAACCTATGCAAAGGTGAATTTAAGTAATAATTAGTGTTACACGAATTAACAAAAAATGTAAATTTTTCGCTTGTATTATAAAGTGGGACATTAAGAGAGATAAGATAAGTAATCGCTGTTGAATCAATTAGATAGTTTATTTCTTTTACAATTGTTTGAAATTAAATCAAGTGTATTTCTAGAGACGTTAGTAAAATTATTAAATTGAGATAGTCCGCAACAGGAATTATTATCAATAACCTGTTTAGGTATACATGTTTATTTAATGGATCTAATATTCTAATGCCCATATTATACTAGGTAGGTTAAAGTCACTACAGACTAAAAATATTTCATTTGGATTGTTATGGATAATTTCAATTAATTTTGGAGCAAAATAAATTTAACGAGCAAGAGGTTTTTATCAGGTGTAATTGTTGGGAATGGGACGTTTCGGCGTAGCCAATTCGGCGTTGCCGTTTCGGCGTGGCCGTTTGGACGTCGGCCATTTCGGCGTCGGCCATTTCGCCGTTGGAAGTTTTGGCAAACTTAACAATATAATTTTTATAAATTTTAAATAATTGTTATATTTATTATAATTAGGTTTATTATAATTAAATAATAAAACTGTTTTCGTGTCGAAAGGAAGACTAAAATAAAATGTCTATATAATATTACCGAAAAAAAATGGAATATTCGAAACTGAAATTTTACATTTTTCAAAATTCTTGTATTATCATTTTTTTATTTGTCTTTTCAACAGTAGTAATTATAACGATGTATATTTTGAAAAAAAAACTTGAAATTGGTCAAAAAAGGTTTTAGGTCTAAAATACCACTAAAATTTAACAAAAGTTATTTTCAGTTTTAAAATTTGGAAACTAATAAGAAAAAATACTGTAGGTTCTAAAAATGTCAAAAAAATTTACCGGGTGGTTCAAATGTTATGAGCAAGGAAAGAAATGGGCAAAATGGATAAAACACCCTGGATCTCGGTTATAAAGAGCGCAATACCCATTGTATAGCGGTTTTTTAGAATCACCTCGGTGACCCCCCTCTCCACAGTTAACGTATGTCCGTTTCCCAATGAATCACCCTGTATAAAATATTAATTACAATACTGTTATAATTCTGATAGGTACTTGAAAAACAGATTAAAGCATTTATCCCAATCCTATGCAATACCTCACTTATTTCAATTCTTTACTTATTTTAGAATAAAACTTACAGCGGTTTTAACACACATACTAAAAATTAGTATTGCCGGCGACGCCGAAATGGCCGTCGGCGAAATAGCCTGACGTCCAAATGGCCACGCCGAAACGGCGACGTCCAGGTGTCCTAGACCCCTTTCTTGTTACCCACAAATCTTCGGCGTCTGACATCGATTCACTTCGCATTACACTTCACATGTTATTATTGACACCTATCAGGACCGGTCCTCCTTTTTTGTCAGTAGAGCCTGACTCCTCCTCCTTTTCTATCAGTAGAGCCTGACCTCCTCTTCCTTTTCTGTCAGTATAGCCTGAGTCCTCTAGATCTCGCCGGAAAATATGAAATGAGTCGGGTAGAACTTCGGATGAGGAAAATAAGTTATTTAGCCAGGTTTCAGTAAAGCAAATAACGAATTTTTAAAAATTTTAGACATTTTCGATTTCAGACATCCAACATTTTGATGAAATACCAAGAAAGCCATTGATTATCGAGAATATTCAACTAGTAGCTTGAATTTTTTAACAAAATTACAATTTGTTTATATCACTTTCAGAATAAATTCTGAACACAGGAGTATTGTCATCTTTTCGCAAGAACATGCACACTTTCATCCTTAATCTAAACAAACTTGAATTGTTTAATTTTTACTACCTAATGTATTGTTTGTTTCGGAAAATTTTTAATTTCAGATAAAAATCGTTTTAAAAGTTTTTTATGCAAATATTAAAATTCTAGTGTCATAGTTAATATAATATTTTTTGAAAAAATGACATTAATGAAAAATGCACAAATCTTATATTATCGTGTAATTTTATTGTATTAATTTATTTTTATTACAATGTCAAACAATAACCACTTGTACGAAAGTCCTAAAAACTCATCTTAAGATAATGTAGAATAAAAATCGATCTCTTTCAAAATAAATCTGTCTGAAAGTGTTGACTGAAAGAACAATCATAAAAAGCCTAGCGAACAAATTGACTTTGAACCATAATGCGGAAAGGACTCGATGAAGAGAAATGAAAAATACAGATAAATGTAGTATGTGGCAATCAAACACAGTTGGCCAATCTTTTATTGGATTCAATCACGCAGAACTTCGTATGTAGTTAGAGGAGAAAAAGTGCTAAAAATATATTAGAATCGTGATTTTGTGGGAAATAAGGGCAAATATAACAATAAAATTAGGTGGTAACAAATCATAAAAATTGATTTTAAAAATTGACTAGTAAGAAATTCCATTAGTTTTAATCATAAATAAATTAAAAACACATCTTAAATTCAATCGTGCGTATTCTTAAACTTCTAATATTAATTTGTTCTTAGGAGCAATCATGATAACTGATAAAAAGTCCTTTATGCTAATTGATCTCCATCTTTCAAGATTGAATAAACCCTCAAAAAAAGTATTAAACGAAAAAAATTGTGTGGTCGGGGATCCCCGTCAAGAACTGTAAGTTCCTTACCTTATTTAATATATTTATTTAATAGGATATTAAATAAATAAATTAAATAAATAAATAAATATATAAATATCTCTCTGTGTGTCTACCCCTATTTTTTATAATTTTCGCAATTTTTTTCAATTTTTCTCTAATTTCTCCTATATTTCCCTATTTTTTCCTAATATCTCTAGTTTTCCTGTTTTTTTCTTCTAATTTTTCTTATTTTTTCTCTATTTTTCATTATTTTCCTATTTATCCCTATTTTTCTCTATTTTCTCCATTTTTCCCTATTAATGATGCCCAAAAGCCTTAGTATTAGTTTCGTGATGGCGAAAAAAATTTCTTACCCCTACTTTTTATCACTTTTCTAGACGTTTCCGAGTACCCTGAGTCCGAAAATGCAAAAAAATCCTGTCCGAACGTCTTGATGTCTCTCTGTCTGTCTGTATGTAAACACTGTAACTTTTGAACTAAAACTTTGATCGAGTTCCGGTTTTCACCTTATTGGAAGAACCCTATTGAATTTGAGCAGGATCGTACCGGCCCTTCCGACACCCACCATAGAAATGAAAGTGGCTTGTATGGGAAAACTTTTTTCCGATTCAAATTTTTAGAACTTTTTCTACTTCATATCATCTATAATACTCCCCTATATGTATGTGAAAAGTTGGGCTAGTATCGCACAAGCCATTCGGGTACCCGCCCCACAATGATCCATAAAAATCAAATTCTTAAGGGATAAACTTTTTTTCACAGCAAATTAAAAAAAATTACGTCAGATCATGTATAATAGTGTACATGTATTTGGCGCCAATGCTTCACAAAATAAAAAGCGTTCGCTCGATGAGCCGAAGTCCCGAAACGGTGCACCACCACCGTTTAAGCGTCTCTAGAATTCTTCTATATTTTTTCTTATTTTTCCTTACTTTTCCATTATAAAATTGCAATAATTTTGTCGTGCGCGTCGGCAACGTATTTACAATTCATCTAGTTTATCCAATTTACGATACTACTGACCATGCAAAAATAACTATAGTAATCAAACTTTTGACATTTTAAATAAATAATCGTTACCAAAGAACGAATACATACTTTGTAAGATCTCTATTTTGCATTTTACGTTACGATACAGTATCTGCCAGATAATCCCAAAACCTTTAAATAGAATTTATAACAATAAAAAAGTAACGATATAACTACAGCTAGCTGTTTAATAACTCTCTAAAGAAGCGTGTATACAAAAAGACTATTCAGCATAGAAAGGATAATTATAAAGATCAGATACATTCTGGAACATAATCCCATCACAGATTTTAATATTCTCAGATGGTTCAAATATTAAGAAAACGCCAGCCGCAATTTTTTTGAAGACCTGTCTATCTAAAAAGTAATATACTAAGTATCTGTCTACCGATAGAAGGCAGCATTATACAGTGTGGTCCAAAATTGATTGAACACTATTGGGATATCCTAATCCGTTATAGATACAAAGGTAGTTGAATGGGAAGATGTTTATTTTCAAGACAAATTGATTAGTTTTTTTTTTTTAATTCAAATATCAGGTCCAATTTAAAAAATGTCTAAATCTAGAATCAATTTTAGATGCATGTGATAACAGTTTCTATTTCAAACGTATAAAATGCAAATAAGCGATATTTACATTGGTAAAGTTGGCCGATTTAAATTTACTGAATTGAAACAGGAATAAGTATAAATGAAAAAAAATGTACATTACATTTTAGAAGAAAAATTACTAGGCGGTCATAAATTCTCCAAAACAAAGCGAACCCACCAATCAAGAAGCTAGTATGAATGTTTTTATTCAAACGAATGATATTTATTAAAAATTAATTCGGAAGAAATCAGATTTGCCCCAATATAAATTAATGTATTCAAAAGATAGAAAAAAAAACAAAGCTTGACTATTAAATAAACGAAGTTCTTCGAAACAAAGAAATTAGTAAAAAAAAATTGTTTGGTTGATTTGATTGCCCTGAACCTCGGTGCCCTCTGCTCGGAGTCGATGGTTAAACTAAGTTAAATTTTTAAATTTCAGCTTCGTCACAACCCGTTTTATGTGATCAGCTAACTGCAGTAAAATTTTCATCGTTATAGAATCACTCAAAGCAGTTTTCAATCCGAGTCACGACCAAGAAAGCTCAGCTCTGGTTCGGTTTGATAAATCAAACAACTTTTTTTTCTCTTCATATACATTAAACTACCATGTATAAATTCAATTTTAGTTTAGTGCAGCAGAAAAAGAATATTGATGTGCATGGTTATGTAACAGCAGAATTATAATTTTATACCTTCTAGGGTATCATCAAGAGTAATCTGAGTTTTGAACTACTGGAATCGGTACAAACAAATAAGCGAAATCTTCGTACTTAAATAAATTCCAACAAATCTTCGTTGGTTATGGGTTATTTGAGTACATACATATTCTAAAACATTGAATAATCTTGACAAAAATTACTTCTATTTTTAATTCTAACGACCAGAGAGGTTAAGGAGTTAGAATCGGGATTAAACTTTTAGAAAAAAAAAACTGAAACTTTGATGTCCAAATACTGAACTCTGTGGAAACAAATAATATTTTTTATCTAAAAAATAAAATTTACAGAAATACGTCTGAAAGTCCAAACTGGATTTTTTTTTCAAAATGTAGATATCGACACTAGCTTCTCGATGGCATGAAAAAAGTCATTTTAGTCTCTTTTTGGATTTGTTTACAAGCCAAATAACAAATAAATTATTTCGGCCATTTTAAAAAAAAAATTATTAGATAAAAGAGCGTTGCGGAAACTGGAATTAAAAAATAGTTATTTATGCAACAAGTGTGTAAAGTGATACTTTTTTCACGAATGTGAATTTTGTCGCACGCTCCAAAGGCGAGTGCGACAATCACATGGCTGAAAAAAGGTAGTTTACACATAATGCATACAATATTTTTCTACTACCAAAAAATTTGTACGTATTAAGTAAAAAATAATACAAGAAGCTTTTTTGCAAAGTCTTGAAATTAACCAGTTTATTTTGGCACATAGACTCTTGGCAAAATAAAAAACATAAGGATATTGCAAAAAAATATGTAGCGCATGAGAAGAAGTTATTTTGCAAATTTTATCTTACCTTACGCACTAGTGAAGTAAAGTTTAACTTTACACACTCCGTAACGTGCGTAAAGTAAGTACTTTACGCACGGTAGTAGAAAACATTATTTTTTATGTATCAGAACTGTAGATATGTAACGTTTAGCATTTTGGCCGATTGTTAATTAACAAAAGCATATTTTGTATTATAAACTTATAAAAACTAATTTTTAAACATTTACGTTTTTAATTTTAGTTAGCATAAAAAACTTACTTTTTTTATACAGAGTATTTCATTGGGAATGATAAATAGTTTAACCTTCAATAAGGATCCATTTTGCTCATTTCTTTATTGCCTTATAACTTTTCAATCGCACTGTATATTTTTTGATATTTGGTAAATATACTCACTGTATCCTGACAAATACATTGAGGCATTAAGAGACATAGAAAATACATGTGCGACTTCTCTAAAAATTTTCAAAGTTTTTCGGCTCGAAACAACACCCTGTATATGACAACATTTTTTTTCATACTTAAAAACTCTACATTGCGTTTCAGTAACGCAAACCACAATGAGATTTTTCTGACCATGCCGTTTTGTTAAGTCGAATAAGTAGTCTTCCGCCTTTGTATGATAAGAAAATAAATGCTCAAAATTGACTCAAATGCTCGAATAGGTTGTTGTCGTGCAAGCTATATCCCTAACTAAGGAACCATTTGGCAAGAAAAGCCTCCGCGACCGAATTTACGGGCCCTGAGCCTGTATTTGACATTCCTAAATCCTCAGTTCGGCTTTGGCTGACGAGGTAGGCTGCTAAAGAACATCAGTCAAACTGTAATCTCGTGCCGGGTCAAAAATACAGTAAATTCATGGTCAAAGAAACCATCAAAAGCACTGGCTAACGATATTCTGCAGCTAAGCCGAAATCAAATAAGGCATGTCACGAGACTAATAACTGGACATTGCCAGCTTGGGGAAAACCTATACAAAATGGGCACCTACCAAGACGAACCCATCTGTAGATTATCTAATGGGGAGAAGGAAACAGCCTCTCACATTATACTAGAGTGTCAAACACTTATACGCTGGAGGTACAATCTCCTGGTGCAGAAAACTCACAGAAGGCCTTCTCCATAGAAAATTTGGTGAAGGGGTTGCTAAGCTTGATGGAGTAAGGAACAAACACGCTGTGACGTTTCATATCCATACCGGGTCATCTTTACAAAAAAAAAGAAAATTCCGTTTTATTTTGGACCGTTTTTATCTTCTAGTGATTGCAGGTACATTGTTTAAATTTATTTTGTATAATTTATTTCACCGGCTTTTTTATGGATGCAGCACAACAAGAAATCTCTTAAACCACAACACAAGCTCAATCTACTTTTATGCATGAATGTATGATTTAATAAAAGATATTATGTCTAATCTAACCATACAATGTATGATTTGCTGAGACGTATGTGTTTTCATTTTGCTTCCGTCACTGTCGCGTTAGTTACTGTTCAGTAGTAATATCCCAGTATAGGTAACAATCAGTAGTGGCACTCTAGAGCGGCTCCTTTGATCTTTGAAAGTACAAATTTAGACTGACATTTGACATTTTGTGGATGTGAAGCTATATTTTTAACCGACTTGGTTAGATCTGGTTATATAAAGTAAGCGTATAATATATCTATATATAATTAACCAAATGTCACCAAATACATGTATAACGAAGTATTATTACATTTTTTACAGTAATTATATTTATAAGCAAATTAAAAATGTACAAACAGTTTATTGTTTCTCTTTGTTGAATTTTATTGTATATTTAATACACTTTTCCATGTTGTCAAAATAAACTTATATCTTATTATCGTAAAGTATATCAAACAAAGACAAAAAACCTAGTAAGGTAATATTAAGGATGATATTATTACTATGAAGGAATTATTTATAGGAATACATTGTTTTTTATTATATGCATAAACAAAAACTCAGAAATGAACGGTCTGCGCACGGTAGCGAGTTCAATAATTTTACATCCACAAACTGTCTGCGCAGTAAAAATGCGCGACTTTTTCCCTCATAGAGAGTGACATACCCCTGGTAATATGCCTAGGGCAGTGATAATCACGAAATAATTTTATTAGTTTTCGTAACATCCCGACGCCGTTGGCGGAGGGATGTTACCTAAAAAACCGTGCCTGAGAAAAATATATAACATTATAAGCATTTATCACTGTCCGTGGGGTATTTGGACAGAAAATTTTTGGCTTTTTAGATTAGATCTTCAACACTATTTGCATCTAGCAGGTATTTTCTGGTATCGCAAAATTCCATACAAAATTTCTATACATATTTTTTGCTTCTTACAGTAGTTTTCTTTGATTGACTTGTCTAGTTTGACATTCTGTAGAAGTGTTGACATTCAGCCAGGTTTAACCTTTCAATTAATTGGTGTACATGTTCTATGATAATTAAATGGGAAGAAGTATAATAGTAGATTCTGTAACAAGGTTAGAATGAAAAATTCGACAAGAGTGGAAAATTCCGAACGCGAGCGAAAGCGAGTGTGAGGAACCACGAGTGTCGAATTTTTTCATTCTGACCGAGTAACAGACTATATTTTCTCCACGATCAAAAAGTATAAATCAAAATTAAATTAAATCTGAACACAAGTTATTTGTTGACATATTTGTATTACATTGTATTAATATTTATAGTGCTGTGGTACACTTACCGATATTAAAATCTGGTCCATTGGTGTTTTTTTATAATTTGCAATTTCAGATATTATTAAATTCTATATCTACTTCACTTGATTTTTCACTCATTATTTTGTTTAAATTAAAACTTGTTTGAAAATATTTATTACCGTCGCCATTTTATATCTGACAGTGACACTTTTGAAATCCAGGGCAATCCCATATCGTTTATTTCGATTACAGAAAATCCATTCTTTACCTTGATAAAGAATGAAAATACATGCAAAATGCATAAGAGGCAAGTATTATAGAATAAATATTCAGACTCTAGAGGGTGAATGTTTACATTCTATTATTAAAAATGATTTCAGAATTCATACATTCAGTAATGGCCGTGGAGAAACTACTATTTCTATTACGAACATTTTCAATAAATACAATATTGAAATTATATAAAGTAGGTATTAGACGAAACATCAAAGTTTGATTTTTCTTATTTGACCTATCAAAAATAAATGTTTTCTTGGTAAATCCCTGTTTAAGTGATAGCAAATTAGTAAAATTTGTACTTAGTTGTATCAATATTGGATGTATAATGCACATCTTTAATAAAAAAGCAGTGTATGTATTTTAAAAAATAAAGAAATCTATTTTCGAATAGAAGCACTTTGTTCTTAAATAGTTTTAAATGTATCTTGATATGGTTGGATACAGAACAAAATGAAGATTTCAAAAATAAAATAAAAACTATAGGTCCGTATTTAAAACAAAATTGAGGAATGCTCTTTAAAGTCGAAACGTCCTATATAAAAACTGACTACGCTATGTTAAACCGTATTTTGGGTGATAATTAAATTACAACGAAAATCGTCAATTTTGGTTTTAAGCAAATATCTGGGAAACCTAACCTGATATTAAATTTTTTCAAATCCAGTAAATTTGTCTTGATAAAATGTAACTTTTTCCCCATTTAACCAACTTTGTATCTATAACGATTAACGAAATCCCAATAGTGTACATTTAAATTTTTAACACCCTGTATATCTCCGCTACTTTTCCATATTAACTAAATTAATACTTTTCGTTTCGTACTACATATGAATCACGGTCGATTTATTCCAGTGTCGGGTCTCCACAAATACCAATGTTGAAGGATAATGTTTCATACCACAGTTCTTAAATAGAAATTTGGCCCAAGCTCTTGGTTCCTAAACCTGGGATTTATATATTTTCTCCTTGTGACATATCTCTCTTTTAACTGTTTTGAATGCCTTTCACATTACTGTGCATATTTTTTCATAAGAAAAAATAACAATATATAACTCTAATGTAAATGATTTTCTTTTGACATTTTTATATGTATTTTTAGTACACAGGAAAGCAATAATAGAGTTAACGAAATACTTATTAAAATTGAATAGATATTTTTTGTATTAGCAGAATTTATATGGTAATTCTTGGTGATTTAAAAAAATGGATTCCTAGTTATTAGTTACGATAATAGTTATTGAAATTACTGGTGTAAAATATACAACAATGGCTTGAATATTTAATTTAAAATCTTTTAACCTGTTCGTATATACCTTATATTGTAATATTCTACAGGAAAAAATATAATACTGAAAAAAAAAATTAAACATAAACTGTGAAAAATAGTTATTTATTTTAATGTGTATAAAGTGATACTTTTTTCACGAATGTGAATGTTGTCGCACTCGCCTTTTGCTCGAGCGACAATCACATGAGTGAAAAAAGCACTTTACAAAAATATATTTCGCATGCAAGAGGTTAACAAGCTATTTTCCAAAATCTTCAAGTTAACCAGTTGATTTCTGGTATATAGAACCTTGACAAGAAAAGAAACAAAAGGAGATTGCAAAAAATGTCTTGTACATGCAGTAGAAAAATAGTTTTATGATACGACCCCAAGTTTGAACTTTAACAATACATATTTTTTTTTAATTTCATACTTTCATAATAATTTTATTTAATAATATAGTGTGGCGTCTTCAAATTTTAACCCTCTTTATATATTTCTAAATTATGGCATCAAAATACTGTAATTATTATATACATAAAACTAAAAATATAAATTTCCTCTATCTAACAATATACAGATACAAGCAAATAATGTAAACTAATAAAAAAACTTTGTGTTCATAAAATCTTAAATGGCATCATTAGAAGTAGCGAACTGTTTTCGCTAATTTACCCTTTAGGGATTTAAGAACTTCGAAGTTGTAAATATTTTATTCAGTAATAAAAATTGTTCTCAATACCCGTCCTTAACAAGAATGGCAAGATATTCTAACTTTATTATCTTTATTTTATGATAATATTTTGATGTATACTAGAACACCTTACAACTGAAATAACTTTATAGGAATATAAATTTCGTATCTTGTAGAATATTTGATCGACATAAAATTTTTAAATCCATTATTTTTATAAAATCATTTTTATAAAGAATCAAATGGTGAATGAAGTAGAAATCAATGATGTCGAATATTTTATTGGTTAGAAATAAAATGTTTTTTTCTTGTTATTTTATTCAAATGTATATTTTGAAATCATATGAGTTCAATAACGTTTCTTTGACTATTTTTAAATAATAAAATTGTCGACACAGAATTTGTTAGAACTTGAGAACAGGAAAAATGAGTAATTTTGTTATTTAATAAGTGGTGTTGAATAATAATCCAATATTTTTTTTTTTTAGCTTTCCGTCTCGAATAGAAGTTTAGATAGACTTTTTTTTCGTGGAAAATCAATTTTTTCCACGTTTAATGACATTTTAAGTCATTTGGAGCAAAACAAATTTTTGAGATTTCTGCACGATTTCAATACCTACTACGGTTTGCCCTACTTCACCGAAGGTGAAGTATTGGCGGGCCGTAGTAATAAAGTGCAAGTAAGGTCGAAGATAACCATGGTATAGGTATAGAAAATATTTTAAACCTTAATCTTATCACAAGAAAGAAATACATTCTTTATTCGAATCTTTATTAACAATCTGTAGAAAATCTCCAGTTGTAAAGCATACATGCAAAAGTCGATAAATCCATATTGCTGGTTTTTGAGATATTGGCCAAAAACATATACAGCGGAATCCGTGAAATATTTTAAAACTGCCAAAACCTCATTTTTCTGTTTTTGGTTTGTCTTGAACAATCCCAAAGATTTATTGACATATTGCGCTTTTTTACTTTTTTATCTATTTTAATATGTTAAAAATGTTGAAATGAATGGAACAAAAAGTTTTTCATTATTCTTACGAAAAATAACAACAAACAAAAGTAAAAATCGAAAAGATACAAACAAAAATATAAAGTCGTTATTTAAAAGAGCTTACAGAAAACAACTAAATATCGACAGCCTCCTCCTCTTCAAGGCAGTCAAACACACTATCCAATTTTTCAACATTGGCATTATCCTTATCAACAGTTATTCTGTAAAGTAATGTTCAAACCAAACTATTGATTTAACAAATGCCGAAGAGATTTTTTTCTGAGATACCCCGGTTTGTATTTTTTCTACTATATCAGGAATTTTAGGTTTTACTAGTTTTTCTTTGTCAGAAATAAAATAATAGTTTTGGTATGGGCATACTTTGACCATCGCTCGATCATTATATTTTTGAAAAAATATGCTATTCATTTAAATTTTTTATACCCACTTGAAGACTTTCAAACAGTCTCCAGTTGATTCCCATCCTTTTTACTACTCCTACTTCTTCATAAAAGGATTGTAGCTTTTGTCCTAAGAAGATTTTCTATACCCGCCCAAATACTCTATCTACAGGTAGGAAAAGAGTGGTCTTGTACTGGAAATAATATCTCTAATTTTGTAACGTGCATTGGTGCTTTAAACCTGAGCCAGAAGTAAAAATTGTGCAAAATGTATTTATTCTTGCTCTGCCCACCGCATCCATCACAGAATAGGCGAACTATTGTTAATAGTCCAAGGAATCCAAATATCTTATAAGAGCAGATCCTACCTCGATTAATCCTCTTTCTTCCATGTTTTCGTTTCATGTAAAAAAGTTATTTTTTTGGATTAACTGTCAACACAACAAAAAATATACATGCTTACTTGTTGAGCATAAAATGAATCAGTAATAGGAGTTTTTGGCAAAGGCTGAACTTATTGCTAGTCAAACCAAAAAGTAACCAAGTCGTCAGGATTCTGTTTCAGCAAACTATAAAAAGCATTGGATCTCTTTTTATGAATTATAAGTTCGGTTTTGAGTTCTGTTTTCTTTACTATGTCAACATTCTTTTTAATCAAGTATTTAAGTTTGGTACATTTTGCGCAAACATCGAATCGGTGGTTATATTAAAGTCATCAAAGAACACTTTCCTAAAAATAGAAAAAGTAACCGTATGCTCAACATTGCATTGACTCAAATACATCTTCCTTATATTTTTCTTTTGGAATATTTCCTTAGCATAAAACCTGGGCTATATAATTCATTCTATTTTTTTTTTAAATTAACACATTTCATAAAAAATGCCTGGCATACGCGTTTTTTTTCTTGGACACTCTTTTGGACAGAAAATAATGTACCGCAAAATTACGCCTTCTCGACTGAGCCCCTTTTGTAGGTCTTTGTCTCTTAATTGGAACTACAGACAAAGCGACATAATTTCGTATAATGATCAATTTTGTTATTATTTTAAAAAATTTTACTTGGCAACGCTCCCACGTCGCTTATTGTAATAGTTTCATACAGATATGCAAGTCCATTATGATGGCAAACCCTCCTAGAATTAGTCATATTAGGATCACTATCTACATATCTAAAAAAGGAAACAAAATATAATTGAATGCTAGAAAAACATATTATTTTAATTTGTACCTTTGTTTTTTTTGCTTCTGTCTTTTTGTTTCATTTGTTTAGCGTTTCCTACTTCCTATACGAATATCTAACACACTAACTTCTGTTTCTTCCATCTTAAACACGTGTTTTACCAAACGCATGGGATCAACGTACACTGGCGACTGGCGTTTGTTAAAAATCTGGCCACCTTACTCTTGTTATGCAAAGAGTACGATCTCCAGATTTTGGTATTCATCAAAAAACAAAGATATCTCCGATTCCCTGGCGTTAAGATACTTAAATAATAATTAAAAATATTCATAATAGATGGCAGAATTTTGCATTGTTTTTGTGTGTATTCGATTGTCCATTATTGTTCACTAATTATATTCGTTTGTCCACCTTTCGTTACAAAATGGCAGACAAAAAATTTTTTTTGACCGTAAATTGAAGTTTTTATATTATAAGGGTGGCCACGGAAAGTTGAATTTTTTGTATTATAAGGGTAGTCCAGAAGGGTTCTTATTTTGTTGCAAAATACGGGATATGAAAATTTAGAAAGAACAAATTGCAAAATCTATTTTCGCTAGACATGGAAAATAGATTTATTGGGTTATCCCGGCAGCCACAGAATTATTGTCCACTTTAATTCTTTGGTTTTTTCATTTTAATTGTTTTATTTTATTTGTAGATGTTTGTCTATTCTCGTCCAGAGATTATAACCAAAAATGAGAATTCGTTTTTTGCCCTCCATTTTGAAATGGTGCTTGGACAAACAAAACTCTTAGGTGGATAGTTTTGGACTAACAGTGGACAAACAAATGCAAAAAAAAATTACAAATTTCACAATATAACAATTTTTTTTATTTATGTAATTAATGATAATTAACCGGTGGGTGGACAAACAAAACTAATTGATGGACAGACGTGGACAAACATAGAACAAACGACCTATGCGGTTGAAATTTTTTTCTGCAATTTATGGGGCCAGGGAGTAAAATTTACAAAAAAAAAGGTTATGGGCCGCCATTTTGAAACGAAGGGTGGGCAATAATGGATAATCGATGGACAAACGAATGCACACAAAATTATTTCAAAATTGGCAAAAGTGCATCAATCTGAGATTCTACATCGAAAGAGCTCACCAAAAATAGAGAATCGGTATTTTGCTTGAAAAACTTAAATTAGTTGTAAGTTTGTAACACTCCATTTTCTATATTAAAAACTCATTATGCACCCTGTATTTAATTAATATATTTTTAAAAGTTCATGAAAATTTTAGTAAACTAAAGATGAAATGGTGAAATATCTTTTTTTTTGTTACTGAATCCATTATTATACCTTTTTCTAACGCCGTCACTGGACATGGGTTTTTTATTATTGAGAATTAATGGTTTTTTAGATTGCATCAATTCCTTTTAATGGAGCTTTTTGTGATTTTAGGATGGTAAATGGTTCTTATAAAAGCATTTAAAACTGTGTTTCTATTGAACGAGAACCTTACGTCTAAAAGGTAGAATAACTAATTTCTTTTCTTTGACTACTGACCTGAGAAATCACTATTATTTACTCTATTCCTCTAATAAGAAATAATATTTCTCTCCCTTGATAAATATTGATAATAAAAAAACACCTATGCAAATATTGAAAAATACACTCGGAAATTCAACACTAATAAACGGTATAATGAAAATTATAAAAACAAATTTGAAATTATAGTTAGTTGTACAAATTGCGGTATAAGCATAAATTAAGATATAAAAAAAATACAATACAAAAAGTTATAAAAAAAAATGTGTTTCACTTTTTATACTTGTTTATATTGAACATAAAATTATAAAAAAAAAACAAAAATGCAACAGTAGTTTTCTTTAATAAAAATAAATTTAAATTTCACTAATCAAGTTCTAATTAATTATTTTATAAACATCTCGAAATAAAACCCTAAGGTGATAACCTTTTTATGTCTAATTCGAGTCAAGTTCCACATGACCTATCTCAACATTAGTGGCGTACACTCGATTTAACATAAATTTTTAAAATGTAATTATTGCCTCAATTATAGGTATTTTTTTATATTATATTTTTGCACATTCTACCAAAGTTTAAAGATTAACTTGTTTTAATATATGTATGTATTTCAATAATTCAAGTAAAATTAGATATTATTTTAATTCCTTAAATTAGAATAGTTTGTGTTGCAATAATCATATTAACTGTGGCAAATAAGCAAAAATGTAATTAGAATAATTTTTAAATGGCAGCGCTGGAACCCCCTTCTTTTAAACATAACGAAAATATGCAAGAATTTGTGTCGGAAAGTTCAGATTAATCTGCGTACAAAAAAGATTAAAAAATGATATTAAATATGAAAAGGGGCTATTTGCTTAAATTGTTTAAACGAAGAAGCATATAAACTCATATTTAATATGTGCATTCCGAACGAACCGGAAACGAAAAATATGGTAAATTATAAGGTTAAATAAACGAAAATTTTTCTCTAGTAGTTCTGATTTTGTAAACCAAGAATAGTGGATTCTGTAACAAGGTTAGAATGAAAATTCGATACGAGTGGAAAATTCCGAACGCGAGCGCTAGCGAGAGTGAGGAACCACGAGTGTCGAAATTTTTCATTCTAACCGAGTAACAGACTATATTTTCTCCACGATCAAAAAGTATGAATCAAAATTAAATTAAATCTGAACACAAGTTATTTGTTGACATATTTGTATTACATTGTATTATTATTTATAGTGTTATGCTACACTTACCGAAATTAAAATCTGGTGCAGTGGTGTTTTTTCATAATTTGCAATTTCAGATATTATCAAATTCTATATCTACTTCACTTGATTTTTCACTCATTATTTTGTTTAAATTAAAATTTGTTTGAAAATAATTATTATCGTCGCCTTTTTGTATCTGACACTGACACTTTTGAAATCCATGGCAATCCCATATCGTTTATTTCGATTACAGAAAATCCATTCTTTACCTTGATAAAGAATGAAAATATATGCAAAATACATAAGAAGCAAGTGTTTTAGAATAAATATTCAGACTCTAGAGGGTGAATGTTTACATTCTATTATTAAAAATGATTTTGGAATTCATACATTCAATAATGGTCGTGGAGAAAAGCTTTTCGTAGCCCGAAAATCACCGCATAGAAGTGTTAAATAATGTACGGCAAAAATACATCTAAATATCAATCGGTGAATTTAAAGGTTCTTTAGAAATTGATAATGCCTTAGTAAATCATACTTGCTATTAATTTCAACGTCTCTTTTCTGCTACCGGGGCTAATCTGGACGGGACTCGTGGGCTCCGAATGACGGTCCTCAATCACCTTAAACCCAGTACTATGTCCTTGTCATTCAGGTGATCTACCGACTAGCAAGTTTGTAATTGTGCCATCAACCCCTATCAGTTCCACGAGATATCCGATCTCATCCGGCTTGGTTACCGGCGTGAATTGAACTGCGCATGGCACAAATACCTTTTTGCAGTTGCCCATACTCTTATCTGACTTGATTTTTACTTGAGATTTATGGGAATCGAACCCACGACCCGATAAATGACCAAGCATAAAGGCCAATGATCTAAGTAAATCAATTTATTATTGGATACAATAAAGGTTTGGTAAAAGATCTTCTTTATAAAGGAAAGAAGACTATTACGTTTTCCAATGTGGTTCAATCTTCAAATTTCAAATCAAGCTTTTTTAAAGGAGGTGTTGAAAAGTGAACCAGAAATACATTTTACTGGGGTTTCAAGGCATAAAAATTCCACATAGGCGCATAATTCCACTTCGGTACGTTTGTCTGTATATCTTAGATTGAAAAGTGCAGAAGCAAGAAGGAGTGGCCTCTCAACGAAATAGTTATAGATAAATTCAAATGTTCGGTTTGTGGACGAAAAACCCATGAATCAGATAAGTGTTCATGTCGTGAATGCTACTGTCATATTTGCAGCCAAAAGGTTCGATGTGTCTAACAAAATAAAACAGATGTATGTTTGTTATATGATGTTATGGGGGGGGAGGGGGTAATTACACTGCAACCTATAAGATCTATTGTGTCCTCTTCTAGTGCTTATAGTTATTGAGGATGTCTCAGTGATTAGAACAATCCGTCCAGTCCTATTCTACTCAAGAGATTTAACATGTCTAACGGTTTCAATTCGGTAGATCTCTGATCTATCTCGTATGCTCCCAGGTATTGGGCCCTTATGTTTTGCAAAGGAGTGAATTCTGAGAGTATGTGGATTAGGTTTTCAACCTCTAAGCCACAAAAGCTGCATTCTTCTTCTGCAAGTCCAAGCTTCTTAAGATATCCTCTCAGCCGACAAGTCCCTCTTAGGACTCCTGTTATTATGCCAAGCTTATTTTTACTCAAGTTGATATATTCTGTTGATCTCTTCTGGTTATATTGCCCAGAACAACTTTCTTTTGTCTCATTTCTTGTGTAAGTGGTTTCATCTTCTGATTTCCACTTCTCTTTTTAATTCTTCCAATATCATGCTGTTACTGATCTCATAAAAGGGTTCAGGATCCCAGAAATGGTATTTCAGCCCCTTTTTTGCCTGGTTTATGTGCTATTTCGTTTCCCTCCAGCCTGGTATGTCCCGGATCCCATAGGAAGGTAACTATATAATTCTTGCTTAGCTCATTTAGTTTTTCTAAGTATTCCTTGACCTGATTACGTAGGAGTTCAGCACTTTGATGGCTGCTTGATTTTCCAATATAATGACAATTTCTTGCCTGTGGAATTTATTTTAGACGTTGAACTGGACACGTATATAGCGTATATTTCCACTTTTCGAAGCATCTGGTACCAGTCTCATATACTCCTATTCCAGTGCCCTCTGCTGTCCTGGACCCATTAGTGTACCATTTAATGGCTTTTATGTTGAGGCCAGCAATGGTATCTTCGTCCCATTTAGTTTTGCGGCCAAGCTATGTGCTGAATTAATTCACAAAGTTATACTTTGTTAGTCTCTCATCCTGAGGCATAACCCAGATGTGTTCGTCTCCTATACGAAAACTGGGATTACGTCTGTTGATTCCTTCTTGAACCATCCTGCGTTTTGTCCTTTTTGCCACATTTTTCCACTTGTATGGACAGAGGTGTGATATTTAGGATTACCTCCATTGCGGCCATCAGACACGTCCTCATTGCTCCTGTTATGCATATACAGGCTATCCTATGGACCTTTAAGAGATTGCTCCTCGACTCCAAGCAACAGCTCCATAAATGATGATTAGTATTACAATAGCTGTATACATCCACTGCAGGATATAAAACAGATAATAAAATTATTTTATTAAGTCTCCAGACAGACTATATTAAGGCAAGCGAGGCACGTGCGAGTTCTAGTAAAATGACGATTATTGACGTAATTAATTATAGAACTCTGCCTTACCTACAGTAAAATTTATCTTCCGATGGTCTTAAAGTTAATCATCGGCAAATGGGCTACAAACTTAACCTTTTCACTGATTATTAATTACTGACTTGAACCATCATAATTATTATTAAATAAAAATCTGGACAATTTTTACCCAATGTATTGAAGTGGGTTAAATATTTATGAAATGAATATAATTGTGACAGAAATGAATATTAAAATGAATACAATTAAAACATACAATTATAAAACAAGTTAACGCGACATTTATTAGAATAATTACTTTTCTTCAAAGCTCCAAAATCTCTTTAACCAGAGGAAGGAAAATAAAATACTGTTGAGAAGGTCTTAATCTTAACCCGGTGTGAACCAAAATCCCATTTTACCGCCATAGCAAAAATGTTTTAAGTTTTTATTTTCAGAAACGACTAGCATGGACAAATTTCTTTTGTTATGGTATTTCTAAAGAACTTTTATTTTCTTAGTTTCTATTAACAGAAGGCTAATATTTTAATTTGATTTACCCTCATTGTCAAAAGGCACGGTTAATATGAGAAAACTACCTAAAAACGTATTCAGACTATTACAGCCTCTCCTTGTGTTTTCCAATAATCTTAAAATATATCTTAATATATGTTGACCTAACTTAACAAATTTTGCTCATTATTTGAACGAGCTGAGTGAACTTAGTGTTTTTATGCATAGTAGGCAAAACGTTGTTTATATTTAATCTGGACATTGGAGCTAGTTGTTTAGTAATTTTTGGAGATTTGTTTTTGATAAAAAACTATAACAAATCTTTACAGGAAATAAATTAAGTTTTTTATTTATTATTTCATTATCTCAATTTTTGGTCCTTCGTATTTTCCTGCAATATAAGGAGATTCGCGTTTTCCAATATAACGATCACCACATCGCAATAGAAAAATCCGGATTTAAGCTTCACTAGTAGCACGTTATCAAATATAAAAAAATCGGGCCGAGAGTAGGTATATTTCATTTACTAATATGGCCTTTTTATACTAATTCTATTGGACTATGTTGCTGTATAACAGTTAATAAATTAAGATGACTGAAATAAGAAAAGTTTGGATTGTAGTACGGCGCTTTGTTTGTGCGGAGACGTGACGTCACACGCAGCACAATCCGCGGTAAAAAGCAAAAACCTTAATATTATATTTCTCCGTTATTTATTGACCGATTTGAAATTTTTTTTACCGATATCTTAGTTTTTGTCAAAATTTTAGTTAAATTTAAAAATATATGATATTATCACTACCATGAAACTTGTTCAGTCCAATACAAAAACGCATACTGATAAAATTTTTATTTAAATTCTTTAATTTGTAATAAAATATGGCGCTGCTAAAAATGAAGCATTTAAACATTTAAAAAAAATATTTTCGGTGAAACTCGACTGTTTAATTTGGAATAACTGTGTAGTGAATTCCGTTTTTTGCAACAAGACATTTTAATAATGACGACTTATTAAAATAAAGAGTTTAGGTTTCTTAGCCTAATCTTGGTAAAAAATTAGATTAGATTTGATTTTCCTGTGTTTTCAATAGGAAATATTTTAAAAAATAAAGGAATATAGAACTTGTGTTTAAATGTTTTTACATTACATCAATTCTGCATTTTAAATGTATTTGACTGTCCCTACTTTAAATACGAATTTAACTTCTCTGACCAAAATACAACATAAACCTCTAAAATTATGTCTCGGGGCAAACCAATCATCACATAACAATTTAGTTCTTGTACAATCACAGGAAATCACTTTAAATTGCCCCAGGAGTTATTTAGCCAATAAACAAATGTTTCTATAATTCCCCTATATTGGTGACACAAAAACGTAGTAAATATTCATTAGAGATATAAACTTCTCCAGTTGAAATAGCAATTATATACGACCACCAAAATGCTATCTGGAGGGGCTACATGTTCAAAAATGCTCAGTTTTAAAATTAAAGTTGAAAATTAAAATATATATTTTCTTTGTTCCTTTTATAATATTTTAAACGAAAATTTGAATGGTGTATAAATATTACTATTACATTAAATTACGTCACTATTTTTACGTTTAAACAAAAAAAACTAGACTGCGCCCAATGCAAACCAATTACTAATTTTTAATTATTTAAATGTAAGACTAGACGGCGTTAAATGAAAATTAGTCACTATTATTTAGTTTTTTTGTTTAAACAAGGACTAGACTGAGCTAAATTTATTAAAAAAAGCACTGTCTTCCTAAAATTGTAATTATTTCATTACCTGATGTTAATTCCCAATGTGCGAAAATTGAGTTATTTTTAATCCGCTTACCTGTTCGATGTGCCAATCTTGGTATCGCCCCTGTATTAGATATGATTTCTTGTTTATTTTTTTATGTTTATGTAAATGAGTTGCCATCCGTATAACTGTTAAACGGGTTAATAGATTTATACCAAATTTTGTTCGATTATAATTTTTGGATTTTTTTCCATAAAAATCTGATACGACTCACATCAGGTTTGACCGGAAATTACATGAAAATTGGAAATTCAAATGAAACACCCAGTATACTTCTACATTATTGGGTTCTTCGACTTCAAGAAGGAAAATGGACCACCTGGTATTCAAATTAGGTCATTCAATTCCCATTAAAATGATGAATATTATTTTTTTAAATTTAGATACAAAATTCTCCTAAAGACATCACTGTTAAATTAAAGGATATTTACATCATCATGATTTAAATATAAATAATTATAAAGAAACAAGATTAAATAATTGACAGAATTGAGACCTTTTATATAATTTTGGTTTGATTATAAGGAATTTAGACCAAACCATTAGCACCTGGGAAGAATGAAAAAAAAATTAAAAATAAAATAAAAATGGCGTCTTAAGTGACATTTGACATTCGATCTGTACGTGTTTGAAGTCGTAGAATCCAAATATGTAAAAATATAACAGGTATTCCATTTGAATTTTCAATTTTCATGTCATATTGGATTTTTATTTAAAAAAAATAGCTCTATTATAATCGACCAAAGTTTGGTATAAATCCATTAACCTGATGTTCCGTATCTTTAGAAATCACTAGCACTATGTGCCACGTGTGTTTAAAACTCAGATAAACTATTATTTTAGAGATTAAACTCACCGGTAAAGTGAGCCACTGGGTAAAAAAGATTATTACTTTAAACATCTTTAAAAGTATTTTTCTACAAAAAACAAAACTATTGAACTATATTTAGTGGAAAAAGTAGTTCTTTATTGCACAAGTAAAATAAAAATTTTTATTGCACTCATCTACAATAGCATTTTGTCATCATGAAAAACATAAACATTAAAATCGATGAAATTTTTAATCTACCTAGTGTCACCCAAAGGTGCTATTTTTTGAAATTTATTTAAAGAAAAGAGGTAATAGCCGTATCACTTTTAATAAAAATAAGCCTTGTAATTTGAGTATATATTTGCTTAATAAACCTTTTTGTATCATAATTATTTATAAAAAATAAGCTTTAAATTAATAATTGTTTTATTTAGGCCGAATTGTAGGATTGCCGATTCAGGATGTTAAAAAGTTTTATGATAATCTCTTAATTCTCAAATCGAAAACAGGTGGCGCACTTTAGATACCCTTTTGGACCAGCCGGGGAGTGGTGGCGCACCTAACATATACTTTGTTCAGTGACCCCTGACCCTTACGTCATCACTAGCGCTTATTTTGGTAGTACATTTAATACAGACGAGACAGGCAATTTGCATCTCACGAGATTGTCTTGAACAACTTCACCAATCAAATCAAATATTATGTCAGTGAATTTTGACACCATTTGATATTTACATATTTAAAACAAATTTCGCGACAAACAAATTTCGCGTTATTATAATAAAGAACGGCAGTTCATTTTAAAATTTTCCAACGGAAAAATGCCCTTGGGAGTAGTTTAAATACAGATGTGTCTTCATTCTGTATCTTGTTATACAATGAAAATCCATGCAAAACACGTAAGCAATTGTTTCAGAATGTTGGGCGACCCCTGATCCCTACCACTGACGTATACTCATGGACATGCTCAGCGGTGGGAATTCTGAATTCTGCTAGTTTGAGAGAAAGAGATACAGCAATGGTTCGGTCAATCTCTCTCTCAAAACAGTATCGTATAGTTAGGATGTTAGAGATAGTGCTGGACCGAACATGTACGCCATCTTCCTCACTATATTACAATATACGGGTTGGACATGTCCATTAATGGCGATGAATTCTTCTGTGAACTAAAGAGATAAACGCTTTTTTATTTATTACATACCTAAACAGAAACTTATTTATATATTCTAAATTATATGGAAAATAATTTAATAATACTAAATATATAAAGCATCATAAAACATATAGCAGATATGATACACTATTTTCTTCTACTATTTAGGATTTTAATGGTACGTATTTTTCTACTTACCTCACAAAGTGCACTCAAGAGTAAAATTTTTTCCTGCATCTTTTTCTCATTGGAAATAATCAACTAATCTCAATATAAACTGTTTTTTCTCACAATATCGCGACATTTTTTTAAATGCGTAAATGTCAAAATCAAAACTGATATAAAATTGTATCCTATTGTTCAAGTTATTTAAGACATTAACTTTAGATTTCTCATCTGGTTTATAGTTTATAGAACCGATATTTGAGATTGACTTATTCATATTTTACGAGGGTTAATGATGGTTTATGAGGGTTTATAGGCAACTTTTATAAATATTTTATAGAAATGGTATCTCATTTGAATTTCGTGTGGAGTTTTGGTGGTCGAATTATGAATTATCCTCTGCATAAGTCAATTTTTAATTCCATCAGTGTCCATTGTTTTAGTGCCTTAATCAGAAGCATTTTAAATAATAATAATAATAATAATAATAGCCGTCCCTTCCCCGCACAAGCCATTAGCTTTCTGAGGTTCACTCGTAAGGGGGTGAAATGTAGGGCGAGTATTATAATTATTATTATTATTATTATTTAAAATTATCTATTTCACGAGGTAAATAAATAATATTCGATTAAGTAACTTTTAAAAAAATTAATTAAATAATTCAAACACTACAGTTTCAATTCATATCAGATTTGATCTTATAACAATTATTGTTTTTTTTCTACGCCCATATGGATATTGTCTATTTTCAGCAGAATTTACAGAATTAATATGTGGGCAATATCAGTTTACTGAACGGTAATAGTTTCATTATGGGATGGATATGAAATCAACCAATCAAAGTCATATTATTCATATCTGTAACAAAGTTGTGCCTCATTAATGATTCTTTCTTTCTATACAAATACCAATATTATTACGACAAAATATCTCTTGTTGTTAGGCCGAGCGAACCCAGACGGGCGTGAATTACAGTAAAATGATAATAATTGACATAATTAATTATACAAGTCTATGTAATCAAAAGTAATTGAAGTTCTATCTTATCCTGAGTGACGTATATAAAGTTGTACCTCCCTATTCCATTGATAGGGTAAACATCACCCCTTTTCACTGATTATTAGTAAATTTGATTAGTTATTATCATCATTATTTTTTTAAATAAAACTTGGTACTTTTTCTAACTAATTTATTGGCGAGGGTTAAATATTTATAAATGTAAAAATAACATGCATACAAAAGTGAATACAAATAAAGCAAATAATTATTATCAAAATGAACACGAAATTATAAAAACTATCGATTAATTCTTAGAAACCCTTTTCTATCCGACAGAAACTGAAAAATGCCTGAAGACGGGTAGTTATTAATTGAAACACAAAAATTAACTGACTATTCTGGGATTTGTAACCGTAACCAAGGTGGCCATTTACTAAACAAGGTTTTAACTTATAAATTCTTGAAAAATATTGACAAAAATGCATAAATCTTTGCATTCCTCTATGACAGACGTTACGTTTAAAACCCTTTTGAACAAGCACGACTCGGCAAGTTAAGTCATATGATTTATGGCGAGGCATCAATGTTTATGGCAGAAAACTTGCCCAAAACTGCAAAGCCCTGCTGGAAACCATCTTGTATCGCCAATAAAACTTAAAATATATACCATATATTTTCATATCTAAACAGATTCTTTATTCTTTGTTTGGACGAGTCATTCGTATTTCTAAACAAAAAACAAATAAACTCGGGAATTCAACACTGCTAAGTGGTATGATGAAAATAAAAAAAATATTTTAAATTATAGTTAATTGTATAGTGGTTATAAACAAAATTTGTGCCAGCAGTTGTGGTTATACAAATTATATAAATTAATATGTTTAATATGGCAAGTCTTATGTATTTCTGCATTTTGTGTATTAATAAAAGTAACATTTATAATTGTCTATCAATGTTAGTAGTAAAAAAAATGTATATATACTTTAGTATGCCCTTAGAGACATTGTGCTTACTCCTCAATGTAGGTATATAATATGATAAGTAACTTTACGTATTACAACAAATCTTTGAAAATTCTAGACTGATGTTCAGGGAGTTATTAGGTTCTCCTTATTTTTTTTCATATAAAGTTTTCTGCTTACGGAAAGTTTCCCAATATACGTTTATTAAGTTAAAAAGAATATATTTTTTTTATTAACTACTTAAATGTTAATTACAGCTTGAAGCTTGTTGACTAATAAAGCCTGTAATGATAAAATGTAAACAATATATTCATTACAAAGCTATTAAAGAAACATATTATTGGCAAATCCGACCAATCTCATCTTCACTAAGTCAAAGTTGTTATCCAAAATTAAATTTGTGTGACCGACAATTTAGTTGATCGTGTTTTGTAATGTTTCGATGTACCATTATGAGCGTATTACCTATTCCCTTTTCTCGATTTGATTTATATGTGGACTTTTCGAGATTCATTCAAAGGTTTCGATAATATTTTTGCCAGATAATCGTGAGAAGTGTGTAATGGGCACATATTTTGTTTAAAAATAAAATTGTTGTTGGGAAGACCTTCCTTATTATTATTGTTGGAGAACAAAATTTCCACAAAGCAATATTTTGATTTAAGATTATTAAGATATAAATAACCTTGCGATAAAAACCATGCTAGACATTTAATTTTAAATTGAAAACTAAAAGATAAGAAACAATTTTGTACAATTTCTATTACATGTCTACTTATATCAAGAGGAAGACAAATTAAATAAGTTTTCCTTCAAAAGTACTGGTATTTAAATACATTTTTTATGTAGAGATATCATTTTTTTATGTTTAGGCTACAGAGATATCTTTACTAATAATATTGTACCGTAATAGTAACAATGAAACTGTCTAGCACAAATTTACTTTGGTTTCGGAAGTATACGGTACCTTTCTACATTGTCAACATGGCGCTCGCAATTGTACCGAAGTTACTTTAATTTCTGTGATTATTAAAATATTTAAATTAAATCTGGATTAGAATTAACTTAAAATTATGGAAAAGACCAGGTCAAGGCTAAAGGAAGCGAAGCCAAAGTTAAACGCAAGCCGTGTACTTGACAGGAAGGTCTGACTGGAAGGACCGTATACAGCCACGCAGACAACAGGACCGACTGCCGAGCAATATGCAACCGACACCGACGATAAGCAATGCGGAAACAACCAATTCCATATAATCCTCATATGTCAAAGATGACGGGCTTTTTCCAACTGATTGCGTTGGATTAGCGGAAAAGAAATTCATGCTTGAAGGTGGTAAGCATAAATAGCTAGTATCTTAGATTTAGTATCAAGTGTACTAACAACTCCTGAGGATACTAACATAGTTAGTGACCAACTGACTAATTATCGGCCAATTTCACTAGTCACTCACATATATAAAATTTTCGAAAAGGTCATTAAAAATAGATTAGTATCATTCTTAGACAAATACCAAATCATAGCAAAAAATCAATATGGTTTTAAAAGTGGTAAATCCACCGAAGATGCAATCTTATCATTAACTAACATGATACATAATGCTCTTAACGAAACTAAACCAAGTCTTTGTGTTTTCATTGAACTTCGAAAAGCCTTTGACAAAGTGAGTCATTCTCTACTCCTCCAGTCCTTAGAAAATGTTGGAGTTAGAAGTGATTGTTTGAATTTGTTTAAATGATACTTATCGGGTAGATCTCAAGTTGTTAAGATTGACGATGTTCACAGTACTCCAAGACAAATTGAATACAGAGTACCCCAAGGTACTATTCTGGGACCCTTATTATTCAATATTTACATTAATGAACTATTTTCATTAAACATCACAGGTAACATAGTCGGATTCGCTGATGACACGGCAATTTTCTACGAATCTAAAAACTCGAATAATTTAAAACTAAAGGTGGCAAATGATTTTCCAAAAATATATAAGAGGTTACAACATAAGCTACTTACAATTAACATGTAAAAAACTAAGTACGTACCTTTTTCTTGTAATCATGCAGGAGCACCTCAATTTAATAAAATATTAGTAAAGGCGTACAACAACTCATTTCATATCCTACCTGAAACAAAATTAAAATATTTAGGTGTAATTATTGACTCAAACCTAAAGTGGGATTTACATATTCTATACATCATTAAAAAACATAGAACTATCTTATACAAGTTTAGAAAATTAAGATATTTTGTCAATAAGACAATTACGAACCTTATTCTTTTTACTGGTAGAAAGTCACCTCAGGTATAGTATATCCGTATGGGGAAGAGCTTCGAAAACTCACGTAGCACCATTAGAGATTATTCAACGAAAATTTCTCAAGCTCATTTATTCCAAACCATCTAGATATTCAGGTGAATTATTGTATGCTGAAACAAAAATATTTGATTTTAGACAGCTATATTATATACTCAGTACATGTATCACTTATCATATGAATAATGCACAAAATGCTATTTTCGCTTCACACCAATATCAAACTCGTCATGGAAAGCGTCATCACTTATCATTAATGATAAAAACAATTACACAACGCTCCTTTCTCAAGTTGGCACCCAAAATTTACAATATCAAAAATATATATTAAAAAAACTTTTTTAAAAATAAATTGAAAATGTTTCTACTGGAACAACCTAAGAAGTTTGCAAGTGAATTAATAAATTAATATTATATTTTATTCATTACAGGTTTTTTATTACAAGTCAAAATTTTATTTGTTATAATTTTATTTTTATCCTTTAAACTTTAATATTTTAAATTTAGACTTTAGTTTCGTAGTATTAAGTTTTAATAAATAGTTCTTTATGTAACATATTCATCTTTTTATTATTATTATTATGTTCATGTAAAACTACAAGAATAATTCTCAAAACAAGCGTTTATTCTCTTATTGAGTAGAAATTTATTCACTGTAATTATTTATTCTCTTTGTATTATTATGAGTATTATGGTTATTATTATGAGTGAATAAAGTTAGCGAATCATACGTAGAGTGTTTAAAAATGTGTGGTTGTGATTAGTTGTGACGATATTCTTCAACATAATACAGAAGTTAGTATACTGTTACAAATGCCAGTTCTATTAATGGAGAAAACTCAGGAATACATATGATTTACCACAATTAATTATAATTTTAAATTTTTTTTGAACATTTTGACATATCCCTTATCATTGTTGAATTTCCCAACTTATACAAGGTGTCCTTCAAATAGTGTAAAAAATTCAAGGGATGATAATACTCCTATTTTCATTTGGTCTAGTCTTATCAGAATATCATTCACCAAAAACGCGGCTACTTATCATATTACATTCACCGTAAATTATAATTTTAAATGGGTGTTTAGGGTTTCTCATGAAAAAAATTTTTATGTTTCAAAAACTTGAAAATCCAAGAGAGGAAAACGAAAAAATTTGTTTTGTATTAAAACTATAAGCTTAAAATGAATTTCCATTGCGAGATATTCTAAATTACCTGATTTTTAGGGTGTATACGGACGGTTAAAATTATTAATAAATAAAACATATTTAATGGAAGAAATCTCTTTGAAATGAAAAAAAAATACGTAGAATGAATCACTAATATTTTTAAAACTATTAGATCTGTCTAAAAAGCCCAAATATTTAACAACTGTTAACTGAAAAATCTAAGAACTGGAAAAGCTTGACATTTATTATTAATATCCAAGTTGTTAAACCAATTTTTAAATATGGCAACATCGCATGTCTTAACACAGAACCACTAGCTACTATATGAGGTGGAGCTTTTGGGAGACAAATACTCATGACTGTGCGCATGCGTTGTGAATGTTAGATTATTTAGAGTACAAATAAAAAAAACTATTATTTGGATTTAACGGGGGTTAATCAGTAATACAAAATTGCATTTATTTTGCATTTCACAAAAAAAAAATTTTATGGAATATTTGTCTCCCAATAGCTCCCCCTAATATGAGCCTTATACTGTGACAGAAATAGCTCCTCCTACTATAAGCTGTGACAGAACTAGGACTTTTATGTTTTTTTTAACTTTAATATGTTTATTACCCATATTGATAAGCAAAGACCAGGATTTAGCAGATTTTTTTACGATCAAACGTTTAATTTCAAATATTTAATATTTTTGAGACGTCTTAAGGTAGATCAGTTTAAGAAATAAGCGAAAGATGGCGCCAGTCGTCAATTTAAGTTTGAATTATCTATTTAAGCAAAGATGGCGTTACAATCGAAGTTATTTATTTAATTATATGCTTACCTTTTGCTACAAAATACCCTATAATTATTGTGTCGCAATGTTCAAGAATAGTATTTTTAATAGTGATTCAAGAACTAGAATAAAAACGTAATTTCAACGCTAACTCCCCCTTGGTTATTTATAGTATTGAGGTGTAGTATTGCCGGTACTACAGAGAAAACTGTCGACTGTAAACCGAATTTAAATAAATCCGAGTGGCACCATCTTTCTCATATTTGTTTAACTGATCTTCCTTAAGTGACAGATTTTTTTTTAATTATAGGTTGAATATAGGTTTAAAAAATAATAAAAAATAAGGGTTAAATTTTTATTACTCAAGTTTTTAATGGCCCATTAACCTAAAATCAAGCAAACACCCCATTCGTGTAAGAAGTTTAAATGTTAATCTTTTTATTGATCTAATAGGATAACCCTATAACGTCAAATAAAATATTACTAACACATTTTTTAAACTTTATTCAAATATTTATCAATCATAATTTTTTTAATTAACGTGAAAAGTATAGTTAGTATTGTTTGAAATATTGAAACTTCGATATTTTAAATCAGATGAAATGCTACTTAAATTAATACCTATTGCTCTTCCATCCATTTGATGAACTTGTCATAATCTTTAGTGTCTTCTGATTTTTGCTGTATTAACCGCGATTCTGCTTTACTATTTCAGATATCAATGTTAGAACTTATTTTTAAGTAATATTCAACCTGTAACAACTGTGGTGACAACAATAAATCTTATGTGATAGATTTAAAATTAATTTTTGTATTTGTCATTTCGATGACAGCTGATGACATCACTAATTCAACCATTTTACATTATTGGTTCCTTATTTCCATTTTTTGTAGTAATAATACCAGTATTTATGATTTTAAAGTGTACCAATAAAAAAAATTGCAAAAAGTATTCGTGGATAACTGGTCTTTAAAACACTTGACCTATTTCGAGAAAAATCGCGCGTGTTCTATTAAATGACAGCTGGCCGCCATGTTGCCAAATCCTCCTTGTCAGTCCTTGTGATTTCAAAATTTGGAAATTAAAAAAAAGTATGTTCCGGGGCGTTTTAAAGAAAAAAATTTTGGGAAATCCATTTTTATTTAATATCTTTTAATGAGAAAAATTTCGTACGGGGTCGCAAAAAACCCAATAAACTATACCCTCCTTTAAAAGATCTTAATTACAATATCCTAAATTTGTCATTATATTTTTTTTTAAGAAAAATAACTCAATAATTTGTCATTATCTGTTACTAAAATATGGTTTTCATTGACTACCATTTAAAAAAATAATTTATTGTGGAAAACATCTTGATCAAATAACTGTAAATCTATACATATGAGATAGGTTTAGGGAACTCTAGTCCAGATAATAGCCGGCCAATGTGTTATTCTAAAAAAATAATTTATTTTAAGGGTGAAAAAGTGCAGATTTATTAAAAAAATGTACACTTCAAAAACAGTTAGAGATAGGTATTAACAAAAGTTGTTTAGAATAATGTAATAACTTGTGAAGTATAAAAAAACCGAAGTTACCACCACGGTATAACCGGAAGTACGAAAGGGGTGCCAATATTTGCATTAAATAGTTTCCCTTCAAAACCCCCATATTCAAATTTTCGGTTTCCAGATTCGTTTGCCTCTCGAAACCTTTTAACCAACGGTTTAGTGGCGGCACCCTGTATATTTTTTTCTTCAAATTAAATTAATAATACGGTTCAGTTTATTTTTCTAAAAATATGGTAAATTTCTCATTGTTTATGTAATTTTATTATCATTATTTACCTAAGGAGAGAAACATTATTTCTCATTAGAGGAATGAAATAAATAATGGTAATTTCTGAGGTGAAAAAAAAATAAGTTTTTACGTTAAACTTAAATTTATTCAAATTCTATTTTTTAATATAAAAACTAGATCAAGTATTTTTGCCGAATAGTTATCTCATCTCAGAAATATCTTGGAGACGGTTGCGGATGTGGTTCTGGACCAGGTTCTGGTTCTGGGTGTGGTTCTGGACCTGGTTCTGGTTCTGGATGTGGCTCTGGACCAGGTTCTGGTTCAGGATGTGGTTCTGGACCTGGTTCTGGCTCTGGATGTGGTTCTGGATGGGGACCTGGACCATATCCTAAATGTGTTGGAGTTGGATGTGGTTCTGGGCTAGGTTCTGGTTCAGGATGTGGCTCTGGACCAGGTTCTGGTTCGGGATGTGGCTCTGGACCCGGTTCTGGTTCAGGATATGGTTCTGGACCTGGTTCTGGCTCTGGATGTGGTTCTGGATGGGGACCTGGACCATATCCTAAATGTGTTGGAGTTGGATGTGGTTCTGGGCTAGGTTCTGGTTCAGGATGTGGCTCTGGACCAGGTTCTGGTTCGGGATGTGGCTCTGGACCAGGTTCTGGTTCGGGATGTGGCTCTGGACCAGGTTCTGGTTTAGGATGTGGTTCTGGACCTGGTTCTGGCTCTGGATGTGGTTCTGGATGGGGACCTGGACCATATCCTAAATGTGTTGGAGTTGGATGTGGTTCTGGGCTAGGTTCTGGTTCAGGATGTGGCTCTGGACCAGGTTCTGGTTCGGGATGTGGCTCTGGACCAGGTTCTGGTTCAGGATGTGGTTCTGGACCTGGTTCTGGCTCTGGATGTGGTTCTGGATGGGGACCTGGACCATATCCTAAATGTGTTGGAGTTGGATGTGGTTCTGGGCTAGGTTCTGGTTCAGGATGTGGCTCTGGACCAGGTTCTGGTTCGGGATGTGGCTCTTGACCAGGTTCTGGTTCAGGTTGTGGTTCTGGACCTGGTTCTGGCTCTGGATGTGGTTCTGGATGGGGACCTGGAGCATATCCTAAATGTGTTGGAGTTGGATGTGGTTCTGGGCCAGGTTCTGGTTCGGGATGTGGTTCTGGGCTAGGTTCTGGTTCAGGATGTGGCTCTGGACTAGGTTCTGGTTCGGGATGTGGTTCTGGACCTGGTTCTGGCTCTGGATGTGGTTCTGGATGGGGACCTGGACCATATCCTAAATGTGTTGGAGTTGGATGTGGTTCTGGGCCAGGTTCTGGTTTGGGATGTGGCTCTGGACCAGGTTCTGGTTCAGGATGTGGCTCTGGACCAGGTTCTGGTTCGGGATGTGGCTCTGGGCCGGGTTCAGGTTCGGGGTGTGGTTCTGGACCTGGTTGTGGTTCAGGTTCTGATTGTACATGGCCGTATCTTTGAAGTTGTTGTTTATGCAATTTAAAAGAACTTGTGGGCTAAAATAAGAAAAAAAAGTTATTTTGTATGAAAATTTAAATAATTATTTTAATGTTTTGAAGAATTCTTGCTTTAAATAATACACATATACACACTGTTATTTAAATAAATATAAAGCGATAAAGAACTAAAATTAAAAGAAAATTAATGAAATGAAAAAACTAAAACGTATTAAATAGAAAATAATTGCACAACATTGTTTTACTAACATAAAATTTAAATAATAATTATCACTTGGTGTTCTTTAGTTAATATATATGCTGGCCGTCTCTTGGCAATCAAATATTTGCTCAAAATTTTAGCTCAATTGATTAAAGTGCTGAAATGTTTTAGTTCTTAGAAAAATAAAAAATTGGAGATAATTAATAAAATAAAATAGCTTACCTGAAAAGACACTGTAGCCAATAAGGCTACCAATATAATTGTAGTAAATCTCATTTTGAACTAATATCGATCAATTGAAAAGTTGGCAATTTATACCAGTCACAAGTACCTACTTGAATTTCAATTGCAACTGATTAAAATCAATATATTGGAAAAGATAATATGATAATACAATAATATATTTTAATTAAATTTAGGTATTCTATTTCGTTTTACTTGGTTTAAGATTTTGAATAGATAATTTTTTAAATATTTTTGAATTTTTGCGAAGTTGAAAAATACTCGCAATTTATACAATTGAGAACTAATATAATTATAAATTGTAATTACCGAGCAGTTTGAATTAACAAATATTACACGGGTAACAAACACATGTTTTTAGTACTTCGGCTTGAGAAATTCACTTAAAAGTTAAACACAAGAACTATACGCACTAGGAAATTTATAGACATTACGATCTATTAAATAAACATAATTAGAATGCTATTGTTCATGGTTTTCATAGGTGACTTGATATCTTTTTTCAAACCTGGATGTGATAAACCTGCACAAAATGGTTTTGCTTTTTTAAACATTCCATGAATGGGAATACCAGAAATAATAAATTTACAAATCCCAAGAGATATGTTATTCCTACCTAAGAGTTACAGAGCACTTGGGAGCACATTATTGAACATATAATCGAATTATTAGGAAAATGTTGCCAATCCAAATCCAATAAATTTTAAATAAAAAATCATGAATTGAGAATTAAACTTAATGTTTTCATACAAAACGAATTTTATTTTTGATTTTTGAGTGTATTACTAGAAACCGTTTTCAAAAATTTTAAAGAGTCATGAGGATCTAAATCTGAGGACAGCTGAATCTACCAGTTTGGAGAAAGTACAAAGTTTTAATAAAAAACAAGTAGGTAGATTTTTTGATAAACTTCACGAAATCATTTTCATTTTTGATGTCTCAAATTTTTACTGCAGAAAAACTGAAGTTTCATTCGAAGATGAAATCTGTAAACGCAAAAAAGTTGGAAAACTAACATCCACTAAATGAGGTAAAAATTAACCGTTTTATTGTATACCTATATTTTTGAATTTAAATTCATTCCACCACTTTTTGTGTTTTCCAAAGTTAGAAAGGACAATAATTTAAAGAAGAAAGTATTATTTTTAGTAGTAGGTAGTTTCAAGAATGGCTCATTAAATGTCTCCATCGTGGGATATACTGCTTCCTGATTCTGTTTGTAATGTTCTTTTTTGCTGTTACATGTACCACCGCGACTTCAATAGGCAGAAATTTTTCTAACAATTCTATATAAGTCAATATTCAATCTGTATACTACTACTTTTGTTAAGTTTTACTTAAAAACTCGCTAACTGTGTAGTCGTCGAATCTGTAGTTTTATATCGTTCATCCATATGTACTGGGTGGCTCAGCAAGGAGCAACAATTTGATGAATACACGGATTTTTTTAATTTGACATGATCATAGTAAGGATAATTTAGTTTTTTTACATAAAAACACAATATTAAATCTAAAATATCGCAATTTGCATATATTGTAATCCTCGACGTTTTTACTGATCTTTATCTATTTTTATAGACAAATACCCGATTCTGCATTTATTTAAATTCTCGGTAAGTGCTTATTGCATTCATACACAGAATTTGGTAGAAGAGTATTTTGTTTTAATCAAAGAAACAGTTGCAAGAATATTGACAATAAACGAAAATATTCTGTTATAATAAACGAAATTTATTTGGGAATACAATGATAGGTGATATGAAACCACTGCAAAGTCCTCTACAATATGGTAAATTTTGGCTGGGGACTCGCGAAACGCCTTGTATATATTTCATATTATCACAAATACAAGAATAAAATTACGTAACAACTAAAGGAATTCGAAAAATTTATTAAGTACACCGATTTCAGATATTTTAGATTAAACTGTATATTATCATTGTTTATTTGATTAATACGGAATGTTGTTATTTCATTGTCAAAAATAAGTAAATTAAGTGTGGAAAATTATTTACATCAAATACTTTTGTAATCTTGTTTGACTCCATCCACAATAATGTGCTAATTTTAATAGTTCTTTTATCAAAAATGTAACGTCCCGTACTTTTTCTTTTTCGTTATTTTAAAATATTAACAAATTTTTTATTCACTCACCACTTTTTCGCCTATTTATATAAAATTTTGGGAATAGTGATATTGATTTTTTAAGATTATAATTAAGAGATATAAATGTCTACGACTGAAAAGAATTATATTTAACATCTCATCGTTATAAATTTTTGAATATTAAATACACCGTAAATCATCTTAAAATTGATATTCGGTTATTTGTACACATAGGATATTCGAAAAATTCTTGATATAAAATTCACTAAAATAATATTTGAAAATAACGCATTACTTTAAAAATGTATAAAATTGTTAGAAAACAGGGGTTAAAAACACGTTTTTAGTACTTCGGATAGAGAAGTTCATTTTAACATTAAATAGAAGAACCATACGCACCACGAAATTTATGGACATAACGCTGTGTTCACATTTTGTTCTATTAAATAGACGTAATCAGAATGACATTGTTCATGGTTTTCATAGGTGACATAATATTTTTTTCCAAATCGAGGTATGGTGAAACTGCACAAAATAGTTTTGCTGCTTTTTTTAATATTCCAAGAATGAAAGTATCGGAAATTATGAATATACAGACCAAAAACAATAAGATTTCTCTCATAGACACGAGAAGATAATTTGATAAAGAATTTTGGAAATCGGACAACTTTTATTTCATCTTGGCGGCGAATTTTACCAACGACAAATTTTACCGACGGCCAATTATCTTTAAGACGAATTGTCTTTGACCTCACTAGGTAGCATCCTGATTATTGGTAAATATCTTATATCAACTAATCTCAAATTTTAAGGCAAACCATAGGTAATATGTGAAAACAACGCTGAAACAGAGACTGGTTAAATACGTGAATAAAAAGAAATAAAGATTGAGTCTTGTTTACATCAACAAAAAATTTTAATCAAACGTGGAGAAAATTAATTTTCTGCGAAAAAAAATCTGTCTGTGTGGATGTATGTGCACACGATAACTCGAGAATGACACGGCCGATCCGAAAAATTCGTTCGACAATCGGTTTTTATTCAAAAAAGGAAGGCTGTAGCAGAAGATGAGCCATTCCGGGTAAGAGGATCCTGCGCCAGCCATACAAAGTGAAACTTCTATTCAAGATATCTGGTTAAGGAAAGCACATTTGTGGATTTTGATTTTTTTTAAGGTGTTGTGCAAGTCAAGATATGTCGATTGATATCCATATTGCATGGGGGCATTGGAAAATTCCCATTTTTTAAATCGGACTTTCTTCCGTTGACGGAAACGGGCTGTAGTCTTGAAAAATCGCACAGAGATTATTATTTACTAGTTATGTTATGTATTGTGTATAATATTTTGTTTCACTTCTTTAAAGTAGATATTTCTCGATTTTTAAATAGTTGGGTCGGTATTTTTATTTTTTCGGAGAAAGGAGAAAAATGGTTACCAACAGTACTTACAACATAGATTTTCTTCACTAGATATCCATTTTTCCACTAATTAGTTTCCAAATTTGTTAGCCCTTTCTTATTTTCCCGCTACATGTACCATATATACAATAGTATATACATATAAGAAAGTATTGTTTTCTGGTAAAACACCGTTCTCGAGATTTTGACTTCTTTACGTTTCTAGGTTCCCCAAGTCCAAGTGTATTTATGTATGGGGGTGTATGTGTATATCAAATTTTTCGATTACGATTTTTTCAAAACCGCTGAACCGATTTTAACCAAATTTTCACCTTAAATTGTTTTAGTGGCCCTTGAGGAACGTTAAGAGCAATTTTAATGCAGTCAAAGTTTTAAATAATTTTTAAAAAAAAATGAAGTTTTATTAAAAAAAGCTTTTTACATTGGTATTATGGTATATTATCCTGCAATGAAGATATCATCTTCATACTCTTTACCATTTTTAATAAATTCGATAACAAATAAATTTATTTACTGGCTCCGGGTGCTTAATAGATAAAAGGTTATAGTTGCTGGAAGATAAAGTGACATTTATTGTCAATGAGCTGTGTAATTGTCTATAAAATGCGTTTAGTAATGCCATAAGAAGGGACATATAAATTATAATATACAGAATTGCGTTCGAAAATATTATCTGCAAACTACGAATAGTGTATGTGGATAAAACAGTATTTTAAATATTATTGGAAGGATTTGTTTGTGAATCACGATTAGAGTCACATACACTAGAGTTAAAAATAAGCTATAATAAATATTTCTTAAAAAATAAAATCTTACACATAAATAGCGGGAACGTGTTATGTTGGCCACAATTCACATTTTTCTTCTGGGAAAGTGGTGACAAAGCTGAATTAATTTCTGATATTGGATATAAATTGGATCTCATAGTATACACGAATGGGGACGTGTGAAGCGGTAGCTACAGCACATTCATTTGTAGTATCTACTTAATCTACCTAAAATTATTCATAAAAATAGGCTTGGGTAACTTTGAAACACTACGATTACTCAGAAATAATTTTCAAAATTTCCAAGTGACGTCAGCTACATTAATTTATTTAAAGTAATATAGATGGCCTGAAAAGGTATAATTTATAGTTATTTGTCGAGTATAACTAAACCAAATAGCCTTAGCGACTTAGACTATTTAAAAAATAGAAGAAAAAAGCAAAACACATAAACATAAAATAATAGTTTATGTTGTACTGAAAAGTGAAAAATAAAACACTGTGACTAGTAGTACATCACATGTAGGTATTTATTTTATACATCCGCCGTTCACTGCGTTTTAAGGTTTACAAAGTATGGAAGTTTGTTGGTGCATCTGCTTGATAAGGTTGATAATATTTTTGTTTTTTTCGTACTTCGTATAGTATATGGTTTCGGTTTAAAAGGGCCGGAGTTTGATTCCCAATAGGGCTAACTTTTTTTATGTTTTGATAATTTTTTTATTTTCCCAAAAACTACATAAAAATGGTCATTGGGAACCGGTTTGATCCGTACAGTACAGTTTTTTCTCCAAAATTAATGTTTAATAGATTTACTGTCAGTAGATAGAACGTCCTTTAACTTTAACGGTTCTGTAACTAACGACAATGACGTTTAGATTGTGACAATTGCATAAGAAATCGACTTGTTAAATTTTATTCTAAACGTCATCACCTTTAGTTATTGAATCTTTAAAGTTAAAGGACGTTCTATCTACTAACAGTTAGCTTTTTTATCTTCTTAAAAACTACATAAAAATACTGACTGTTAACCAGTTTAATTTATGCAGTAAAGTCTCTTTTTTTCATTTTTATTAGAAGTTCGAGATGTAAATATTAGATAGTGTAGCATTTAAATTTCCAGAACATATCTTTCTGTTTAATTTAGCACACCGGTTTCTAGTTTGTAGTGTAAACGTTGTCTCTCTGTTATCACTTACGTTCTTTCTCCAAGTGATCAAGATACGTTGTCGACTATTCAGTCACATATTTCTTCTTTTCCTGTGGTCTTAAGTTTCGTAGTAACTGATTTCTGTTGTTATGATTGGCTCTGAGAAATGACGTAGCAGACACGCGTATTTCCTTTTCCGTTTGGGCTGTCTAAAGGCCACTTGTTGGTGAATGCTCGTTGAGTCTACACGCTACCATTTAAAGGTGGGATTATGAAGTAGATTTTCGCAACACCATACCACAAGTCGTTTTATTTGTTGAGCAAGGCAGAGGATTTCATCTCGCGAGCCTGTAGCAATTTTGGTTGATTATAAAACAGATGTAAATGCCCTTTTTGTAAAAAGGTGAGTAAATTGTCTTTCGTTTTTATGACATATTTTTTATGAACGCATGGCGTAGTTTCTTGAAGCTAATGGATTTTTTCCATTTAGGGTCGTTCCTCTTTGTTCCTCTTTGTACGAACTGGAGTTTTGCAGAATAGAATCTATAACTCGTTCTTAGTCGTTAAAAGGAACTCTTATGGCTATCAAAAGACGGTGAACCACTTTTTCTTTCGTCCGGCATTTTGGATTAGTTTGTATCTTGTCATCATGGATTATGGTTCCCGGCTCTGTGGATTCTAGCAGTCCTCTACTGTCCAGTTTCGATATTAAGATATTTGGGAAGTTACTACCCAGCACTAGCAACAACTACCTAGGACCACTTGTGATCACGACACCCAAGATACGTGAAATTTACAAGTTAGACGATTTCGCCACCATCTTGAAGTCGGTAACTTTTTAAGATTTTTTTTTATAATTCACTTTTCCTTTTATTTTTATGTTTATGTATAAATAATCAGATCTTTATGTGACAGACTTACTCTGTATATTTTAAAGTACATTTATTAATTTGATACAGTTTTACATATGTAAACTTGAATACGTAACGTTACGACATCAGGTAATTGAACATAAGTTCACTCCTTTATTTGGTATGATCTGTAGGTACACCTTATTACCATCACTATAATTTAAATAATTACAAATAATGAGATTTAATTATAAACTCTGATTTAAATAGGTGACCTGTTTTAACATAAAATACTATCGCTTATGTACTTCATCACTACTTAACCACCCTATTTTATTTTTTATTTACTGTTTTATAATTATTTACAATTTCATATATTTACATATTTCTGTACATAGAATCAATATAAGTATCGATCAAGTTTATTTCGTTTCATTTGTGAGACTGTTGAATTACGAACTTTAATTTAATTAACTATTTCAAAGGTTTTACAAACTTCCTAAGACGAAGATAAATATCTGAAAAGTTTGTATGGCGCCCATTATAACATCTTATAAAGATAAAACTTGTACCAGTTAATAACCCACGGGCTCCCGACTATAAAAGCCAGCCGTTCGCAAGTGTAACATCTACCGATCCTTTAGGAGAAGTTGACGTTACAATAGTTTGTTTTATTTGGAGATGTACGGTATAAACGAGTACATCTGATGTACTGCCAGTCACGGCGAAAATAAAAACAATGCAGTTTTCTTCTTTTCTCATATTTACATCTGGCCTCTATTAATAAGGTATTCAGTTTGTATATAGTGCCATCTCTTAACAGTATTATCAATGAATGTAGATATTTTTAATTTATTTTTTTTTAAATATTATATAGGTTTAATAAAATTATAAATATTTTTTAAGGCAAATTTGATAACAGACTTTTAAGTGCTATTTAAAAAAATATAGATAATACGTCCCCATTAAAATTAATCCAAAAAACCTTAAATTGGCCGTTGTTACATTTATCTTTTTGGGGAACATCAGTACAGAATAGTGAGAAAGATGTTTTGTCCCTCTTGGATATCATTCCATGAACGTTAAAGACATTCAAGCATTACCATTTTGGATGCTCTGTGATATTTTACATATCACCTAGTTTATTCCATCATCAATTTTATTATCTGACCATACATGGTCTTGGGATCTATCCTAAGACGTTTTTGAGCAATAAGATGAAACCTCCGTATTGTATATTTTTCGATCTTATAAAGGCTTTTAACCATTACTCTACAGTTTTAATATCAAGAAAGCTACTTTTTTAGTGATCACGAAGGTTTCTTTAATAGCTGTTTTCTGTTGATTGTTCCGAATTTACTACACGTTTGGTTATGTATGTGCGGCACGATTTGGAAGTACAATTTTTTTCATGCTTGCATCAGAGAATTGCAATTTTTGTGTTGATTTTATTTTAGTATTTTTCGCTGCCCTTTAGATAGTTTGTATAAACGGCAACATATTCTTAGACATCTGCAAGTCTTCATGTTTAACAGACGTCTTGTAATTTTTTCTGTTATTTATAAATTGAGAACAGTTGTTCAGTAGACGATTTAAAGTATTATAGTTTGGTCTAGGTTTATCAGAATATCATTCACCAAAAACGCGGCTACTTATCATATTATATTCACCATTAATTATAATTAAATTTAAAAGATCTTGATTACAATATCCTAAATTTGTCATTATTATCCTTTTTTAAGAAAATTAACTCAATAATTTGTCATTATCTGTGACTTAAATATGGTTTTCATTGACCACTATTAAAAAAAAAATATTGTTTATTGTGCAAAACATCTTTAAGATCAAATAACTGTAAATCTATACATATAAGATAGAGATAGGGAACTCTAGTACAGATAATAGCCGCACAATGTATTATTCTAAAAAACTGTATCTTGTAAAAAATTTAAGCTTTTATCCAAGTACCTTTAGAAAAAATTTAATTTATTCTTATATGTGAAAAAGTTAACACCACGGTATAACCGGAAGTACGAAAGGGGGGGCCAATATTTGCATTAAATAGTTTCCCTTCAAAACCCCCATATTCAAATTTTCAGGTTCTAGATACGTTTACCTCTCGAAACATTTTAACCAACGGTTTAGTGGCGGCACCCTGTATATTTTTTTCTTCGAATTAAATTAATAATACGGTTCTGTTTATTTCTCTAAAAATATAGTAAATTTCTCATTGTTTATGTAATTTCATTATCATTATTTACCTAAGGAAAGAAACATTATTTCTCATTAGAGGAATGAAAAAAATATTGGTAATTTCTGAGGTTAAAAAAAAAGAATAAGTTTTTACCTTAAACTTAAATTTATTCAAATCTATTTTTTAATATAAAAACTAGATCAAGTATTTTTGCCGAATAGTTATCTCATCTCAGAAATATCTTGGAGAGGGTTGCGGATGTGGTTCTGGACCAGGTTCTGGTTCTGGGTGCGGTTCTGGACCTGGTTCCGGTTCTGGGTGTGGTTCTGGACCTGGTTCTGGTTCGGGATGTGGCTCTGGACCAGGTTCTGGTTCTGGACCTGGTTCTGGCTCCGGATGTGGTTCTGGATGGGGACCTGGACCATATCCTAATAGTCTTGCAGTTGGATGTGGTTCTGGGCTAGGTTCTGGTTCGGGATGTGGCTCTGGACCAGGTTCTGGTTCGGGATGTGGCTCTGGACTAGGTTCTGGTTCAGGATGTGGTTCTGGACCTGGTTCTGGTTCCGGATGTGGTTCTGGATGGGGACCTGGACCATATCCTAATTGTCTTTGAGTTGGATGTGGTTCTGGACCAGGTTCTGGTTCTGGATGTGGCTCTGGACCAGGTTCTGGTTCAGGATGTGGTTCTGGACCAGGTTCTGGTTCTGGGTGTGGTTCTGGACCTGGTTCTGGTTCTGGATGTGGCTCTGGACCAGGTTCTGGTTCAGGATGTGGTTCTGGACCTGGTTCTGGCTCTGGATGTGGTTCTGGATGGGGACCTGGACCATATCCTAAATGTGTTGGAGTTGGATGTGGTTCTGGGCTAGGTTCTGGTTCAGGATGTGGCTCTGGACCAGGTTCTGGTTCAGGATGTGGTTCTGGACCTGGTTCTGGCTCCGGATGTGGTTCTGGATGGGGACCTGGACCATATCCTAATAGTCTTGCAGTTGGATGTGGTTCTGGGCTTGGTTCTGGTTCGGGATGTGGCTCTGGACCAGGTTCTGGTTCGGGATGTGGCTCTGGACTAGGCTCTGGTTCAGGATGTGGTTCTGGACCTGGTTCTGGTTCCGGATGTGGTTCTGGATGGGGACCTGGACCATATCCTAATTGTCTTTGAGTTGGATGTGGTTCTGGGCTAGGTTCTGGTTCGGGATGTGGCTCTGGACCAGGTTCTGGTTCTGGATGTGGCTCTGGACCAGGTTCTGGTTCTGGATGTGGCTCTGGACCAGGTTCTGGTTCAGGATGTGGTTCTGGACCTGGTTCTGGCTCCGGATGTGGTTCTGGATGGGGACTTGGACCATATGCCAAATGTCTTGTAGTTGGATGTGGTTCTGGGCTAGGTTCTGGTTCGGGATGTGGCTCTGGACCAGGTTCAGGTTCGGGATGTGGCTCTGGACCAGGTTCGGGTTCAGGATGTGGTTCTGGTCCTGGTTCTGGCTCTGGATGTGGTTCTGGATGGGGACCTGGACCATATCCTAAATGTCTTGGAGTTGGATGTGGTTCTGGGCCAGGTTCTGGTTCAGGATGTGGGCCTGGTTCTGGTTCGGGATGTGGCTCTGGGCCGGGTTCAGGTTCTGGGTGTGGTTCCGGCCCTGGTTCTGGACCAGGTTCTGGTTCGGGGTGTGGTTCTGGACCTGGTTGTGGTTGAGGTTCAGGGTCTGATTGTACATGGCGGTATCTTTGAAGTTGTTGTTTGTGCAATTTAAAAGAACTTGTGGGCTAAAATAAGAAAAATAAGTTATTTTCGATCAAAATTCAAACATTTATTTTAATGTTTTGAAAAATTCATGCTTTAAATAATACACATATACACACTGTTATTTAAATAAATATAAACCGATAAACAACTAAAATAAAAAGTAAATGAATGAAAAAACTAAAATGTGGTAAACAGAAAATAATTGTACAGCATTGTTTTATCAACTTGTTATGATAAAATTTAAATAATAATTATTACTTAGTGTTCTCAAGTTAACATTTATGGTGGCCGTCTCTTGGCAATCAAATTTTTGCGTAAAATTTTAGCTCAATTGATTAAAGTGCTGAAATATTTCGTTCTTACAAAAATAAAAAAAAAATGCAGATAATTAATAAAATAAAATAGCTTACCTGAAAAGACACTGTAGCCAATAAGGCTACCAATATTATTGTAGTAAATCTCATTTTGAACTAATATCGATCAATTGAAAAGTTGGAAATTTATACCAGTCAAAAGTACCTACTTGACTTTCAATTGCAACTGATTAAAATCAATATATTAAAAAGATAATATTATAAGACAATAATATTTTTTAATTAAATTTAGGTATTCCATTCCGTTTTACTTGGTTTAAGATTTTTAAAAGATAATTTTTTAAATATTTTTAATTTAGGCGAAGTTGAAAAATACTCGTAATTTATACAATTGATAACCAATATGATTATAAATTATAATTACCGAGCAGTTTGATTTAACAAATATTACACGGGTTACAAACACATGTTTTTAGTACTTCGGGTTGAGAAATTCACTTAAACGTTAAACACAAGAACTATACGCACCAGGAAATTTATTGACATTACGATCTATTAAATAGACGTAATTAGAATGATATTTTTCATGGTTTCCATAGATGACTTGATATCTTTTTTTAAACCGGGATGTGATAAAACTGCACAAAACAGTTTTGTTTTTTTAAACATTCCAAGAATGGGAGTACGGGAAATAATAAATGTGCATATCCCAAAAAAATAAGATTCCACTCCTAGACCCGAATAAATGATAGGCTAAAGAATTTTTAAAATCTGACGACTGGCTCTTGACATACCGCCGTCTCATACCACCTGACTGACGGACATGAAAATGTTTTTCACTTAATTGTGTTGTGGGTGGTTTAAGAAAAGTCATTTTTAGTAAAAAAAAATTCTAATTTTTTTTTATGATTTTAATACTTCTAGCTGCACGGTGGACTGGAGCGGACCGAACTAATTAAAATGTGAAAAAAGTCTAATGACCTGTTTCTAATAAATAAAATACAAAACAAATAAATATGATTCAGGAACAAAAGGATTATTTATGTCTTTTTGAAAAATAACCGATTCAGAGTATAAAAAAATGGACAGTCGAAAGTTACACAGGACAGTTAACTTCAGACCATTTTCCCGACAAAAACTACAAACATACTTCGATAAAAAGACAAAAATAAAAATTTCAAGTTGTAAAAAACAAAAATTCGAAAATAAGGCGGTCATAGAGATATATTATTACCACTTAAGAGTAACGGAACAGTTAATTATATTGAACATATGATCGAATTATTAGGAAAGTGTTGCCAATCCAAATCTAATAAATTTTAATTGAGAATTAAACTTAATGTTTTCATACAAAACGAATTTTATTTTTGACTTTTGAGTGTATTACAAGAAACCGTTTTCAAAAATTTTATAGAGACATGAGGATCTAAAACTGAGGACAGCTTTTTGATAAACTTAACGAATTATTTATCACATTTTCATTTTTGATGTCTCAAATTTTTACCACAGATAAACTGAAGTTTCATTCAAAGGTGAAATCTGGAAAGGGAAAAAAGTTGGAAGACTATCATCTACTAAATGAGGTAAAAAGTCACCATTTTATTGTATACCAAAATTTTTAAATTTAAATTCATTCCACGAATTTTTGTGTTTTTCAAAGTTAGAAAGGACAATAAGTTAAAGAAGAAAGCAGTATTTCTGATGGGAAATCAAGTAGCTACATATTTAAGAATGTCTCTTAATGTGTCTCCATCGAGGGATGTACTGCTTCCTGATGCTGTTTGTAATATTCTGTTTTGCGGTTACATGTACCACTGCGACTTCAATAGGCAGAAATCCTTGTAAAATCCTTGTAACAATTCTATATAAGTCAATATTCAATCTGAACACTACTACTTTTGTTAAGTTTTATTTAAAAACTCAAACCTCAAAATCTGAAAATAACAGTTTAGTTGTCGAATCCGTTAGTTTTATATCGTGCATCCATATATACTGGGTTGCTCAGCAAGGGGAATAATTTGATGAATACACGGATATTTTTATTTGACATGATCATAGAAAGGATAATTTAGTTTTTTTACATAAAAACACAATATTAAATCTAAAATATCCCAATTTGCATATATTCTTATTGGATTCATATACAGAATTTGGTAGATTATCAATAGAAAAGGATTTTGTTCAAATCAGAAAAACAGTTGCAAAAATATTCACAATTAACGAAAATATTCTGTTATAATAAACGAAATTTATTTGAAACATAATTAGGGGTGATATGAAACCACTGCATAAAAAATTTTAGCTGGGCACTCCCGAAACGCCTTGTATATATTTCATATTATCACAAATACCAGAATAATATCACGTAACAACTAAAGGAATTCGAAAAATTTCTTAAGTACGCCGATTTTAGTTATTTTAGATTAAGCTATATGTTATCATTGTTTATTTGATTAATATGGAATGTTGTTATTTCATTGTCAAAAATAAGTTGATCAAGTGTGGAAAATTATTCACGTCAAACACTTCTGTAATTTTGTTTGACTCCATCCACAATAATGTGCTAATTTTAGTAGGTCTTGAATCAAAAATGTAACACACCGTACTTTTCTTTTTCGCCCATTTATAGAAAACTTTTTGAATAGTGATATTGATTTTACTTTCCCGGACCCATCAAAGGGAAAGTAAGGTGAACGAGCAAAAAAAAATTAAGATATCGATGGAAATATCTATTTTGAGGTCCCCTAAGAAGATTGAAACTATTTCCAGCGTATGGTCTGTGTGTCTGTGTGTAATCTTCCACGATAACTGCCGAACCGTTTGACCAATCAAGTTAAAATTTGGTATGCAAGTTCGGTGTGTGCCTGGAATGCGACCATCAGTTTTTGGTTTAAATCTGTAAAGTAGAAGGTCCTCAAGACCGACATTAATTAAATACACATGTAACAATTTTTTACTTTTTTTAAATTTTAAGGACAACAATATACTTTAGTGCAAAATATTGTAGTACAAAATTTTAGAGCATAAAATTCCCTATAACTTTTGTTTTAAACTTTTTCCAGAATTTCCAATAGTTGCGCCACTAGACGGCGCGTAAAAAATGTGCATGTAGGTTTCCTCTAGTTTTTCTTGATTTTGGGGACAAACAATACTCTTTAGTGCCAAATATTGTAGTACAAACTTTTTGAGCATAAAATTCCCTATAACTTTTGTCTCAAGCTTTTTCCAGAATTTCCAATAGTTGCGCCATCAGAGAGCACGTAAAAAATGTGCATGTAGGTTTTCTCTAGTTTTTCTTGATTCTGAGGACAAACAATGCATTTCAGTGGTAAATTTTCTGGTGCATTTTCTTTAACTTTTGTCTTTAACTTTTTATCGAATTCCTCATAGTTTCGCCGCTAGATGTTGAGAAAAATACGCATGTAGGATTTTCCATTTTTTTTAAAATTGGAGGTAAATTATTGGAACAATTTCTTTGGAAATCTAGATTAGAGTCACAAACACTAGACATTTCTTATGGTTTGTTTGTAAAAGCAATTTTGCAAATAGAGTTTAAAATATAATAAATCTTTCTTCAATAAAATAAAATACTACACATTAACAGCAAGAAAGTGTTATGTTGGCCACAATTCACATTTTTCTTCTGGGAAAGTGGTGACAAATCTGACTTAATTTTTAATATTGGATATAAGTTGGATCTATCAGTATACACGAATGGGAACGTGTGAAGCGGTAACTTCAGCACATTCATTTGTAGTATATGAAAATCTACTTAAAATTTCATAAAAATAGGCTTGGTTAAGTTCGAAACACAACGATTACTCAGAAATAAATTTTCAAAATTTCCAAGTGACGTTTAATTTATAGGTATTTGTCGAGTATTACTAAACCAAATAGCCTAAGCGACTATTTAAAAAAAAAAAAAAGAAAAAGCAAAACACATAAACATTAAAATAATAGGTTATGTTGTACTGAAAAGTGAAAAATAAAATTCTGTGACTATCAGATGTTGGCATTAATTTTATGCGTTTCAATGTTTACAAAGTATGGAAGTATGTTGGCGCATCTGCTTGATAAATTTGATAAAATTTTTGTTTTTTCCGTAATGCTTATAGTATATGGTTTCGGTGTAAAAGGGCCGGAGTTTGATTCCCAGTACGGCCAATTTTTTTTATGTTTTGATAATTGATAAAAATAGTCATTAGGAACCGGTTTGATTCGTACAGTACAGTTGTTTCTTCAAAATTAATGTTGAATAGATTTCGCTTTTTTAACTTCTTAAAAACCACATAAAAATACTGACCAGTAACCATTTTAATTTATACAGTAAAGTGTCTTTTTTTTTCATTTTTTTTTCAAAGTTCGAGTTGTAAAAATTAGATAGTTTATTTTATTTTCCGATGTACAGTATAAACGAGTACATCTGATGTACTGCAAGTCACGGCGAAAATAAAAATAATAGAATTTTCTTCTTTTCTCATTTTTACATCTGGACTCTATTAATGAGGAATTCAGTTCGTATATAGTGCCATCTCTTAACATTATTATCAATTAATATAGATATTTTTAATTAATTTTTTTTAAATATTATATAGGTTTAAAAAAATTATAAATATTTTTTGTAGGCATATTTGATAACAGACTTTTAAGTGCCATTTAAAAAAATATAGATAATACGTCCCCATTCAAATTAATCCAAACAACCTTAAAGCCCGTTTTACATTTATCCTTTTGGGGAACATCAGGAATAGTGAGAAAGATGTTTTATCCCACTTGGATATCATACCATGAACGTTTAAGACATTCAAGCCTCGCATTACCATTTTGGATGCTCTCTTCTCTGGCGTTTTACATATCACAAAGATAATTCCATTATCAATTTTATTATCTGACCATACATGGTCTTGGGATCTATCCTAAGACGTTTTTGCGCAATAAGATGAAACCTCCGTATTGTATATTTTTCGATCTTATACCGGCTTTTAACCATTACTCTACAGTTTTAATATTGTCACGTCGTGGAGGGTCAGTTTAGTTTTTCGGGGTTTTTGTAGCTCAGATTTTTATCTGACCACACCACGACGAGCTCTAGCTCGCCACGTTGTATTTCGAGTAGCTCGGACGCCTTCAGGATTGGAATGAAGTCCGCCCGACTCAGAATACAACCTGTAGAGGGTTATTTTATTTAATTACTATACACTAATTACTACTTGTTTGAACAAGAAATAAAATTACTCTATAAAAAATATACATTTATTTACACACACTATATTTACACTTATAGAGAACAAACTTTTATATTGTACACCAAATGATCAATAAAAGAAAACCTAACGGAGTTGAATAATGAAATACAAAAAATGATTAAAGAGAAAAAAGGTTTATCCTTACCACATTATTCTCCCGAATCGCTGGGGCACGTTCACAAATTCTTTTTAAATTTTTTATATTCATTTTTAATATTTATTTTAATATTTATTCTGACTATGTATATATCAATTAATGAAAATTAAAAAACTGTTTGGTTTGAAACGTATTTTTCTGGAGCTCTTAGCTCACCTCTTCGCTGTTGCCCGCGACTTTTCTGAATGAATGTTTTTTATCAGAATCGTCACCTTTACAACTTTATTGCTAAGGTCTGCAAAGTTTCTGAGTTAATTCAACTGCGATTTTCTACCTTCAATAAATTGCAAAATCAGCTGAACTAGCATTAGTTAATATAACTTACAGAAAGTGTGGATATAAAAAAATGGAATATTAAATAAAAATTGTTTATATTTACTTTTAATGTGAATTACGTTATTGCTAAATTTGATATTAAAATTAAATATGATATTAGAATTAAATATGGAACTTGGTAATATTTTATTATTTAGAACATTTTATTATTTAGATTTTTTTTTATTATTTAGAATTTTTTATTCTTTAGAAAGAGCTACTTTTTTAGTGATCACTAAGGTTTCTTTAATATCTGTTGATGTTCATTGTTCCGAATTTACTACACGTTTGGCTATGTATGTGCGGCGCGATTTCGAAGTACAACAATTTTTTTATTGCCAACCGTCAATAAAGACATACATTACCATAGCGATTTTCGGAAGTAAAGAAACAATTTATTTTACGGTAAAATCAAACAACACTTTACCTGCCGCATTTGTGGTAGGTAAAGTGCTTGATTTTTACAATTATATATCAATATGACATTAAACAGAAATCTGGGAAGAATCCGACTTGCTTGATTTTTATAGTTATTTATCAACATAACCATGACTATAACATTGACATTAAACAGAAATAGTTTGTAGCTGTCACTTAATAGTATATTACATAACGAGTGAGGAAAGTGGCATTTTTCGCGCGAGTGGTAGTTCAGCACCATTTTTCCTACGACCAACAATATTTTAAGAATAGTCTATTTGGTTTTCTCATATGACACGATTATTTCTGGTGGTGTACATTCACATTCGCTAACACTATCAACTTCCGTTTTTTGTGTAAGAAATCGAAATTTAATTTTTTTGTTTATTTGCTATAAAGTAGAATAATTTAAACTTTAAAAATATCTATTATAAAAGTACCTGATTATTCTGTTCAGAATTCACAAAACATAGAAACAGTAATTTCTTTAAAATTTTGACATAAGCCTACTTTATTATATTTGACTTTTATAAAAAAAATAACCTTAGCACCAAGCCAATTAAAAAAAAACATTTTAAATAATTTTTATACATTTTTTACTTTAATAACTTGTAAAATTTGCAATTTTAAACCTAAAATTAATTTTGAATTACAAACTATTAATACATTTAAGAATCGGGTATGCAATACACAATACCCAAACGTCTTATGTGTTGCATACATTCGTTTACACTGAAGTTGTTTCATAATTCATATGGACAGTTATAACCTTAAAATAATATTTCAAAACATTTTAGTTATTAGGTGGTCGTAGGAAAATAACAAGCAACTATTAGATCAGTTTTAAAATGGTAAGTAAAATTTATTATGTACATAAGTAGCATATTTCGTCCTGTTTTTGATAGTTCATTCAAGCGTGCGTTATAATAACACGCAGCGCGGTATTATAACACACGGCTGGTATGCGTGTATGTTTATATGAGACCCTTTCAAAATATCAAAACAGTTGTGCTATTTGTAGTTTTCATAGGTGGTCGTAGGAAAAAGCATTTTTCTTTCTGTTCACTTTATCGTAATACAATGTAAAAAGTAATATCTTTTTTCAATTATAAATTTTTATGGTTGGCGATAAAATGTTGTATGCACCACGTCAGTAAAGTGTCTTTATCGAACTCGAGTGTTACTTGCCTCGCTCGCTTCGTTCGCTCTACTCATAATCTCAGACTCGTTCGATAAAACCGAAGTACGAAAGGGGTGCCAATATTTTCATTAAATAATTTCCCTTCAAAACCCGCACATTCAAATTTTCAGTTTCCAGATACGTTTACCTCTCGAAACCTTTTAACCAACGGTTTAGTGGTGACATCCTGTATATTTTTTTCTTCAAATTAAATTAATAATACGGTTCTGTTTATTTCTCTAAAAATATAGTAAATTTCTCATTGTTTATGTAATTTCATTATCATTATTTACCTAAGGAGAGAATAGTAGTTTGAGCAACAAGTGCCCAAAGTGATACTTTTCCCACGAGCGCTGAAGTTTGCGAACACGAGCCGCCAGGCGAGTGTTCGTAAATCAAGCGAGTGGGAAAAGTACTTTGCGCACATGTTGCACACAATACCTTTTCTACGATCACGATTTTTAAATATTTAAAAATAAAATTGAAATATGTTACAATTTTTTGGAAATGTACATTATTTTAATAAAAAAGTGAGATAATGATATATGATTAGTAATAAGATAATGTCAAAAAATTAGATACAAAAATTTTTATTAAAAAAATTAAAAATTTCAATACAGTAACTTAAAGTTAGTTTAACTTAATTTAATTGAACTAAATTTGACACAAAGGGAATCAACATTTTTTTTATTTGAAATTGTAATTTATAGTAAAATTGGAGTAATTTTGAACTGTTACTCCAGGGTTGTCTCTATTTTTACCAAATTTTCGGTAACTGTTAAAACATTTAGAGCAGATGACGTAAAAGGCTGTTCTTTCTGGTTGTTAGATGATGTGTCTACCGAGTTTACAATTTTATTAGCTATTTCTATTAAATTTGAGAGGGAGTCATCGATATAGCTCTCTGCAATATTACTTGATCGCCATCCACCATGGCGTTTAAGGGTTAATAAATCTCCACCTGCATTAACTAGAATAGTTGCAGAGGAGCGTCGAAAACAATGGCCCGTATAACGATTAGAATTTGGCAATTTTAAAAATTCTGCCACTTGTTTAGGCACATAGCCAATTTTGTTAATTCCAACAACTTGCTTTGTGCATTTACCCCCTTGATGATTCACAAAAAGGCGCCTATCAATGGTGTTATCAGGGCGAAGAGAAGCGTATTTTTTATAAATATAAAATTCTCCTGTTACCGTAAATGTTCTTAGTTTTGGTTTTCGTATTCCGAATACAATAGGGCAGTGTTTAGATCTTCTATGTCATCTATTTTTATATTCCACAATTATTCCTTTCTACAGGCCCCAGTTAAGCCAATGGCAAGGACAGTCTACAAGTTTAAAATAGATTAATTTTACATAATATGTTTTTTTTTAAAGAACCTTAACAGAAATTAAACCCCACATTTTCATATCAAACCAACACAAAAAAATGTCCGCCATTTTTAGTCCATTTCACATTCTACGCTACGAAAACTTATAGTTTCGCAAAATTTATATAATACGTTAGTTAAAATAAATATTTTAAAATGCCCTCTTTTTAATATCATATTTATATTATTAGTAATCAGACAAAATCAGTGTTTTGTCTAAGTTTAAAAGCAACTTGTTTTTACCTTTATTAATAAATATTTATAATCAGGTGCTTCCTTCAAAAATCTTTGGATTTCTTCAGATGTCAAGGTTTTTGACTTTTTAGGTTTGTAATTATCATTCTGTCTTTTTAGAAACGCTCTCAATTTTACATATTTTGAAATATCGATATTATTTTTAATGCTTAATATGCTTCTCAACATTGAGTATTGGGACCAAAGTGTTGAAGCCTTATAAGATTTTGATTGTTCTTGAAAATACGCCAGAATTACATTTTTAGAAATTGTTGTGATTTTCTTATTTTCTTTCCATTCCTTAAATTTTCTATAAACGCATTCATCTTTTTCTCTTGATTTTTGAGGCAAAAGGTTTAAAGTTGCATTCAATGCAATTTCCAAAATTTCTGGAGGTGTGTTTTCCATATATTCGACTTCTGAATCAGAATTATTGTCAATTTCTTCCATTTCGTAGTATTATTGTATTAATGTTTACCAAAGTTTAAATTTACATGATATAGCAAACGTCAAATAACATGTCAACAAAAATGCAGCATCCTGCTACGATAGATGCGAGAGATTTACATGGTTGAAGTATATCAGGTTAGACATTGCGCAGGATATGTGACGTCACCTGGTGCCCATCAAAAATTTTTAATGTATCATTATATGAGGTTATTGTCTTTTTTGACATATTTTTATTTAATTTCACCTATAAACTGATTAAAAATATATTGCGCTATGTTTGTTGTTCAAATAATACTCGCTCTAAAAACAGTACAAAGTTTTTTCGAATTCCAAAGTGCCCTTTATTACAAAAACAGTAGGTTATTTATATGAATAAACATGTTTAACATTTTTATACTTTATTTTAAATAATACAAAAAAAGTTCTGTAAGATGTACTGTGTAATAGCTTTAAGTAGTTACATATTCATTTATTAGTTAGCTTTTTTTTTTCAATAATAACAATAAAGCACTGCACAACTTATGAAAAATTTTATAACATTTATTTAACATACCAACTTGTATGATTGTAAATCTAAGTTATACTCGTATTTACATTTGCCATATTCGTTATTTGAGTGTAAATTAAGCACTAGGTATATAAAAGCCTAAGTAGCATAAACCTGCAATAACAATATGCATCAAAATGTTCCACTAATAAGCTATTTCAAATCACTTTTTCATAAAAAAATTTTTTTTGATTAATCATTTATAAAATCACTCTAAAGTTAATCTAGATTATTTTATTTGGTACATATTTGACAATTACTTTAACAATAAAATTAGCCATAACATAATTGGGCATTTTCTGGTTTTTACAAGTAGCAATTAAATAGTTTTTATAATATAAAGAACATCGGAATCGTAAAAAAAGTTTATACCTTTATTAAAGTAGTTATCACTTTTTAGTGTACAATACTTTACAATACATTTTTATTAAATAAAAACCACCCGAAATACACAATAACCCTATGCAATCCAATGTTAAATTATTTCGTATGGACTCCAGCTGACGTCATGCGCAAACTTGGACGAATTTGGGACGTCTGAGTGTCTAACCTGTGTAATTTTTCATGTGCAGTGTGAGGTACAGGAAATTCCCACACTGCTTAGAATCGTGAGAAATTAGTCACTTTAAACGCAAGTATGCCGTATCTCAATGTATACTTTTCATAGTGATCGTAGAAAAACATTATTTCTCATTAGAGGAATGAAATAAATAATGGTCATTTCTGAGGTTAAAAAAATAGAATGAGTTTTTATGTTAAACTTAAATTTATTCAAATTCTATTTTTTAATATAAAAACTAGATCAAGTATTTTTGCCGAATAGTTATCCCGTCTTAGAAATATCTTGGAGACGGTTGTGGTTGTGGTTCTGGACTAGGTTCAGGTTCAGGGTGTGGTTCTGGACCTGGTTCTGGTTCTGGATGTGGCTCTGGACCAGGTTCTGGTTCAGGATGTGGTTCTGGACCTGGTTCTGGCTCCGGATGTGGTTCTGGATGGGGACCTGGACCATATCCCAAATGTCTTGGAGTTGGATGTGGTTCTGGGCCAGGTTCTGGTTCGGGATGAGGCTCTGGACCAGGTTCAGGTTCGGGATGTGGCTCTGGACCAGGTTCAGGTTCGGGATGTGGCTCTGGACTAGGTTCTGGTTCAGGATGTGGTTCTGGGCCTGGTTCTGGCTCTGGATGTGGTTCTGGATGGGGACCTGGACCATATCCTAAATGTCTTGGAGTTGGATGTGGTTCTGGGCCAGGTTCTGGTTCGGGATGTGGCTCTGGACCAGGTTCTGGTTCGGGATGTGGCTCTGGGCCAGGTTCTGGTTCAGGATGTGGCTCTGGACCTGGTTCAGGTTCTGGGTGTGGTTCTGGACCTGGTTCTGGTTCGGGATGTGGCTCTGGACCAGGTTCTGGTTCAGGATGTGGTTCTGGTCCTGGTTCTGGCTCCGGATGTGGTTCTGGATGGGGACCTGGACCATATCCTAAATGTCTAGGAGTTGTATGTGGTTCTGGGCTAGGTTCTGGTTCGGGATGTGGCTCTGGACCAGGTTCTGGTTCGGGATGTGGCTCTGGACCAGGTTCAGGTTCGGGATGTGGCTCTGGACTAGGTTCTGGTTCAGGATGTGGTTCTGGGCCTGGTTCTGGCTCTGGATGTGGTTCTGGATGGGGACCTGGACCATATCCTAAATGTCTTGGAGTTGTATGTGGTTCTGGGCTAGGTTCTGGTTCGGGATGTGGCTCTGGACCAGGTTCTGGTTCGGGATGTGGCTCTGGGCCTGGTTCTGGTTCGGGATGTGGCTCTGGGCTGGGTTCAGGTTCTGGGTGTGGTTCCGGGCCTGGTTCTGGTTCGGGGTGTGGTTCTGGACCTGGTTGTGGTTGTGGTTCAGGTTCTGATTGTACATGGCGGTATCTTTGAAGTTGTTTGTGCAATTTAAAAGAACTTGTGGGCTAAAATAAGAAAAGAAAGTCATTTTGTATGAAAATTTAAATATTTATTTTAATGTTTTGATATACACATATACACACTGTTATTTAAATAAATATAGACCGATAAACAACTGAAATTAAAAGAAAATGAATGAAAAAACTAAAATGTGGTAAATAGAAAATAATTATACAGCATTGTTTTATCAACTTCTTATGATAAAATTTAAAAAATAATTATTACTTAGTGTTCTCTAGTTAACATTTATGGTGGCCGTCTCTTGGCAATCAAATTTTTGCGCAAAATTTTAGCTGATTAAAGTGCTGAAATATTTTCTTACAAAAATAAAAAAAAATGCAGATAATTAATAAAATAAAATGGCTTACCTGGAAAGACACTGTAGCCAATAAGGCTACCAATATTATTGCAGTAAATCTCATTTTGAACTAATATCGATCAATTGAAAAGTTGGCAATTTATACCAGTCAAAAGTACCTACTTGAATTTCAATTGCAACTGATTAAAATCAATATATTAAAAAGATAATATTATAAGACAATAATATTTTTTAATTAAATTTAGATATTCCATTCCGTTTTACTTGGTTTAAGATTTTTAAAAGATAATTTTTTAAATATTTTTAATTTTTGCGACGTTGAGAAATACTTGTAATTTATACAATTGATAACCAATATGATTATAAATTATAATTACCGAGCAGTTTGAATTAACAAATATTACACGGGTTACAAACACATGTTTTTAGTACTTCGGCTCGAGAAATTCACTTAAACGTTAAACACAAGAACTATACGTACTAGGAAATTTATTGACATTACGATCTATTAAATAGACGTAATTAGAATGATATTGTTCATGGTTTCCATAGATGACTTGATATCTTTTTTTAAATCGGGATGTGATAAAACTGCACAAAATAGTTTTGCTTTTTTAAACATTCCAAGAATTGGAGTACGGGAAATAATAAATGTGCATATCCCAAAAAAATAAGATTCCTCTCCTAGACACGAATAGACGATTGGCTAAAGAATTTTTAAAATCAGACAACTGGTTCTTGACATACCTCCGTCTCATACAACCAGACTGAAGGATATGCAAATGTTTTTCACTTAATTGTGTTGTGTGTGGTTTAAGAAAAGTCATTTTTAGTAAAAAAAAATTCTAATTTTTTTTTTGATACTTCTAGCTGCACGGTGGACTGGCGCGGACCGAAGTAATTAAAATGTGAAAAAAGTCTAATGACCTGTTTCTAATAAATAAAATATAAAACCAATAAACATGATTCAGGAACAATAGGATTATTTATGTCTCTTTGAAAAATAACCGATTCAGAGTATAAAAAAATGGACAGTCGAAAGTTCCACAGGACAGTTAACTTCAGACCATTTTCCCGACAAAAACTACAAACATACTTCGATAAATAGATAAAAATAAAAATTTCAAGTTGTAAAAAACAAAAATTTAGAATATATAGACATTCTCAAATTCGAAAATAAGGCGGTGATAGAGATATATTATTACTACCTAAGAGTAACAGAACACTTAATTATATTGAACATATAATCGAATTATTAGGAAAATGTTGCCAATCCAAATCCTATGAATTTTAAATGAAAAATCATGAATTGAGAATTAAACTTAATGTTTTCAAACAAAACTAATTTTATTTTTGACTTTTGAGTGTATTACAAGAAACCGTTTTCAAAAATTTCAAAGAGACATGAGGATCTAAAACTGAGGACAGCTTTTTGATAAACTTAACGAATTATTTATCACATTTTCATTTTTGATGTCTCAAATTTTTACTACAGATAAACTGAAGTTTCATTCGAAGGTGAAATCTGTAAAGGGAAAAAAGTTGGAAAACTAACATCTACTAAATGAGGTAAAAAGTAACCATTTTATTGTATACCAATATTTTTAATTTTGAAATCATTCCACCACTTTTTGTGTTTTTCAAAGTACAAAAGGACAAAAATTTAAAGAAGAAAGCAGTATTTCTGATGGGAATTCAAGTAGCTACATATTCAAGAATCCTTCTTTAAGTGTCTCAATCGAGGGATATGCTGCTTCCTGATGCTGTTTATAATGTTCTTTTTGCCGTTACATGTACCACATTCAATCTGTACACTTATACTTTTGTTAAGTTTTACTTAAAAACTCACACCTCCAAATCTGAAAATAAGAGTTCAGTTGTCGAATCCGTTAGTTTTATATCGTGCGTCTATATACAGTGAGAACCAAAAGTGTTACTCCCCCACTTTAACTCGTCTACGAATGAATTTTCGAAAAACCACTCGAACACGTCAATTTTAATTCATATCGAAGTAAGTTTATGAAGAAAAATTTCACCCTTAACTTAATCCCCTAGAGTAGGGAAGCTACCCCCATGAAAATTTTAAATAGCAAGGGGTCAAGTGGCAGCTGTTCAGAAAGAGGATTCAATTCTCTATTTAACAGTGTAAAAAAAATAGAATTTGCTTCATTAGTACAAGAGAAAAGTATCTTTAAAAATAAAATAAATTAAACGGCCACGAAACTGCTTTACTGTTCTTTTCTCACAATTAACTAAACTAATTATTATTAGGTATTAGAGCAAATGTTCGAAATGTTCTCCATTTACTTCTTGGCAGAAAAAAAGTCTATGTTTAGTGGCTTCTCTTACGTTTTGTAAAGTTTCTGGTGTGATTGTTGAACAAATTTCCGTTATTCGTTGACGTATCTCTTGAATGGATTCACACTCAGTTTCGTAAACTTTAGTTTTTAGATAACCCCAAAGAAAAAAATCCAATGGAGTTAAATCTGGTGACCTTGGGGGCCATTCCACAGGTCCCCTTCGCCCTATCCATCTTCCCTGATAAACTGCATTTAAATAATTTCTGACAACTACTGCGTAATGAGGGGAAGCACCATCTTGCTGGAAAATTATATCCATATTAAATTCTTCGGGGTTATTTTCAACTATTTCTAATATCAATGGATTTATTAATGTCTCCAGCAATTCCAAGTAAAGAACACCATTAAGGTTTTATTCAATAAATAATGGACCGACGATATGGTTACCCAATATTCCTGCCCATACATTAATTTTTTGCGGAAATTGTGTGTGAGTTTCACGAATATTCCTAGGATTCTCATCAGACCAATATCTAACATTGTTTCTGTGTACGTTACCATTCAAAAAAAAAGTAGATTCATCACTAAAGCAGATGTGGTGTAAGTAGTTGGGATTCCTTAAGGTATTGTTGGCTATTATTTCACAATATTCTAGGCGTCGGTCCGGGTCGTCTTCAGTCAATTGGTGTACCATCCTTAATTTATACGGGTGAAATTTATACTTTTTTAGGACTCTTATTACGGTGCTCTTTCCTACTTCGCAATTCACAGCAACGGCTCTGCTAGATGAGGACGGGTTATTTACAACTTCACCTAAAATGTGAATTTGCTTTTCTTCAGCTAATTGGGAACGACCAGTACGTTTTTTGTTTAAAATGCTGCCAGCGTCAAAATGGATGAAGGTTCACAATTGATTTTACATTAAAAAGAAAAAAATCAACTTTTTCTTAATGATCAGATACAGTTTTTATTCCTTTTAGTAGTCAAAAAGAACAGTAAAGCAGTGCCGTGGTTTTTTGATTTATTTAATTTATTTTATCTTTAAAGATACTTTTCTTTTGTACTAATGAAGCAAATTTAATTTTTTTTACACTGCCAAATAGAGAATTGAATCCTCTTTCTGAAGATCTGCCACTTGACCCCCCTTGCTATTTAAAATTTTCATGGGGGTAGCTTCCCTACTCTAGGGGATTAAGTTTCGGGTGAAATTTTTCTTCATAAACTTACTTCGATATCAATTAAAATTGAAGTGTTCGGGCGATTTTTCGAAAATTCATTCGTAGACGAGTTACAGTGGGGGGTAACACTTTTGGTCCTCACTGTATACTGGGTGGCTCAGCAAATAGAACAATTTAAAGAATACACTGATTTTTTTATTGGACACGATTATAGAAAGGATAATTTAGTTTTTTTACATAAAAACAGAATATTAAATCTAAAATATCGCAATTTGCATATATTGTTATCCTCGACGTTTTTACTCATCTTTATCCATTTTTATAAACAAATACCCGATACTACATTTATTTAAATTCTTGGTAAGTGGTTATTGCATTAATATACAGAATTTGGTAGATTATCCATAGAAGAGTATTTTGTTCAAATCAGAGAAACAGTTGCAAGAAGAAAAAGATAAATATTGAGTCTCGTTTACATAAAAAAAAAATGATAATCAAATACTAATAACAAATTAAATATTGAATTTAATAGTATATTATGAAACGAGCAGTAAATGGAGCATATTTTGTTCGAGCATAAAAGTTTGCATGAAGTAGTCAAGTTCCTTTGTTTTTTATTTATCTCGCAGTTATTTCTTTATTTATAAATAATGGTTAATTAGGAAATAACCCGACATTAAATATGAATGGGAATCGCCCATATGATTCGAAAAATCTCCTATACAATGAAAATTACTTTTTTATAAGCTATATACGTCTTATTCATTTTAAACATTTATTTCCTTACTCATAACATGGAACACCCTGTACATTTTTTGACATTTGCAAAGTTTGCATATTAATATAATGAAAATTGTGGTATATTGGAAAAAAGACACAAAATTGAAAACTGATAACAATCGGCAGAAGATATTTTTAATGATTAAAGAAATTTTAAATATGTGATAACATTATTGAAGGTGAAACATCCAATTTATACCGTAGGTTATTAGTTATCATAAAGTAAAGGTGGGAACTAATAAAATAAAATAACAAAGAAATACCGGTTGCGGAATCAAAAGAGGAAATAAAACGTTAAACGTACAGCAGCAGTATCGGTCCTCATAACTCTCCTTTTTTTATGATAATACTTAAATTTTAATGGTCATCTTATTTATTTAATTTGGTAATTACTACGGCTGAATAATCCACCTAAATAGCCCTCGACCTTTGGTCTCGGGCTTATAATGGTGGATTATTCAGTCACAAACATTTTCCAAGCAAAATTTTTCAAATAAAGCTAGCCGCAGTTTATCCGGTTAAATTTGCAGTTCTCGGGATATAACCTGCGATTATTTTCTGACGTTATGACAGACGCGTCAGATGAAGAAAATACGTTGTCATGTGGTTGTCATTGAATAAAAGCAATGTAAAGTTCATTGCAAAGCCTTTCAGTTGCACGTCACGTTTTCGGCATGTCTTTGATTACTACATGATATTTGATGGCGACTCTACAAAATTTTGACAGTTGTCAGGATCGTATTCAGCCAAATAGGAAAAGGCTTTTTTAATTAATAAGAATTGTGATATAAAAACATTAAAAAATAAAACAAAATGTATTTTTAATTGATATTTATTATCATAAATAATATAACATTAGTAAATAAATAAAAATAAAAAAAATAACCCCACATCGAAAAAAAAAAAAAAATCATCAATGAATTTTTACTAAACTTTAAGATGTGAAACTTACCTCATATACAGCATTTAGGGACAATAGAGTTTTACCAGCTTGTTTTTCTAATTGGGAATAAGCAAGCAGTTTCAATACTAACGCTTGCTCTTTTTCGCTATACCTCGGCATGTTTATAATTATCAAAATAAATAAATAAATTAAAAATAATATTCCAACTTCTAAAAAATGTGATTAACCACAATAATTACAAATGGAACTAATGGAAGTACTGTTCTGATTTAAACTGTCAGGCGTACATTTGACATTTATCTAAAATAGCTAAAGAACTTGTTCAATTTTTCATTTTGACTAGAGGCCATGACGTACAGCAAACGGCAGCCAATAAAATGCCTGTATTGTGTCAATTGTAGTTATTTAATATCTACGTGTAGATCTCTCATGATGTTGTTGCCTTACGAAAATTTATAGTGGACGTACCTTTTTTTGCATTTCTTTCAACTTAATACGATAAAGCGAGATGGATTCTGTATGACGTGCAACTGAAAGGCTATGCAATGAACTTTACATTGAATTATTCTCGCTGAAATAATCTAAGTAGATTATTCCCTCTATAATAATGTTTTGATTGGCTAGAACGTATATGGATTACTGAAATTGAAAATTTCTATTGGTTTCGAGAAACGTCAGAAAATAATCGCAGGTTATATCCCGAGAACTGCAAATTTAACCGGAAAAACTGCGGCTAGCTTTTTTTGAAAAATTTTGCTTAGAAAATGTTTTCGACTGAATAATCCACCATTAAAAGCCCCAGACCAAAGCAAAATTTTGAAAAAAATAGACTAGTCGCAGTTTATGGGGTTAAATTTACAGATCGAGGGGTATATAGATTATTTCAAAAAATGGGAATGTAGTATTTACATTTTATCTTTATTGTTTATTAACATGCATATTCGTCAAAGCTAGGTGACGTTTAATCAAAGCTAGACGTCGTTTAATCGCGATTAAACGACCTGTAGCAATATAATCACTTATCAATACAAGTCACGTGGTGGAATTTGGAGGTCTCTCATTGGTTTAATTTGTTACGAGGGAAATAATCATCTTTATACTCTTTGCTATTTTAAAAAAAATTATTTACAGGCTGCAGGTGCTTAATAGATAAAAGGTCATAGTAGGTGGAAGAGAAAGTGACGTTTATTGTCAATGAGCTATCTGATTGCCTATAAAGTGCGTTCAGTTATGCCACCAGAAGGGACATATAAATTATAATATACAGAATTGCGTTCGAAAATATTATCTGCAAACTACAGATAGTGTATGTGGATAAAATACTGCTTCAAATATTATTGGAACAATTTCTTTGGAAATTAAGATTAGAGTCACAAACACTAGACATTTCTTATGGTTTGTTTGTAAAAGCAATTTTGCAAACAGAGTTAAAAATAAGCTATAATAAATCTTTCTTAAAAAAATAAAATACTACACATTAATACCAAGAAAGTGTTATGTTGGCCACAATTCATATTTTTCTTCTGGGAAAGTGGTGACAAATCTGACTTAATTTCTAATATTGGATATAAGTTGGATCTCTCAGTATTCACGAATGGGAACGTGTGAAGCGGTAACTACAGCACATTCATTTGTAGTATATGAAAATCTACTTAAAATTTCATAAAAATAGGCTTGGTTAAGTTCGAAACACTACGATTTCTCAGAAATAAATTTTCAAAATTTCCAAGTGACGTATAATTTATAGGTATTTGTCGAGTATTACTAAACCAAATAGCCTTAGCGACCATTTAAAAAAAAAGAAGAAAAAGCAAAACACAAACATTAAAATAATTGGTTATGTTGTAATGAAAAGTGAAAAATAAAATTCTGTGACTATCAGATGTAGGCATTTATTTTATACGTCGGCTGTTCACTGCATTTTAAGGTTTACAAAGTACGGAAGTATGTTGGCGCATCTGCTTGATAAATTTGATAATATTTTTGTTTTTTTCGTAATGCTTATAGTATATGGTTTCGGTGTAAAAGGGCCGGAGTTTGATTCCCAGTACTTCCAATTTTTTTTTGTTTTGATAATTTTTTTAACTTCCTAAAAACAACAAAAAAATAGTCATTGGGAACCGGTTTGATTCGTACAGTACAGTTGTTTCTCCAAAATTAATGTTTAATAGATTTCGCTTTTTTAACTTCTTAAAACCCACATAAAAATACTGACCAGTAACCATTTTAGTTTATACAGTAAAGTGTCTTTTTTTTTCATTTTTTTTTCACAGTTCGAGTTGTAAAAATTAGATAGTTTATTTGATTTTCCGATGTACAGTATAAACGAGTACATCTGATGTACTGCTAGTCAAGGCGAAAATAAAAACAATAGAATTTTCTTCTTTTCTCATTTTTACATCTGGACTCTATTAATAAGGAATTCAGTTCGTATATAGTGCCACCTCTTAACAGGATTATCAATTAATATATATTTTTTAATAATTTTTTTTAAATATTATAAATTTTTTTGTAGGCATATTTGATAACAGACTTTTAAGTGCTATTTAAAAAAATATAGACAATACGTCCCCATTCAAATTAATCCAAACGATCATTGTTACATTTATCCTTTTGGGGAACATCAGGAATAGTGAGAAAGATGTTTTATCCCATTTGGATATCATACCATGAACGTTTAAGACATTCAAGCCTCGCATTACCATTTTGGATGCTCTGTTCTCTGACGTTTTACATATCACAAAGATAATTCCATTATCAATTTTATTATCTGACCATACATGGTCTTGGGATCTATCCTAAGACGTTTTTGTGCAATAAGATGAAACCTCCGTATTGTATCTTTTTCGATCTTATACCGGCTTTTAACCATTACTCTACAGTTTTATTATAAAAGAGCTACTTTTTTAGTGATCACGAAGGTTTCTTTAATATCTGTTGACGTTCATTGTTCCGAATTTACTACACGTTTGTCTATGTATGTGCGGCGCGATTTCGAAGTACAACAATTTTTTTTATTGCCAACCGTCAATAAAGATATACATTACCATAGCGATTTTCGGAAGTAAAGAAACACTTTATTTTACGGTAAAAATCAAATAACACTTTACCTGCCGCATTTGTGGCAGTTTTACAGTTATATGTCAATATAACATTAAACAGAAATCTGGGAAGAATCCGACTTTCTTGATTTTTATAGTTATTTATCAACATAGCCATGACTATAACATTGACATTAAACAGAAATAGTTTGTAGCTGTCACTTTAAAGCATTTTTCTTTCTGTTCACTTTATCCTAATACAATGTAATAAGTAATATCTTTTTTCAATTATAAATTTTTATGGTTGTATGCACCACGTCAGTAAAGTATCTTTATCGAACTCGCCTGTTACTCGCCTCGCTCGCTTCGTTCGCTCTACTCATAATCTCAGACTCGTTCGATAAAGTATCACTTTACTGACTTAGTACATAACTAACTATTATGATTGCATCAGAGGTTTGCAATTTTTGTGTAGATTTTATTTTAGTATTTTTCGCTGCACTTTAGATAGTTTGGATAAACGGCAATATATTCTTAGACATCTGCAAGTCTTCATGTTCAACGGACGTCTTGTGATTTTTTCTGTTGCCTATAAATTGAGAACAATTGTTCAGTAGACGTTTTAAAGTATTATAATTTGGTCTAAGCTTATTAGAATATCATTCACCAAAAACGCGGCTACTTATCAAATTACATTCACCTTAAATTATAATTAAATATAAAAAATCTTAGTAACAATGTACTAAATTTTACATTATAATTTTTTTTAAGAATAATAACTCAATAGTTTGTTATTATCTGTTACTAAAATATGGTTTTCATTGATTACTATTTAAACATGTTTAAGATGAAATAACTGTAAATGTATACATATGAGATAATAGCCGAACAATGTATTATCAATGTATGTGTTAAAAAAAAATTTAAGCTTTTACCAAGTAGAAAAAAATTTATTTTTTCTCAGTGGTGAAAAAGTGCAGATTTAATAAAAAAAAATGTACACTTCAAATACAGTTAGAGATAGGTATACGGAAGTATTAACAAAAGTTGTTTAGAATAATGTAATAATTTGTGAAGTTGCAAATTATAAAAAAACCGAAGTTAACACCACGCTATAACCGGAAGTACGAAATGGGTGTCAATATTTGCATTAAATAATTTCAATTCAAAACACCCACATTCAAATTTTCAGTTTCCAGATACGTTTACCTCTCGAAACCTTTTGACCAACGGTTTAGTGGTGACATCCTGTATATTTTTTTCTTCAAATTAAATTAATAATACGGTTCTGTTTATTTCTCTAAAAATATAGTAAATTTCTCATTGTTTATGTAATTTCATTATCATTATTTACCTAAGGAAAGAAACATTATTTCTCATTAGAGGAATGAAAAAAATATTGGTAATTTCTGAGGTTAAAAAAAAAGAATAAGTTTTTACGTTAAACTTAAATTTATTCAAATCTATTTTTTAATATAAAAACTAGATCAAGTATTTTTGCCGAATGGTTCAAGTATTTTTGCCGAATGGTTATCCCATCTCAGAAATATCTTGGAGACGGTTCTGGATGTGGTTCTGGACCTGGTTCTGGTTCGGGATGTGGCTCTGGACCAGGTTCTGGTTCAGGATGTGGTTCTGGACCTGGTTCTGGCTCCGGATGTGGTTCTGGATGGGGACCTGGACCATATCCTAATTGTCTTGGAGTTGGATGTGGTTCAGGGCTAGGTTCTGGTTCGGGATGTGGCTCTGGACCAGGTTCTGGTTCAGGATGTGGTTCTGGACCTGGTTCTGGCTCCGGATGTGGTTCTGGATGGGGACCTGGACCATATCCTAATTGTCTTGGAGTTGGATGTGGTTCTGGGCTAGGTTCTGGTTCGGGATGTGGCTCTGGACCAGGTTCTGGTTCGGGATGTGGCTCTGGACCAGGTTCTGGTTCGGGATGTGGCTCTGGACCAGGTTCTGGTTCAGGATGTGGTTCTGGACCTGGTTCTGGCTCCGGATGTGGTTCTGGATGGGGACCTGGACCATATCCTAATTGTCTTGAAGTTGGATGTGGTTCTGGGCTAGGTTCTGGTTCGGGATGTGGCTCTGGACCAGGTTCTGGTTCGGGATGTGGCTCTGGACCTGGTTCTGGTTCAGGATGTGGTTCTGGACCTGGTTCCGGCTCAGGATGTGGTTCTGGATGGGGACCTGGACCATATCCTAGTTGTTTTGGAGTTGGATGTGGTTCTGGGCTGGGTTCTGGTTCGGGATGTGGCTCTGGACCAGGTTCTGGTTCGGGATGTGGCTCTGGACCAGGTTCTGGTTCTGGATGTGGCTCTGGACCAGGTTCTGGTTCAGGATGTGGTTCTGGACCTGGTTCTGGCTCCGGATGTGGCTCTGGATGGGGACCTGTACCATATCTCAAATATCCCCGTGTTGGATGTGGTTCTGGTTCAGGATGGGGTTCTGGACCAGGTTCTGGTTCAGGATGTGGCCCTGGGCCTGGTTCTGGTTCGGGATGTGGCTCTGGGCCGGGTTCAGGTTCTGGGTGTGGTTCCGGGCCTGGTTCTGGACCAGGTTCTGGTTCGGGGTGTGGTTCTGGACCTGGTTGTGGTTCAGGTTCTGATTGTACATGGAGGTATCTTTGAAGTTGTTGTTTTTGCAATTTAAAAGAACTTGTGGGCTAAAATAAGAGAAATAAGTAATTTTGGATGAAAATTTAAATATTTATTTTAGTGTTTTAAAGAATTCTTGCTTTAAATAATATACATATACACACTGTTATTTAAATAAATATAAACCGATAAACAACTAAAATTAAAAGAAAATGAATGAAAAAACTAAAATGTGGTAAATAGAAAATAATTGTACAGCATTGTTTTATCAACTTGTTATGATAAAATTTAAATAATAATTGTTCTCTAGTTAACGTTTATGGTGGCCGTCTCTTGGCAATCAAATTTTTGCGCAAAATTTTAGCTCAATTGATTAAAGTGCTGAAAAATTTCGTTCTTCCAAAAATAAAAAAAAATGCATATAATTAATAAAATAAAATAGCTTACCTGGAAAGACACTGTAGCCAATAAGGCTACCAATATTATTGTAGTAAATGTCATTTTGAACTAATATCGATCAATTGAAAAGTTGGCAATTTATACCAGTCAAAAGTACCTACTTGACTTTCAATTGCAACTGATTAAAATCAATATATTAAAAAAGATAATATTATGATGCAAAAATTTTTTTAATCAAATTTAGGTATTCTATTCCGTTTTACTTGGTTTAAGATTTTTAAAAGATAATTTTTTAAATATTTTGCGACGTTGAAAAATACTCGTAATTTATACAATTGATAGCTATATAATTATAAATTATAATTACCGAGGAGTTTGAATTAAAAAATATTACACGGGTTACAAAGACATGTTTTTAGTATTTCGGCTCGATAAATTCACTTTAACGTTAAACATAAGAACTATACGCACTAGGAAATTTATAGACATTACGATCTATTAAATAGACGTAATTAGAATGATATTGTTCATGGTTTTCATAGGTGACTTGATATATTTTTTCAAACCGGGATGTGATAAAACTGCACAAAATAGATTTGCTTTTTAAACATTCCAAAAATGGGAGTACCAGAAATAATAAATGTATAAATAGCAAAAACAATAAGATTCCTCGTGAGTAGAATTTTTAAAATCGGACCACCGGTTCTTGATTTATCGCCGTACATGAAAATGTGTTTCACTTAATCGTGTTGTTGGTGGCTTAAAACGTCACGAAAACTCTAATTTCTAGTTTTTTTTATGATTTCAATACTTCTAGCTGCACGGTGGACTGGCGCGGACCGAAGTAATTAAAATGTGAAAAAATTCTAATGACCTGTTTCTAATAAATAAAATACAAAACAAATTAATATGATTCAGGAACAAAAGGATTATTTGTGTCTTTTTGAAAAATACCCGATACAGAGTATAAAGAAATGGACAGTCGAAAGTTCCACAGGACAGTTAACTTAAGACCATTTTCCCGACAAAAACTACAAACATACTTCGATAAATAGACTAAAATAAAAATTTCAAGTTGTAAAAAACAAAAATTTAGAACATATAGACATTCTCAAATTCCAAAATAAGGCGGTGGTAGAGATATATTATTACTACCCAAGAGTAACAGAACACTTAATTATATTGAACATATAATCGAATTATTAGGAAAATGTTGCCAATTAAAATCCAATAAATTGTAAATGAAAAATCATTACTTGAGAATTAAACTTAATGTTTTCATACAAAATGAATTTTATTTTTGACTTTTGAGTGTATTACTAGGAACCGTTTTCAAAAATTTTAAAGAGACATGAGGATCCAAAACTGAGGACAGCTGAATCTACCAGTTTGGAGAAAGTACTAAGTTTTAATCAAATAACGAATTGTTTAACACATTTTCATTTTAGATGTCTCAAATGTTTACTTCAGAAGGTGAAATCTGTAAAGGGAAAAAAGTTGGAAAACTAACATCTACTAAATGAGGTAAAAAGTAACCATTTTATTGTATACCAAAATTTTTGATTTTAAATTCATTCCACCACTTTTTGTGTTTTTTAAGGTAAGAAAGGACAATAATTTAAAGAAAGTAGTATTTTTGGTTTCAAATCAAGTTAGCTACATATTCAAGAATCCTTCTTTAAGTGTCTCCATCGAGGGATATGCTGCTTCCTGATGCTGTTTGTAATGTTCTTTTTTGCCGTTACATGTACCGCTGCGACTTCAATAGGCAGAAATCCTTCTAACAATTCTATATAAGTCAATATTCAATCTGTACACTACTACTTTTGTTATGTTTTACTTAAAAACTCACACCTCCAAATCTGAAAATAACAGTTTAGATGACGAATCCGTAGTTTTATATGGTGTATCCATATATACTGGGTGGCTCAGCAAGGGGAACAATTTGATGAATACACGGATTTTTTTATTTGACATGATCATAGAAAGGATAATTTAGTTTTTTTACATAAAAACACAATATTAAATCTAAAATATCGCAATTTGCATATATTGTTATCCTCGACGTTTTTACTCATCTTTATCCATTTTTATAAACAAATACCCGATACTACATTTATTTAAATTCCCGGTAAGTGGTTATTGCATTAATATACAGAATTTGGTAGATTATCCATAGAAGAGTATTTTGTTCAAATCAGAGAAACAGTTGCAAAAATATTGACAATAAACGAAAATATTCTGTTATAATAAACGAAATTTATTTTGAAACACAATTAGGGTTGATATGAAACCACTGAATAGTCCTGTACAATACGGTAAATTTTGGCTGGGCACTCCCGAAACGCCTTGTATATATTTCATATTATCACAAATACAAGAATAATATTACGTATCAACTAAAGGAATTCGAAAAATTTATTAAGTATGCCGATTTCAGATATTTTAGATTAAACTGTATATTATCATTTTTTATTTGATTAATATGGAATGTTGTTATTTCATTGTCAAAAATAAGTTGATCAAGTGTGGAAAATTATTCACGTCAAATACTTTTGTAATCTTGTTTGACTCCATCCACAGTAATGTGCTAATTTTAGTAGTTCTTTTATCAAAAATGTAACACGCCATACTTTTGTTTTTCGCCCATTTATAGAAAATTTTGGGAATAGTGATATTGATTTTTTAAGATTATAATTAAGAGCCATAATTAACATCGTTTCATATTTTGGAATATTATAGACAGAGTAAATCATCTTAAAATGTGAAGTATTCAGTTATTTGTAAACATAAGATGTTTGAAAAATTCTTGATATAAGATGCACTAAAATAATATTTGAAAATAACGCATTATGTTACTAATTTATAAAATTGTTAGAAAACATTATTAAAATAATATAACAGGGTAAGGTTAAATATTTTTATAATATAAATAAATATTAAACAGAATTTATTACTTTTCAGATGTCTTATTTTATTGTCTCTTGGCGGCGAATTTTACCAACGACAAATTTCACCGACGGCCAATTGCCTTTAAGGTTGTGATGGGAGTATCCGATTATTTCTAAATATTCCGATTATTTCTAAATATTCCGATTATTTCTAAATATTCCGATTATTTCTAAATATTCCGATTATTTCTAAATATTCCGATTATTTGAAAAGATTCCGATTATTTGAATTATTCCGATTATTTGAATTATTCCGATTATTTGAAATACTCCGATTATTTGTAAATATTCCGATTATTTGAAATATTCCGATTAGCTCTTGTTGAGAAATCTCGGTGTTTCGTATCCCGTTTATGAAAAATCGGATGGTTTGAAAAAATCGGAAGGTTTAAAAAAATCGGTATATTTTAAAAAAATCGGAAGGTTTAAAAAATTCGGAATATTTTAGAAAAATCGGATGGTTTATGTCTCGGTGTTTCGTATTCCGTATATGAAAAATCGGAAGGTTTAGAAAAATCGGATGGTTTGTGTATATGAAAACAGGAAAACCGGACTATTAATTATAAATCGGAAGAGCACGGCGAGTTGTTTTGTAATTTATTTGGATTGGAGAAACTCTTATTTAAGAAATTAAGAAAGTAATTTTTATTTCTAAATCTTAAAATCCTTTTTGTAAAGGAAGCTTTTTCGAAAAATTTATATAGACGTGAAGTTATGTTTGGCTTGTTTTATTGACATTCTACTGCTTCCTTAACCTGGGATTTCCATTCTGGATTCTACTCATTTCATTAGTATTTTTGTTTTCTTTCACCCCGCAAATGTTGAATATGATATAGCAGTTGTAAACAGCTGATCGAGTAACACACAAAGATCTATTTCCACGTGTCGTTTAGTCTTTCTTATCGATGTTATACAAAATCACATACGTTAGGCAATATTTATTGACTCCGTTGTGATTGTTGTTTCATTCCGTATAAGGTAAATTAAGTGCAAAAGTCCGTTAATCATTTAAGTGATAGTTTATACAGTTAGTTATTGTGATGATCAAATATTTATGTGATGTGTCAAATACTTATATCAAGTTATTAGGTTTAGTGTGATCAATAAACTCATATCTTTTAACTACCATATATGCCTAGATCCAAATAAATAATAATAATAATGTAAATCATAATAATAATTACTAATTATATTAATTACTGTACAAAAAATATAATTCCAGGTTTCCCATTTATTTACCGATCAGCTGATAACCGCCATGATGCTTGTGACGTCACCTGACCCTGACTAGATGCGATTATAAAATAATCGGAATATTATTCCGATTATTAAAATCATCCGAATACTAGCATTAAAATTATTAGAAACAACCGATTATTCCCATCACTACAAGGCAAATTCTCTTTGACCTCAGTAGGTAACATTCTTATTATTGGTAAATGTCTTATATCAGTCAATCTCAAAATCCGGCAAACCGGCATCCGGCAAACAAATCGGAATTACAGACTGGTAAAACACGTGAAGGAAAAGAAAGATAAATATTGAGTCTCGTTTACATCAACAAAAAATGATAATCAAATACTAATAACAAATTAAATATTGAATTTAATAGTATATTATGAAACGAGCAGTAAATGGAGCATATTTTGTTCGAGCATAAAAGTTTGCATGAAGTAGTCAAGTTCCTTTGTTTTTTATTTATCTCGCAGTTATTTCTTTATTTATAAATAATGGTTAATTAGGAAATAACCCGACATTAAATATGAATGGGAATCGCCCATATGATTCGAAAAATCTCCTATACAATGAAAATTACTTTTTTATAAGCTATATACGTCTTATTCATTTTAAACATTTATTTCCTTACTCATAACATGGAACACCCTGTACATTTTTTGACATTTGCAAAGTTTGCATATTAATATAATGAAAATTGTGGTATATTGGAAAAAAGACACAAAATTGAAAACTGATAACAATCGGCAGATAGAAGATATTTTTAATGATTAAAGAAATTTTAAATATGTGATAACATTATTGAAGGTAAAACATCCAACTTATACCGTCGGTTATTAGTTATTATAAAGTAAAGGTGGGAACTAATAAAATAAAATAAAGAAATAACGGTTGCGGAATCAAAAGAGGAAATAAAACGTTAAACGTACAGCAGCAGTATCGGTCCTCATAACTCTCCTTTTTTTATGATAATACTTAAATTTTAATATTCATCTTATTTATTTAATTTGGTAATTACTACGGCTGAATAATCCACCATTAAAAGCCCGAGACCGAAGGTCGAGGGCTTTTAATGGTGGATTATTCAGTCTCAAACATTTTTTTCCGTAAGGATGAAAATTTTATTTCTGACCAATGAAAAACAGTGCTTTGACCATTTGGCATTTAGCTGTTAAGATATTTATCTATTTTTGTGGGTTTGTAGTTTCTTTTTAGTTGTAGAATAAAAATAAATATGAGTAAAGATCACAGTTATACTATAGTTATTATTTAAACGACGAAAATACAGTGACAGTGTTCAATTAAAAGAAAATTATCATACTGAAACTGAAAATGTCTCTAAACCATCTACTAAGACTGAAATAAATTTGAGTAACACTAACTATCTACAATTTTTCCATCTTTTATTTTTCTTTTCTCACTTAATAATAAAAATCCTCGCATCGTGAAAGTACCATAAAGGTCCTTTTCATGACTTGATTTTGATATGTACAAATAAAATTACAAAAATTTTAGGTTATGTATAATATGAATAAAGGTATCTGACAGTTGATTTATGTTTGCACGCATGCCTATTTCAAACGAATATAGGTTGACAAAAAATAATTTTTTTAACTGCTTTTTTTTATTTTTTATTTTTACTGCTTATTTCTTATGTAAATGTACGTGCAAGAGCCTTAACAGTATGTTAATATGATATAGTTGAAATAACCTCCTTGATTCAACTAAAATAACACTGTTACGGGTTTTTACAATACGTCCAATATAAAATCACAACTACGTACACATATCTACGTCTTAAAACAAACTAAAAAATCTGATGTGGCCACCACATGACCTCTCGCCATGTTTGAATCAAAAATTTACACGGTGGCACAAAAAAGTATGAAAAAAATTTACTTTTTTGTAAATCTGGCAGCAATGGCAAAAGTTTCTAAAATTTTAATGGGATGAAAATAAACTATATGGTATACAAAATATATGTGTAAAACTTTATTGCCGTTTTGTATAATAATGGCGTCATCACCCATAGCAAGTGCCTCTTCCGGTTGTCCGATTGACACCAAAATCTAATCAGATCTAATCTAGGGTATAAGAATCGTGTATGCAAAATTTCAAATTTTTTCCTTTAGTAGTTTTTGAGTTATCGTTACTACAACATCCATCCAAACACACACACACACACACTAACACACACACACACTAACACACACACACACTAACACACACACACACAGACATCATCGCGAAAATATTCAAATCGTATTCTAGGGACCCTAAAACGTGTTTATCCATTGAAAACTCACTACCCAATTTTTAGCATGATTCCTATACCTCTCTTATCTGAAGGGCGAGAGGTAAAAATATACGTCGAAATTTCAACGTATAACGTTAAAATAACTTTTAAACATTTTTAAAACGAGAATTTCACGAACTTGTGTTTATTGGGAAGAAAGTATTATGTTGGCCACAATTCATATTTTTCTTCTGGGAAAGTGGTGACAAATCTGACTTAATTTCTAATATTGGATATAAGTTGGATCTCTCAGTATACACGAATGGGAACGTGTGAAGCGGTAGCTACAGCACATTCATTTGTAGTATATGAGAATCTACTTCAAATTATTCATAAAAATAGGCTTGGTTAAGTTCGAAACACAACGATTACTCAGAAATAAATTTTCAAAATTTCCAAGTGACGTATAATTTATAGATATTTGTCGAGTATTACCAAACCCAATAGCATTAGCGACTATTTAAAAAAAAAAGAAGAAAAAGCAAAACACAAACATTAAAATAATAGGTTATGTTGTACTGAAAAGTGAAAAATAAAATTCTGTGACTATCAGATGTAGGCATTTATTTTATACGTCGTCTGTTCACTGCATTTTAAGGTTTACAAAGTATGTTGGCGCATCTGCTTGATAAATTTGATAATATTTTTGTTTTTTTCGTAATGCTTATAGTATATGGTTTCGGTGTAATAGGGCCAGAGTTTGATTCCCAGTATGGCCAATTTTTTTTCATGTGTTGATAATTTTTTTAACTTCCTAAAAACAAGATAAAAATAGTCATTGGGAACCGGTTTGATTCGTACAGTACATTTGTTTCTCCAAAATTAATGTTTAATAGATTTCGCTTTTTTAACTTCTTAAAAACCACATAAAAATACTGACCAGTAACCATTTTAGTTTATACAGTAAAGTGTCTTTTTTTTTTAATTTTTTTTTTTCAAAGTTCGAGTTGTAAAAATTAGATAGTTTATTTGATTTTCCGATGTACAGTATAAACGAGTACATCTGATGTACTGCTAGTCACGGCGAAAATAAAAACAATAGAATTTTCTTCTTTTCTCATTTTTACATCGACTCTATTAATAAGGAATTCAGTTCGTATATAGTGCCATCTCTTAACAGGATTATCAATTAATATATATTTTTGTATAATTTTTTTTTAAATATTATATATGTTTAAAAAAATTATAAATTTTTTTGTAGGCATATTTGATCACAGACTTTTAAGTGCTATTTAAAAAAATATAGATAATACGTCCCCATTCAAATTAATCCAAACGATCATTGTTACATTTATCCTTTTGGGGAACATCAGGAATAGTGAGAAAGATGTTTTATCCCACTTGGATATCATACCATGAACGTTTAAGACATTCAAGCCTCGCATTACCATTTTGGATGCTCTCTTCTCTGACGTTTTACATATCACCTAGATAGTTCCATTATCAATTTTATTATCTGACCATACATGGTCTTGGGATCTATCCTAGGACGTTTTTGCGCAATAATATGAAACTTCCGTATTGTATATTTTTCGATCTTATACCGGCTTTTAACCAAGTACAACAATTTTTTTTATTGCCAACCGTCAATAAAGATATACATTACCAGAGCGATTTTCGGAAGTAAAGAAACACCTTTTTTTACGGTAAAAATCAAATAACACTTTACCTGCTGCATTTGTGGCAGGTAAAGTGCTTGATTTTTACAGTTATATGTCAATATGACATTAAACAGAAATCTGGGGGGAAAAATCCGACTTGCTTGATTTTTATAGTTATTTATCAACAAAGCCATGACTATAACATTGACATTAAACAGAAATAGTTTGTAGACGTCACTTTAAAACATTTTTCTTTCTGTTCACTTTATCATAATACAATGTAATAAGTAATATCTTTTTTCAATTATAAATTTTTATGGTTGTATGCACCACGTCAGTAAAGTGTCTTTATTGAACTCGCCTGTTACTCGCCTCGCTCGCTTCGTTCGCTCTACTCATAATCTCAGACTCGTTCGATAAAGTATCACTTTACTGACTTAGTACATAACTAACTATTATGATTGCATCAGAGGTTTGCAATTTTTGTGTAGATTTTATTTTAGTATTTTTCGCTGCACTTTAGATAGTTTGGATAAACGGCAATATATTCTTAGACATCTGCAAGTCTTCATGTTCAACGGACGTCTTGTGATTTTTTCTGTTGCCTATAAATTGAGAACAATTGTTCAGTAGACGTTTTAAAGTATTATAATTTGGTCTAAGCTTATTAGAATATCATTCACCAAAAACGCGGCTACTTATCATATTACATTCACCATAAATTATAATTAAATATAAAAAATCTTAGTAACAGTGTATTTGTCATTATAATTTTTTTTAAGAATAATAACTCAATAGTTTTTCATTATCTGTTACTATTTTATGGTTTTCATTGATTACTATTTAAACATGTTTAAGATGAAATAACTGTAAATGTATACATATGAGATAATAGCCGAACAATGTATTATCAATGTGTTATAAAAAAAATGAATCTTGTAAAAAATTTAAGCCTTAACCAAGTAGAAAAAAATTTATTTTTTCTCAATGGTGAAAAAGTGCAGATTTAATAATAAAAAAATGTACACTTCAAAAACAGTTAGAGTATTAACAAAAGTTGTTTAGAATAATGTAATAATTTGTGAAGTTGCAAATTATAAAAAACGGAAGTTAACACCACGGTATAACCGGAAGTACGAAAGGGGTGCCAATATTTGCATTGAACAAACAATTTTTTTTTTACTTGCAACGTTGCTGTCTGCATCAATGATATTCATACCATAAATCCTGACTTTTCCGACCTGTCTCCGATTACATTTAAAATTAAATTCAAAAAATTTTTGTTGGCAACAGTGAACTAACCTTTTTTTTCCATTTCTATATTATTCTTCCTGTTTTCATTCTCTATTTCATTACATTTTCTCTTCTCTCTCTTTCTTCTATTTTACTGTTCTTTACTTTTAAATTTTTGTAACATGTAGATGTAATATAAAGGCACTGGTGGTAGAACAGGAGTGGAGTTCCCACAACTGAACCAGTTATAGCCCTTTATCTGTGTATTATTTGTAACATTATATAAAAAATCTGATGTGGCCAGCACATGACCTCTCGCCATTTTTGAATCAAAAATTTACAGGTTGACACAAAAAAGTATGAAAAAAAATTATTTTTTTGTAAATCTGGCAACAATGACAAAAGATTCGAAAATTTTAATGAGATGAAAATAAACTAAAGGGTATACAAAATATACGTGTAAAACTTTATTGCCGTTTTGTATAATAATCGCTTCATCACCCATAGCAACTGCCACTTCCGGTTGTGCGATTGGCATCAAAATCTAATCAGATCTAATCTAGGGTATCAGAATTGTGTATGCAAAATTTCAAATTTTTTTATTCAGTAGTTTTTGAGTTATCGTTACTACAACATCCATCCAAACACACACACACACACACACACACACACACACACACACACACACACACACACACACACACACACACACACACACACACACACACACACACTAACACACACACACACACACTAACACACACACATACACAGACATCATTGCGAAAATATTAAAATCGTATTCTAGGGACCCTAAAACGTGTTTATTCATTGAAAACTCACTACCCAATTTTTAGCATGATTCCTATACCTCTCTTATCTGAAGGGCGAGAGGTAAAAAAACAGATAATAAATGATTTATTATTATTATTATTAAATAATTTCCTTTCAAAACCCCCACATTCAAATTTTCATTTTCCAGATACGTTTACCTCTCGAAACCTTTTAACCAACGGTTTAGTGGTGACATCCTGTATATTTTTTTCTTCAAATTAAATTAATAATACGGTTCTGTTTATTTTTCTAAAAATTAGGTAATTTTCTCATTGTTTATGTAATTTTATTATCATTATTTACCTAAGGAGACAAACATTATTTCTCATTAGAGGAATGAAATAAATAATGGTAATTTCTGAGGTTAAAAAAAAAGAATAAGTTTTTACGTTAAACTTAAATTTATTCAAATTCTATTTTTTAATATAAAAACTAGATCAAGTATTTTTGCCGAATGGTTATCCCATCTCAGAAATATCTTGGAGACGGTTCTGGATGTGGTTCTGGACTTGGTTCTGGTTCGGGATGTGGCTCTGGACCAGGTTCTGGTTCAGGATGTGGTTCTGGACCTGGTTCTGGCTCCGGATGTGGTTCTGGATGGGGACCTGGACCATATCCTAATTGTCTTGGAGTTGGATGTGGTTCTGGGCTAGGTTCTGGTTCGGGATGTGGCTCTGGACCAGGTTCTGGTTCGGGATGTGGCTCTGGACCTGGTTCTGGTTCAGGATGTGGTTCTGGACCTGGTTCTGGCTCCGGATGTGGTTCTGGATGGGGACCTGGACCATATCCTAATTGTCTTTGAGTTGGATGTGGTTCTGGGCTAGGTTCTGGTTCGGGATGTGGCTCTGGACCAGGTTCTGGTTCGGGATGTGGCTCTGGACCAGGTTCTGGTTCAGGATGTGGTTCTGGACCTGGTTCTGGCTCCGGATGTGGTTCTGGATGGGGACCTGGACCATATCCTAATTGTCTTGAAGTTGGATGTGGTTCTGGGCTAGGTTCTGGTTCGGGATGTGGCTCTGGACCAGGTTCTGGTTCGGGATGTGGCTCTGGACCTGGTTCTGGTTCAGGATGTGGTTCTGGACCTGGTTCTGGCTCGGGATGTGGTTCTGGATGGGGACCTGGACCATATCCTAGTTGTCTTGGAGTTGGATGTGGTTCTGGGCTAGGTTCTGGTTCGGGATGTGGCTCTGGACCAGGTTCTGGTTCGGGATGTGGCTCTGGACCAGGTTCTGGTTCAGGATGTGGTTCTGGACCTGGTTCTGGCTCCGGATGTGGTTCTGGATGGGACCTGGACCATATCCTAATTGTCTTGGAGTTGGATGTGGTTCTTGGCTAGGTTCTGGTTCGGGATGTGGCTCTGGACCAGGTTCAGGTTCGGGATGTGGCTCTGGACCAGGTTCTGGTTCAGGATGTGGCTCTGGGCCAGGTTCTGGTTCTGGGCCGGGTTCAGGTTCTGGGTGTGGTTCCGGGCCTGGTTCTGGACCAGGTTCTGGTTCGGGGTGTGGTTCTGGACCTGGTTGTGGTTGTGGTTCAGGTTCTGATTGTACATGGCGGTATCTTTGAAGTTGTTTGTGCAGTTTAAAAGAACTTATGGGCTAAAATAAGAAAAATAAGTTATATTGGATCAAAATTTAAATATTTATTTTAATGTTTTGAAGAATTCTTGCTTTAAATAATACACATATACACACTGTTATTTAAATAAATATAAACCGATAAACAACTAAAATTAAAAGAAAATGAATGAAAAAACTAAAATGTGGTAAATAGAAAATAATTGTACAGCATTCTTTTATCAACTTGTTATGATAAAATTTAAATAATAATTGTTCTCTAGTTAACATTTATGGTGGCCATCTCTTGGCAATCAAATTTTTGCAAAAAAAAAATGCAGATAATTAATAAAATAAAATAGCTTACCTGGAAAGTTACTGTAGCCAATAAGGCTACCAATATTATAGTGGTAAATCTCATTTTGAACTAATATCGATCAATTGAAAAGTTGGCAATTTATACCAGTCAAAAGTACCTACTTGAATTTCAATTGCAACTGATTAAAATCATTATATTAAAAAAGATAATATTATGATGCAAAAATTTTTTTAATCAAATTTAGGGATTCTATTCCGTTTTACTTGGTTTAAGATTTTTAAAAGATAATTTTTTAAATATTTTTAATTTTTGCGACGTTGAAAAATACTCGTAATTTATACAATTGATAGCTATATAATTATAAATTATAATTACCAAGGAGTTTGAATTAAAAAATATTACACGGGTTACAAACACATGTTTTTAGTACTTCGGCTCTAGAGATTCACTTCAACATTAAACATAAGAACTATACATTCCAAGAATGGGAGTACCAGAAATAATAAATGTACAAATCCCAAAAAACAATAAGATTCCTCTCGAGTAGACGATTGGCTAAAGAATTCTTAAAATCAGACCACCGGTTCTTGAGTTATCGCCGTACATGAAAATGTGTTTCACTTAATCATGTTGTTGGTGGCTTAAAACGTCACGAAAACTCTAATTTCTAATTTTAATGATTTTAATACTTCTGGCTGCACGGTGGACTGGCCGGGACCGAAGTAATTAAAATGTGAAAAAATTCAAATGACCTGTTTCTAATAAATAAAATACAAAACAAATAAATATGATTCAGGAACAAAAGGATTATTTATGTCTATTTGAAAAATAACCGATTCAGAGTATAAAAAAATGGACAGTCGAAAGTTCCACAGGACAGTTAACTTCAGACCATTTTCCCGACAAAAACCACAAACATACTTCGATAAATAGACAAAAATAAAAATTTCAAGTTGTAAAACACAAAAATTTAGAACATATAGACATTCTTAAATTCGAAAATAAGGCAGTGATAGAAATATATTATTCCTACCTAAGAGTAACAGTATACTTAATTATATTGAACATATAATCGAAATTTAATAAATTTTAAATGAAAAATCACGAATTGAGAATTAAACTTAATCTTTTCATATAAAACTAATTTTATTTTTGACTTTTGAGTGTATTACTAGAAACCGTTTTCAAAAATTTTAAAGAGACATGTGGATCTGGAACTGAGGACAGCTGAATCTACCAGTTTGGAGAAAGTACTAAGTTTTAATAAAATAACGAATTGTTTAACATATTTTCATTTTTGATGTCTCAAATGTTTACTTCAGAAAAACTAAACTTTCATTCGAAGGTGAAATCTGTAAAGGGAAAAAAGTTGGAAAACTAACATCTACTAAATGAGGCAAAAAGTAACCATTTTATAGTATACCAATATTTTTAATTTTAAATTGATTCCACCACTTTTTGTGTTTTTCAAAGTAAGAAAGGACAATAATTTAAAGAAAGTAGTATTTTTGATTGGAAATCAAGTTAGCTACATATTCAAGAATCCTTCTTTAAGTGTCTCCATGCTGCTTCCTGATGCTGTTTGTAATGTTCTTTTTTGCCGTTACATGTACCACCGCGACTTCAATAGGCAGAAATTTTTCTAACAATTCTATATAAGTCAATATTCAATCTGTACACTACTACTTTTGTTATGTTTTACTTAAAAACTCACACCTCCAAATCTGAAAATAACAGTTTAGTTGTCGAATCCGTTAGTTTTATATCGTGCATCCATATATACTGGGTGGCTCAGCAAGGGGAACAATTTGATGAATACACGGATTTTTTTATTTGACATGATCATAGAAAGGATAATTTAGTTTTTTTACATAAAAACACAATATTAAATCTAAAATATCCCAATTTGCATATATTCTTATTGGATTCATATACAGAATTTGGTAGATTATCCATAGAAGAGTATTTTGTTCAAATCATAGAAACAGTTGCAAAAATATTCACAATAAACGAAAATATTCTGTTATAATAAACGAAATTTAGTTGGATTCACAATTAGGGGTGATATAAAACCACTGCATAGTCCTGTACTATATGGTAAATTTTGGCGGGGCACTCTTGAAACGGCTTGTATATATTTCATATTATCACAAATACCAGAATAATATCACGTAACAACTAAAGGAATTCGAAAAATTTCTTAAGTACGCCGATTTTAGTTATTTTAGATTAAACTGTATATTATCATTGTTTATTTGATTAACGTGGAATTTTGTTATTTCATTGTCAAAAATAAGTTGATTAAGTGTGGAAAATTATTCACGTCAAATACTTTTGTAATCTTGTTTGACTCCATCCACAATAATGTGATAATTTTAGTAGTTCTTTTTTCAAAAATGTAACACACCATACTTTTCTTTTTCGCCCATTTATAGAAATTTTTTTGAATAGTGATATTGTTTTTTTAAGATTAAAATTAAGAGCCATAAATGTTTACAACTGGAAAGAATTATAATTAACATCTTATCGTTTCATATTTTGGAATATTATAGACAGAGTAAATCATCTTAAAATGTGAAGTATTCGGTTATTTGTAAACATAAGATGTTTGAAAAATTCTTGATATAAGATGCACCAAAATAATATTTGAAAATAACGCATAATGTTACTAATTTATAAAACTGTTAGAAAACATTAATAAAATAATATCACAGGATTAGGTTAAATATTTTTATAATATAAATAAAAATTAAACATAATTTATTACTTTTCCAATATCTTATGTTATTGTCTCTTGGCGGCGAATTTTACCAACGACAAATTTTACCGACGGCCAATTGCCTTTAAGGCAAATTCTCTTTGACCTCAGTAGGTAACATTATGATTATTGGTAAATGTCTTCCATCAATCAATCTCAAAATCCGGCAAACCGGCATCCAGCAAACAAATCGGAATTACAGACTGGCAAAACACGTGAAGAAAAAGAAAGATAAATATTGAGTCTCTTTTACATCAACAAAAAATGATAATGATGTTTTCATAAAGCAGTAAAGTTGCTTTGTTTTTTATTTATCCCGTATTTATTTATTTCTTTATTTATTTCGTTTTTCAAATTCGAAAATTTTTTTCTTTATTTATACATAATGGTTAATTAGGAAACGAACAGACATTAAATGAGAATGGGGGTCGATGATGTGATTCGAAAAATCTTCTTTACAATGAATATTGCGCTTTTTATAACCTATATACGTCTTATTCATTTAACCCATTTATTTCCTTACTCATAACATGGGGCACCCTGTAGATTTTTTGACTTTTGCAAAGTTTGAATATTAATATAATGAAAATTGTCGTAATATTGGAATTGAAATTTTGGAATTGAAATTTTATTATTCATCTTATTTTTTTTTAATTTCGCAATTACGTTATGGATTGTGTATAATGGTGTAAAGAAGTTTTTTTTTTGTTTGAAATTCTGTATATAAAATAATTTTATTTTTGGGGTATTAAGCGTTTTTTTATTAATTTATTAACCGGATCGTCAAACCTCTTAAATTATTACCATTTAATACGAATCATTTATTTATTTGGAGTTCCTATTTCTTTGGATTCCCTAGTTCATTGGATTTTTAATTTCTATAAAATTTTTAGACAAACCACACAAATCAGTTCCGTAGACTACCGCGCAAATTTTTCGATTTAGTGCGTCCTTTACTAAGTGCTGCTGGGGGAAAATTAATAAAAGGCCAGGAGCCGCTAAAATCGGGGCTTTTTGCTGCTTAGAGTTCCGGTTAAAATTAATAAGAATTAGTACTATACATATATACCGACCGACCGTTAGTGACCGATTTGGTTTGTGTACGTTTGTCCGAGGCAAGAATGTATTATTCATAATACGAATCTGACAAGCAATTATGACTATTTTGTTCTTTTATACAATTTCTTATTTACTTATAAATAAATAGCATTTGGCATCACTGATGTTTTAATCGGCAATACGTTTCCCGTGTATTTGTTTCAAATAGGCATATTTCACACTTACTGTCAGTAGGTGGAACGTTCATTAACTTTAACGGTTCTGTAACGAATGACAATGACAATTATACCAGAAATCAACTTGCAAAGTTTTATTTTAAACGTCATTGCCTTTACTTACAGAACCTTTAAAGTTAATGGACGTTCTAAATACTGACAGTTAAACTAATAAAGTTTCGCGTCGAGTAAAATCTGAAAAACTGATAAAAAAATCGCCGAAAAGTGGAAACCCTTTTAGTCCGAATGTTCGCTGCATAGAACAGGTGCACAAACGTCTGTATATACGAAAAGCTTTGAATTAAAAGTGGAAAGCTGATTTTTGAGAGTTTGGTTCAGAGGTTCGGGGATATCTCCCTAGTGGTCGCTGCATGGAGCAGGTCCATAGGGGGCCTCCTATTCAGAGAACCATGAATCAGATCTAGAAAATCAGAATACTATTTTTTCTACGGCTATAATACAAAACTGCTCTTTCTTAACTGTTCTTGATAGATCAATGAGGTACATTGTATGTCTCCAATTTCATTTCCGTATCTGATAACACAATAATTTATTGTGTAATTATTTCAATGAATCAGGTCTTTCATGGAATGTCAATTTCAAGTAATGACAGTTCTATTTTCGTATATTTATATAGCTGTGTCCCAAATCAGGCATGTTTAAGTTTAATTCTAGAATTATCTAAGGAAAAATATGAAAAGTCCTACAAATCATTTTTCAAAACTTCTCATTTATACTAAGTGTAATTGATATTTTAATTGTACCTAAATAGAAATTTTGAACGACGTTAAATTTTAAATTCATGTTATTTGTTAAATCATTTCGCTATTATCTATTACAGCCGTAGAAAAAGTATAGTGTTTAACTCGCATGGAATGCTAATTTCCCACTCGTGCAACAAGTGTTGATATGATGGTCATATCGCACGAGGCCGAACTTTGAGCACGACAATCCACACGAGTTGAACCCACCAATGACAAAACTAAAGAATATTATAAAAGAACATAAAAAAACATTACAGTCATATATAGGTTTTGTTTTTTTTTGGTAGTAATATTATTATTATTACATCTTTGCGGCTAAATGAATATCTGATGAAGTACCATTTATTAAATCATCACTGAAATTACTCATTTTTACAAATATGTTTCTGTATTAGTATAAAAAATTCTGACAGTTGTTTTGGATTTGGATTTCCATATCTCACTCTAATGAAGTGATATTGTAAAAAATACGTTGTCGGTTACTAAATGTGAACTCGTATTGGTGGAATTCCATATCTCAGGCTAATGAAACTACTAAAAGGAATAATCTCTAAACGATTTTTCAAGTCTACGGCCCGTTTCCGTCAGCGGAAGAAAGTCCGATTCGAAAAAATATGAATTTTTCCAATAATTCTTTGCTTAAAATTTTTCAATTTTTTTTTTAAAAAGCCACATGTCATTTGGATATTAATCGACGCGTCTTGACTTGCACAACACGTTAAAAGAAATCAGTATCGACTAATGTGCTTGCCTTATCGAGATATCTCGAATAGAAGTTTCACTTAAGGGGTGGGCCCGGATCCTCGGAACCGGAATTGCTCATCTTGGATAAAAACGGATAGCCAAAATAATTTTTCGGATCGGCCGTATCATTCTCGAGTTATCAAGCGCACAGACATCCATAAATGCACACAGACAGACTTTTTTTTTCTTTAGGGGAAAATCAATTTTCTCCACGTTTCATGACATTTTAAGTAATTTGGAGCAAAAAATATTTTTGAGATTTTTGCACGATTTCAATACTACGGTTTGCCCAACTTCACCAAAGGTGAAGTGTGGGCAGGCCGTAGTAATTATATACGTACAGTAGAATACAGTAGAACTGCTATTGCCTACATGTACATTCTGTAAAGTGTGCTTAGAATCGACAATATCCATGTGGATGTGGAAAAATTATATTGGGGTTGTATTTACACTGTTTAAAGTTGATTTTTTATTATTGTCAGAGAAAAGTTGTTGAGAAAATCTCGAGCGTAATTTCATTAAATTTGACTTAATTATTATTTTAATACCGGTATTTTAGACACAAATACAACGGAAAATCTATGAGATTTAACAATGCCTAGTAGCGCTTTTATGGGTAGATATCATTTTCACCGCTAAATCTGCAAAACATTTTCACATGCATTTTGTAGAATTGCCTATCTCATACTGCTTTCAGTCATTCTGTTATAGACCGAAGAATTACTGCTGGCATTTTTTTTATTAAAATAAAATGAATTTAATCTGTAAATAATGTGTGGCATTTGGTTTTATTGCTTAGGAATACCACGAGATTTAATATATACTTTCCGTAGTTAGTGGCGAGAGTTAATAATTATAAAAATAAATAGTTACTTTCAGTTTTTTTATTTTAACTAAAACATCGGTAAATTCAGGTTCGGCTCTGTGAAACAATTAAAGAATGTTTTACATCATGCACCCCTAAACAGTCTACGACAACAGACTCCTGGAATTACTGTAACCTCTATATGTTGCTACCCTAGTAGTCTTTAGACCGTAGATCGAGAGTCGGTGGAGAAAACCATCCCAAAAATCTGGCGCCCTAGACAATCTAGTAAAATACCGAATCTGTGGGTGTCATAGTGACAACTAGTCTCTTTTGAAGAAAACAGTGCGTCACAATATTTTGTTTTACTTTTTTAAAGTAAGCACTTCTCGGTTTTTAAACATGTATTAGGACGATAGTTTGATTTTTAGGGAGAAGGGAGAAAAATAGTTACCAACAGTGCTTACGAAATAGATTTTCTTTGCTAGATATCCATTTTTCCACTAATTACTTTCCAAATTTGTTAACCCTTTTATATTTTCTCGCAGCATATACCATATATACAATATTATATAAACAGGGAAAGTACCTATTGTTTTCTTGTAAAAAACCGATTTTAAGGTTTTGACTTTCTTTTACGTGTCTAGGTCCCCTGAGTCAGAAAAAGAAAGTGTATGTATGTATGGGTGTGTGTATATCAAATTTTTCGATATCGATTTTTTTAAAACTACTTAACCGATTTTAACCAAATTTCGACCCAAAATTGTTTTAGTTCTAATTTAGAACTGATTAGTTTTTGGTGCCCATTAAGGAACGTTAACAGCAATTTTAATGCTGTGAAAGTTTTATAAAATTCGTAAAAAAAATTGAATGGAAGTTTTATTAAAAAAAGTTTTTTACAATTGTATTATGGTATATTATCCTGTAATGAAGATATCATCTTCATACTTCTTGCCATTTTTAATAAATTCGATAACAAATAAATTTATTTACAGGCTCCAGACGCTTAATAGGTAAAAGGTCAATGAGTTGTTTAAATGTCTATAAAGTGCGTCTAGTAATGCAACAAGAAGGGACATATGAATTATAATATATATGTTGCGTTCAAAAATATTATCTAGAAACTACGGATAGTGTATATGGATAAAATAGTATTTTAAATATTATCTGAAAGATTTGTTTATGAATCAAAATAATAGTGACAAAGACTAGACATTTCTTATGTTTTTGTTTGTAAAAATAATTTTCCAAACGGAGTTAAAAATAAGCTATAATAAATATTTCTTAAAAAAATAAAATACTACAATAAATAGCGGAAAAGTTTTGTGATATGTTAGAACTCATGTTTTTCCTCAGGGAAAGTGGTAACAAAGCAGACAATAATTGCTTATATTAAATATAAATTGGATCTCTCAGTATACTCGAATTGAAATTAATCCAAACAACCTTAAATTTGGCCATTGTTACATTTATCCTCTTGGGAAACATCAGTTAGAGAAAGTTGTTTTGTCCCTCTTGGATATTATACCATGAACGATTAAGACATTCATGCCTCAAGCACTACCATTTTCGATGCTCTCTTTTGTGACATTTTACATATCACCTAGTTTATTCCATTATCAATTTTATTATCTGACCATACTTATGTGATCATTAATGGTCTTGGGATCTACCCTGAGAATTTTTTTGCGCATGAGGTGAAACCTCCGATCTTATACCGGCTTTTAACCATTATTCTACAGTTTTAATATCAAGAAAGCTACTTTTTTAGTGATCACGAAGGTTTCTTTAATATCTGTTTTCTGTTGATTGTTCCGAATTTACTACACCTTTGGGTATGTATGTGCGGCGCGATTTAGAAGTACAATTTTTTTCATGCTTGCATCAGAGAATTGCAATTTTTGTGTTGATTTTATTTTAGTATTTTTTGCTGCTCTTTAGATAGTTTGGATAAACAGCAACATATTCTTAGACATCTTCAACAGACGTCTTGTGATTTTTTCTGTTATTTATAAATTGAGAACAATTGTTCAGTAGACGTTTTGAAGTATTATAGTTTGGTCTAGGCTTATAAGAATATCATTCACCAAAAACTCGGCTACTTATCATATTACATTCACCATAAATTATATTTAAATTTAAAAGATCTTAATTACAATGTTCTAAATTTGTCATTATAATTTTTTTTAAGAAAATTAACTCAATAATTTGTCATTATCTGTTACTAAAATATGGTTTTCGTTGACTACCATTTAAAAAAATATTCTATTGTGGAAAAAATAACTGTAAATCTATATGAGATAAGTATAGGGAACTCTGGTACAGATAATAGCCGAACAATGTATTATTCTAAAAAAATGAATCTTCTAAAAAATTTAAGCTTTTATCCAAAGTACCTTTAGAAGAAATTTAATTTTTCTGAATGGTGAAAATGTGCAGATTTAATAAAAAGAAATGTACAATTCAAATACAGTTAGAGGTAGGTATACGGAAGTATTAACAAAAGTTGTTTAGAGTAATGTAATAATTTGTAAAGTTGCAAAATATAAAAAAACGAAGTTAACACCACGGTATAAACGGAAGTAAAGAGGGGCCAATATTTGCATTAAATAGTTTCCCTTCAAATTTTCAGTTTCCAGATACGTTTACCTCTCGAAACCTTTTAACCAACGGTTTAGTGGTGACATCCTGTATATTTTTTTCTTAAAATTAAATTAATAATACGGTTCTGTTTATTTTTCTAAAAATTTGGTAAATTTCTCATTGTTATGTAATAAGTTTTTACGTTAAACTTAAATTTATTTAAATTCTATTTTTTAATATAAAAACTAGATCAAGTATTTTTGCCGAATAGTTATCCCATCTCAGAAATATCTTGGAGACGGTTGTGGATGTGGTTCTGGACCAGGTTCAGGTTCTGGGTGCGGTTCTGGACCTGGTTCCGGTTCTGGGTGTGGTTCTGGACCAGGTTCTGGTTCTGGACCTGGTTCTGGCTCCGGATGTGGTTCTGGATGGGGACCTGGACCATATCCTAAAGGTCTTGGAGTTGGATGTGGTTCTGGGCTAGGTTCTGGTTCGGGATGTGGTTCTGGGCTAGGTTCTGGTTCGGGATGTGGCTCTGGACCAGGTTCTGGTTCGGGATGTGGCTCTGGACCAGGTTCTGGTTCGGGATGTGGCTCTGGACCAGGTTCTGGTTCAGGATGTGGTTCTGGACCTGGTTCTGGCTCTGGATGTGGTTCTGGATGGGGACCTGGACCATATCCTAAATGTCTTGGAGTTGGATGTGGTTCCGGGCCAGGTTCTGGTTCGGGATGTGGCTCTGGACCAGGTTCTGGTTCTGGATGTGGCTCTGGACCAGGTTCTGGTTCGGGATGTGGTTCTGGACCAGGTTCTGGTTCGGGATGTGGCTCTGGACCAGGTTCTGGTTCAGGATGTGGTTCTGGACCTGGTTCTGGCTCTGGATGGGGACCTGGACCATATCTTAAATGTGTTGGAGTTGGATGTGGTTCTGGGCTAGGTTCGGGATGTGGCTCTGGACCAGGTTCTGGTTCGGGATGTGGCTCTGGACCAGGTTCTGGTTCTGGATGTGGCTCTGGGCCAGGTTCTGGTTCAGGATGTGGCTCTGGGCCAGGTTCTGGTTCAGGATGTGGTTCAGGCTCTGGATGTGGTTCTGGATGGGGATCTGTACCATATCTCAAATATCCTCGTGTTGGATGTGGTCCTGGTTCAGGATGGGGTTCTGGACCAGGTTCAGGTTCAGGATGGGGTTCTGGACCAGGTTCAGGTTCAGGGTGTGGCTCTGGGCCAGGTTCAGGGTGTGGTTCCGGGCCTGGTTCTGGACCAGGTTCTGGTTCGGGGTGTGGTTCTGGACCTGATTGTACATGGCCATATCTTTGAAATTGTTGTTTATGCAGTTTAAAAGAACTTGTTGTCTAAAAAAGAAAAATAATTAATTTTGGATGAAAATTTTAATTTTAATTTTAAAGTTTTGAAGAATTCTTGCTTTATATAATACACATATACACACTTTTATTAAAATAAAACTAAAACGTATTAAATAGAAAATAATTTTACAACATTGTTTTACCAACATAACATTTAAATAATAATTATCACTTGGTATTCTTTAGTTAAAATATTTGCTGGCCGTCTCTTGGCAATCAAATATTTGCCAAAAAATTTAGCTCAATTAAAAAAAGTGCTGAAATTCTTTCGTTCTTACAAAAATAAAAAAATTGCAGATAATTAATAAAATAAAATAGCTTACCTGGAAAGACACTGTAGCCAATAAGGCTACTAATACTATTGTAGTAAATCTCATTTTGAACTAATATGGATCAATTGAAAAGTTGGAAATTTATACCAGTCAAAAGTACCTACTTGAATTTCAATTGCAACTGATTAAAATCAATATATTAAAAAAGATAAAATTATAAAACAATAATATTTTTAATTAAATTTAGGTATTCTATTCCGTTTTACTTGATTTAAGATTTTTAATAGATAATTTTTTAAATATTTTGATTTTTTGCGCAGTTAAAAAATACTCGTAGTATATACACTTGAGATGCTATATAATCATAAACCATAATTACCGAGCAGTTTGAATTAACAAATATTACACGGGTTACAATCACATGATGTGTTTAGTACTTCGGCTCGAGAGATTCACTTTAATATTAAACACAAGAACTATACGCACCAGGAAATGTATAGACATTACGCTTTGTTGTTATTGTGGTCTATTAAATAAACGTATTCAGAATTACATTGTTCATGTTTTTCATAGGTGACTTGATATCTTTTTTCAAACAGGGGTGTGATGAAACTGCACAAAATAGGTTTGCTTTTATTTACTATTCCACTATACCTGAAATAATGAATGTACAGACCCCAAAAACAAGAAGGTTCCTCTCCTAGACACGAGTAGACGATTGGCTAATGAATTTTTAAAATCGGACGACTGGTTCTTTAGTTATCGCCTTCGCATGCAACCAAACTGAAGGACATGAAAATGTTTTTCATTTAATTGTATTGTGGGTGGTTTAAAACGTCGAGAAAAGTCATTTTAAGCAAAAAAAAATTCTATTTTTTTTTTTATTTGAATACTTCCAGCTGCACGGTGGACTGGCGTGGACCAAAGTAATTAAAAGATGAAAAAAGTCTAATGACCTCTTTCTAATAAATAAATTTCAAAACGAATAAATATAATTCAGGAACAATAGAATTATTTACGTCAATTTGAAAAATAAACAATTTAGAATATCAAAAAAAATAGACAGTCTGTTACCCAAAAGGAAAAGTTCCACAGGACGGTTAACTTAGACCATTTTCCTTTCTGCTATAAGAGATCAATTTGGTTCCATCACGGCGAGTACCACTAACCAATAACTAAATATAAGCACACGACAAAAACTACAAACATACTTCGATAAATAGACAAAAATAAAAATTTCGAGTTTTAACAAACAAAAATTTAGAAGAAATAGACATTCTCAAATTCGAAAATAAGGCAGTGATAGAGATATATTATTCCTAACTAAGAGGAACAGAACAATTAATTATATTGAACATATCAACGAATGATTACGAAAATGTGGCCAATCTAAATCGAATAAATTGTAAATGAAAAATCATTAATTGAGAATTATACTTAATGTTTTCATACAAAACGAATTTTATTTTTGACTTTTGAGTGTATTACTAGAAACCGTTTTCAAAAATTTTAAAGAGAAATGAGGATCTAAAACTGAGGACAGCTGAATCTACCAATTTGGAAAAAGTACTAAGTTTTAATACAAAACAAGTAGGTAGATTTTTTGATAAACTAAACGAATTATTTAACAAATTTTGATGTCTCAAATTCTTATACTGGAGAAAAACTGAAGTCTCATTCGAAAGTGATATCTGTAAAGGGGAAAAAGTTTTAAATAGTTATTTTCCTAACAAGTGCGGAAAGTTTCCGCACGCAATTGCAGTTGCCCGAACGACGCGAAGTAGAGTTCAGGCATGCAATTAAGTGGGGAAAAGATACTTTACGCAAGTGTTAGGAACAATATTTTTTCTAAAAGCGCCTAGAATTAAAAAAAAAATTAGCGAAAAGTATTTTTTCTACGAGCGCCTAGAATTAAAAAAATTTTTTAGCAAAAAGTTTTTTTCTGCAAGCGTGCGGAAAGTTACAACTTTCCGCACTAGTGCGGAAAAGTATAACTTTCCGAACGCTTGTAGAAAAACTAACATCTACTAAATGAGGTGAAAAGTATCCATTTTATTGTATGTTTTTAAATTTAAATTCATTCCACTACTTTTTGTGTTTTCCAAGGTTAGAAAGGACAATAATTTAAAGAAGAAAGTAGTATTTTTGATGGCAAATCAAGTAGCTATATATTCAAGAATGGCTCTTTTAGTGTCTCCATCTAGGGATATGCTGCTTCCTGATGCTGTTTGTAATGGTCTTTTTTGCGGTTACATGTACCACTGCGACTGCTAGAGCAGGAATCGTTCTAATAATTTTATTAAGCGGCATTTTCACATGGAAGTTGAGTACTATAGCAGCGACTGTTAGGTAGGCGTGGTCACATTTTTAGCTGTGAAACATACCACTGTTATCGAAGCAAAATGCTATGCAAGTTACTGTTATTACTAGAAATATTTCTACTTTTCGTTATAACAGTCGTATTTATTTTAAAATAAAATGGCGAAATCTGTCAAACGCATTGCGCTTTCAGATGAAGAAAACAGAATTATATCGCAAAAATGAATGTCGCTGGAAATTGAGTCAAGTGAATAGAAAAACAGTGATAAAATAAAAGCCGCAATAACTAATATTGCCAAAAAAAAGTTGCGTGGAAGAGGAAATGCTAACCTATTTTTATTTATGAAAATGTATGAAAATATACGGATCTGCTCCTGCAGACCTAAAAATTTTTCATAAGGTAAAGTAGTGAAATTTCGAAAATCAGCTTCCACATTTAATAATTCAGTTAATAAATTATTTTCCATGTTAAACTGCGGTCTGTTTAATAAAGGTTTTTTTATCCAGCATCTTTTCTGCTTATATTTTCTACGTTTAACTTCTAACTTTTTTTTTAACATAATTTTGTTCTTGGCTAATAAGCAAATAATTGAACAATTTAACACTGCTTTTTTAGTCGGCGCCATTTTGAATTAAGCAATTAAACTCACTATGTGAATCAGGTCATAACAGTAAAACTATCACAATAGAAGTCACCCCCACCAAATATTACAATTATAATAGCACTCAACTGCTATGTGAAACTGCCGCTTTAAGTCAACATTCAATCTGTGTACCACTACTGTACTACTACTATTGTCAAGTTTTACTTAAAAACTTACACTTCCAAATCTGAAACTAACAGTTCAGTTGTGGAATCCGTTAGTGTGTATATCGTGCACGATCATAGTACGGATAATTTAGATTTTTTACTTAAAATCTAAAATATCGCAATTTGCATATATTGTTACTGGTCTTTATCTATTTTTGTAATTAATCGTTAAATTAAACATGTCCCAGAAAGTACATTTATTTAAACTCTCGGTAAGTGGTTATTGCTTAAAATGTTACATAATCATACATTCACATACAAAAAAATTGACAGCGAAACAATAAATTCCGTGCTTCACTGCACAGAATTTGGTAAATTATGGATATACTGAGTGGCCATTAGTCAATGTACGCCCCCAATATTTTGGTTCTTTTTAACTTAAAAAATGAGTTTTTGGCACACATCAATTAGACAATAATGGGCTACTTTTAGACTAAGTTGAATGAAAATCTCGCTTCTGGTTGAACCGGAAGTGACATCAAATTTTTCTACTGAAATGGAATGACGTTACATTCTTTAAGAATCGGTATTGGTGATTAATAAAGAAAATAGCACAATTGTATAAAAAAAAATGTGATAGGTCCCCTACGGATATAAAAATGAAAATTGAATTCCGTTTATTGATAAAAATCTTAAAAATATTGGTATCTGTCTGTAATTCAAAGAACTGTTTTCTTCTCTACAGACAAATCTACAACCTTACTAATAATATCTATAGTCTATTTAGTAATTTTTTTACATCGCCTTCATCTGACGCGGCCATTTTGAATAAATTGAAAAATTGTTCGTATCTCACTTATTTTTGTGGAATTTTTTAAATCTGAAAAAACGGTTGTAATTGGAAATTTATGCTTAATGAAAAACCATCAAAATATAGGCATTCCATTCAAGAAAAAAAGTTGATGTCACTTCCGGTTCAACCGGAAGTGATATTTTCATTCCTGTTCATCTAAAAGTAGCTCATTATTGTCTAATTGATGTGTGCCAAAAACCTAGTTCTTAAATTAAAAAACAACCAAAATATTGGGGGCGTAAATTGACTCGTGGCCACACGATATATTTCATATTATCACAAATACCAAAATAATTTTACGTGACAACTAAACGAATTCGAAAAATTTCTTAAGTACACCGATTTGAATATTTTAGATCAAACGATATTATTATCAGCTATATTAATTATTTGTGGAATTTTATTATTTCATTGTCAAAAATAAGTAGATTAAGTGTAAAAAATTATTCACGGCAAACACTTCTGTAATCTTGTTTGACTTCATACACCAAAACGTTCTAATTTTAGTAGTTCTGTTATCAAAAATGTAACATACCGAACTTTTTTTTACTTATTTTAAAATATTAACATATTTTTTATTCACTGGCCACTTTTCCGCCCATTTATATAAAATTTTGGGAATGTTGATATTGATTGATCAGGATTATAATTAAGAGTCATAAATGTCTACGACTGAAAAAAAATTTTATCAACGTCTCATCGTTTCATATTTTGGAATATTGTAGACGCAGTAAATCATCTTAAATGGACTAACTGTTCAGTTACTTGTAAACATAAGGTGCTTGAAAAATTTTTGAGTAGTATTTGGTGGCATAATAACTAAATGTATATAGGATGATCAAAATTTTGCGTACTTTTGGCAACCTTGTATAAATTTTTTTCATATTCTACCCAGTAGTACTTAAAAAGTTAAGATTGGGACATATAAACCGTTTTGTCCGATTTTACGTCGTTTGGCCGGAGCAATGACTAAAAGTTGAAAAAATGTGATTTTCAATTGTCTATAACTTCATTATATATATATTATAAGTGTAATAGGTTTTTGAAATATAAGTGTAATAGGTTTTTGAAATCAGCTTCTTCTGATGAAACTAAAAATGTAAAAAATACAGGTTGTTGCATTAAAAAAAATATAACTATGGTGCAGATCTTTTAATTGATATGCCCTGTATAATTCAAAATAATTTTAAAGTGTACCCATAAACACCATGTATATACCTGCATTAAACCTTTTTTTATAAAATCTTACCGTTTTCCATATAAAGACCGACGAGTATAGGGTGCGCGACCCTGTATATCTTTCCCTATAATGAATAACTATAGAAGAAATAAACAATACAACCCTTATAAGTATTAAAGATATTCAATCAAATAATATTATATATATATATATAAAATTTATTGAATTCAACCTTACAATAACAAATGCAATAATATAAGAGAGTTCAAAAATTACAGTATAAAAAGACCTAATTAGAAAAATACACCTTAACACAAAAAAAAATTATAAATATAACATATAACCTAAAATAACTTTTATATCTTTGATACAACAAATCAATATTTTTATTAAACTGTTTAGATATTGTAAAAATAATTCTATTTTTATAAATAACCTAATCTATGCGAAGTAAGATGAACATGTTTTAGACGATAGTTTACATATTCACTTCCCGCCTAAAGCCCAGCCTTAACGTATTAATTTTTGATTCAAATATGGCGAGAGGTCATGTGCTGGACACATCAAATTTTTTTACGATACTGCTTAAATTTTAATATTCATCTTATTTTTACATCTAAATATCAGTAAGAATTTTCTCTGATCATCAATAGTTTTTAAATACATCTGTTTAAAAATCGTTGACATTGGACACCTGAACAACATGTATCTTGAAAACTGGTCATTAAGATATGTTCATATTTGATGGATATATTTGAAAGCTCACATTTACCACCTCGAAAAAAAAATACGGAATTTCACCGACGAACTTTTGAAATATTTGAAGTATTTAAAATAATGCAATTTTGCACAGTTTTTTCATGTTATAACTTGCTGTAGATATGTTAAATATTTTTTAATTTTAGCTATATATCTGACATATAACAAAATTTACAGTTTCTCTCACTAAAAAATGGTCATGTACATTTCATTACTCTTCACTCACTCTGTGTATAAGGTCTATGCTATGACAGATTGTTGTTAAATGGTAGTTGTTTTTATCTAGTATACAAAAGTATTACTACCTCCTGTTAGAGGCGTAAATATAGGTACCATGAAAATAGCACCAAGTTTATGGTTCATTGCATAACTAAAGTATAAGTGAACATTTATGTGACAACAAAGAACTGACGAAAGAATAGAAAAATATGTAATTTTAAAATTCAACATTCTGTAGAAAAAAAAACTGGTCATTATTGAAGCTTTTGTGCATGGACACTCTTGTTCAGGATGGTCAAAAGTACAACATGTAAAAAATTTAGCGAATTTCACCGATAGCTAGTTTGCATAAGAAAAGTGCGAGGTCCTTTATGTTATATTCCCTAGTTTCAGTCGTTGATATTTAATGTATAGTGAAAATGAAATGTTCAAATATAAAAAACTCAAATGTGAAATAAAATGTGTGACAAACTAGAAGACATTTTTAAAAAAAAATTAATAAGCAACTGCCAACATCAAACCTCATTAGGTCCTGGTTTTATAATTTTTAGCTATCATGAAAAAAAGCAGATAATAAATATTTTTTAAATAACAGTCTATAACTTTGTTGTGAGATCTCCAAATTTTTAAATTAGGTGTTTTTATTCTATTGACACTACTAGTCGAGTGAAACATTTTATTTGAATAATATTCTCTTTATGTAATAAAGCGTAATAAAATCTAAAGAATAAACGTGTAACAGTTTCTTACACACAGTATTACAACAAAATTAACCAGATAAAATTGCATAAGGAACTAAATAATAATTGCATGGATAATACACTAAAAAGATTAAAAAGAACAGGTTCAATTTTGCCACTCAGTTTAATAATTAATGGAAACATATTTTCATCCGTAACGTATAATAAATATATCATAATTCTTATATAACAAGGCCCCGATTTTCGAGGCTGAGCAAAATTTCTCAAGGTTTATGGCACAAGAACGACGTGAGTAGCTAACTTAGGTCGTGAAAATTATAATATAAAAAAAGGAGTTTTGGTTTGGCAACTTAGTTTTCTGGAGAATTTTTGGAACCAAGCCCGGCCAATCTAAAAAAAAATAAAAAATAACTTGAACCAATAAAAATAGAATAAAAGTAATAATAAAAACTTTAAATAAAGTGCCAGCACCTTTGGTAATAAGTCAGAGAGATTTTAGAAAAAATAGATAGATAGATACTTTATTTAAATAGGTTAACGTAATATACAAAAAAATATATAAGAATACAAATACAGTAGATACCATAAACAATAGTAATACAGTTGAAAGAATGAACACATATTAAAAAAGCAAGAGAAAAGTTAAAATCAAATTTTATTAGATTTAATAAAAGTTCTTAATTTCTTTCTAAAACTTAGTTGATCAACAAAAGTTGAATAAAATATTTTTTGAGAACCTGGCTTAGAATAGAGTTGATCAACTTTTCGAATGATGAACAAAAGTTTGACCCAGTCAAACTTTCATCGTTCAAGTCATCATGAATTGTTTTCAAGTTGAAGCTTGTCTTGAAATATGTGAACTAGATAGTCAACTTTTGTCGAATGTGTAATAATACACAGATAAATAATTATTTGCAACTGGCTGCGATGGGTGTGTTTTGATTTGTAGAAATAAATTATTAAAAGTAAATGGTAGGTCGGAAAAATGAGTTTGAAGTGGTCTGAAATTGATTTGTTTAAATTTTTGGAACTCTATCATAAACATGATTGTCTTTGGAACCACCGAACGGATAAATATATAAATAGAGATTCTCGACAAAATCTTGTAACTCATTGTATATTGCCGCACACACTTTTCCCATAAAATTTGAAATGGTGTTTTTAGGCACTCGATATGCGAAAGCAAGGGTTGCAAACGAATCTCCTGTAGCTAAATATCTTAAAGTTATTTGCAATTTTAATCTTGGTGAAATTGCTTGACGCATCACTGTATCTTGTTTTTTTAATGCGATCCTGAACTTTTGAGCTTTCAGACATTCGTAAATGATTTCTATACCCTTATTTATCTTCTAGGGCCAGCTCCATTAGCAAGGTTTCTGATGATCCTAATCTATTTCTTCTCAGAATCCACTGCCTCAGTCAAAAACGACGTTTCTTCCGACTTTTGTTCATAGCAATAATAATTCTTTTCAGTTCTCCTTTTAACAACACTGAAACAATCTGTACACATTCACGCACAACTGCATTCGATGCCATTTTACATTGAATCTGGTAATTCAGTTTATATTGAAATGTATGAACAGCAATTGATTCAAGTTCAACTTAAATCGGTCAACTAAAATATACTCGTGATAATGCGCCTTCAGACAATCTTTCCTTTCAAGTCCCTAGGAGGTTCGTTAAATTCTTGAAAACCTCTATACAATAACAGTGATCCTTTGTATTAGAATAGTTGACTCTTGTAATATATATATATTGAAATGAAAAATCCACGGGATATAGGGTGGATCACATTTCTCACCTGAGAAACTCTTCCTCACTGGGCCGTGTTCAACAGCGCCTAAATAAACGAAAATTAAACAAATATTAAACAAAAATAATAAATTTAACAATCTTCTTTTCTTCTCTTCCTTTAGTCTACCATATATTGATAATTATTTTCAGTTTCCCATATTTTCAGTCTCCGCCTTTCCACTGCTACTCTCCCTTTACTATCTCTTTATTTCTCGTATTACTTCTTTAAATTGTCGCACCTTTTTTTATGTCTTGGTTTCTTTGTATATTTTTTTAATAAATAATATTTCTTACTTTTTGAAAAACCTTTTATTTCTTCCTTCCAATAAATTCTACATCTCTTACAAATTATTGCTTTTCCTAATACAATATTTAGTTTTTACAGTTTTTTTTTATATACCTTTTTTTTAAATTTTTTTTTATTTTAATCAGTCATCAACAACCACGTTCAATTATTTTTTTCTTCGACCCAAAATATTTACCTACCATATTTTTTTTTACTTTTAAACCATAATTTTGGTTGACACCAACCCAATGACAAATCATCTCACCTGATAGGAAATGCCATCCAACCTGTCACAGGAATTTCAAATTTCAAATAGCTTAAGCCCTATTCATATTACAAAAGTTAGTTTATACTTTTAATACCAAAATTTCTTTTGAATTTACATTTTTCTTTTATATAACAAAAAATAAAGGAATACTGTTAATTTTAATTCCAATTACTATGATTTTTTTTAACTCAACCAATCCCTACTTACTATACTATTTTACAACAAATCTTATACAAATTTTCTAACAATTACCCAAAATTACAGGGTATAACAGATTTCATAAGAATATATTATTGGTTGATCTTGTTCCATGATCATGAATATCTTCATGATAACAAATAAATTGTTGAAAGTAAGGTGGAGCTATAGAGTAAAATATTTTGTAAATAAACATAATTGACAAGTAGTACAGCCTTTGATGAATCGAAAACCATTGAACAGTATTTAACATTGAGACAACTGGGGTGTAAGTCAATTATTTTTTAATATTATGCGCATGCCTCGATTTTGTAGTTTTTGAAGTTGATTTAACTTGTTGAGATTAAATAAATGCAGAATGAAGGCACAATAATCAAAGTGGGTCTGAAAAATTGTAAGTACTGTTATTTTAGTTGAAGTTAAAGTTATTTGAAATCCTTAAAAAAAAATATAATTTTTTTATTTGTATAATTAAAGAAATCATTAAAGATTATCTAATTGAATACCTAAATACTTAATAGTTGGAACTATTTCGATTTTAACGCCATTTATTTATAAATTAAGATCATTGATATCCAATAAGCTATAATTATGTTTAGTTGTAACAATTAGGACTTTTGTTTTAGTTGTATTTAATTTTAATTTGTTAAGCTGAATATACTGAGTAACTTTTTCCAGTAATCTATTCATTTTCTTGATTGACATCATTAAATTTAAATAATAAAATGCCAACAGAGTGTCGTCAGCAAAGAGATGAATTCATAATCAACAAACAGTCCAATATCATTTAAACACATTATAAAAAGTAGAGGCCCTAGGACACTATCTTGCGGAACATCTGTATCAATGTTGACCTAAGGTGATATCTAATTCCTAAAACGTACTTTTTGTTTTCGATCTAGCAGATAATCACTTAGCCAGCGATATATCTTTCCACCTATACCATATTGTTAAATTGCAGTTGGCTGAATGACATAAAGCATATGCCATTAAAAAAAAAATATTGTTGAATTTTCTTAAGTAAAATACCCCTACCACAGGTCTCAAATGCACGTTTCAGATCTAAAAAAAAAAACTGCTACAACATGTTTACTCGCATCAACATTATTTTTAAATTTACTCACTGTTTATTGTAATGCAGACTCACAGGAATACTTTTTTCTGAACCCAGGCTGGTCAATTATTAAAATCGAATTATTATTAACATGTTCAGGCCTAAATTCTTCCGATTTTATTGCATTGTTAACTTTTTAAATTGGAACAATAATACTAATTTTTAGTTGAGATGGAACTTTGCCAGTATCAAGCGAGGTATTAATTAAATTTAAAATAATGTGCCCAATTATCCCAAACACTTCCTTTAGAATTTTGGAATTAAGAATATTAAACGCAGAATATTTATTTTCTAACGAGTACAAAATTTTATGTAAGCCATGTAAAGTTAGTAACATGAAGTTATGAAATGGTAAGTATAAATTGTTGTTTAAATTTTGCCAGGGAACAAAGAGTAAGTTGAGAGAACAAAGAGTAAGTCGATATACAAGTTCTGATTAACAAATCTACTAGGGTCATTTTTTATGCCATAGAGTCACTCGTTACTGGGTACTTAGATATATTTGCGACCCTCAGGGAAACTGAAAATAGATAATGTGGATAGAAGCACACCATTACCATTACTTTTTTCTCCTGGAAAAGTGGTGACAGCTGCTTTAACAATAACTGCTATCTTATATTTTATATTTGGTTGTCTCAGAATACACGAATTTACATTAAATCAAACAACTATATTTTTTCTGCACTTTTCTTAGAAGATTTTACAAGATTTTACAACACTTTTCTCCATGTTTTCCACTTTTTGTATTGAGTTTTTTTGCCGACTTTGGATAACCCGCAAAATATCTTAAGACATCTGCAAGTCTTCATTTTCAACATGCCTTGGCTTATTTCTCTTGCCATAAATTGGGAACAATTGTTCAGTAGACATTTTAATATGGTTTTGTCTAGACTTATCAGAATTTCTTTCACTAAAAAAAGTTCTGGCTACCGTATCCTTGTCCATCCACCATAAATTATGATTAAATTAAAAAAATTATGATTAAATTAAAAAAATTATGATTAGATAAAAAAATCTTGATTACAATATCCTAAATATGCCATTATTATTTCTAACAACAGGCGATAACCAGAGAGGAAATTTTTAATTAATTATCTACTAGTCTAGCTGATGAGATCTGATATTGATCGAAACAGCTGTCCTAGACCGTAGAATGATTAATTAAAAGGTTTTTCTCTACCTTTGTGTATTTATATATATATATATATATATATATAAATGATACTTCTACTGCCATCTAGTGGCAGAGAAGTGTATATATATATATATATATATATATATATATATATATATAAATAATTAAAATATACAGGGTATCCTATTAAAAAACCGAAGTTAACACCAACTTCCGGTACATCATGAAATACTAAAATGATGTACACCTTTCAAAATCAGTACATTCGAATTTTCAGTTTCCAGATATGTATACTTCTCAAAATCTTTTTTGCTTCAAATTAAATTAATTCACAAGAAATATAGTAAATTTTTCATTATTTATATATTTTTATTATCATTATTTGCCTAAAAGAAATATCATTTCTCATGAGGAACGAACCAAATTATGGTGATTTCTCAAGTTCAAAAAACAGTGTTTGTACAAGAAGTGCGCAAAGCGTCACTTTCCCCACAAGTGCAGAAGTTTGTGGCACGAGCCGTAGACGAGTGCCGCAAATCTAGCGAGTGGGAAACGTGCTTTGCGTACAAGTTGTGCACAATATTTCTTCTACAACCACATTTATTAATAAAAGAAAAACTGACTTATATAGGTATTTTACTTAAACTTTGAAAAGAAGTAATTAAAAAATGACTATTCAATACAGAAAAATTAATTTGTTTATAATTTATAAATTAAAATAAATAATCAAATAAATACTTTACTTACTTTTAGTTTCAATTTCAAATTTGAACTCCCAGAAATTCACTATAATGTTAAACTGTCAAAAAAGGTTGACAGGCTATAGCTGTCTCTGTTTGACATTTCCATGGGGAAAAGTGCCATAGCGCGTACTTTTCGCACGCTAAATTATTACTTTTCCCACGGATATCAAAGAAATTAAGAAAAGGCCTGCTTTGCGTATAAAAATTTGTGTAGAAAAACGTGTTTTGCATAGTAGTTATAGAAAAAATAATTTTTTTACGTTTAAGTTGAATTTATTGACATTGTATTTTTTAATATAAAAACTAAAGGTGCCCTACATGAAATATTTTGGTCAAATGGCTATTCCATCTCAGAAATGTCTTGGAGACGGTTGTGGGTGTGGTTCAGGACTAGGTTCAGGTTCTGGGTGCGGTTCTGGACCTGGTTCCGGTTCTGGGTGTGGTTCTGGACCTGGTTCTGGTTCGGGATGTGGCTCTGGACCAGGTTCTGGCTCAGGATGTGGTTCTGGACCTGGTTCTGGCTCTGGATGTGGTTCTGGATGGGGACCTGGACCATATCCTAAATGTCTTGAAGTTGGATGCGGTTCTGGGCTAGGTTCTGGTTCAGGATGTGGCTCTGGGCTGGGTTCTGGTTCGGGATGTGGCTCTGGGCTAGGTTCTGGTTCCGGATGTGGCTCTGGACCAGGTTCTGGTTCAGGATGTGGTTCTGGACCTGGTTCTGGCTCTGGATGTGGTTCTGGATGGGGACCTGGACCATATCCTAAATGTCTTGAAGTTGGATGCGGTTCTGGGCTAGGTTCTGGTTCAGGATGTGGCTCTGGGCTGGGTTCTGGTTCGGGATGTGGCTCTGGGCTAGGTTCTGGTTCGGGATGTGGCTCTGGACCAGGTTCTGGTTCAGGATGTGGTTCTGGACCTGGTTCTGGCTCTGGATGTGGTTCTGGATGGGGACCTGGACCATATCCTAAATGTCTTGAAGTTGGATGCGGTTCTGGGCTAGGTTCTGGTTCAGGATGTGGCTCTGGGCTGGGTTCTGGTTCGGGATGTGGCTCTGGGCTAGGTTCTGGTTCGGGATGTGGCTCTGGACCAGGTTCTGGTTCAGGATGTGGTTCTGGACCTGGTTCTGGCTCTGGATGGGGACCTGGACCATATCCTAAATGTCTTGAAGTTGGATGCGGTTCTGGGCTAGGTTCTGGTTCAGGATGTGGCTCTGGGCTAGGTTCCGGTTCGGGATGTGGCTCTGGGCTAGGTTCTGGTTCTGGATGTGGCTCTGGACCAGGTTCTGGTTCGGGATGCGGCTCTGGACCAGGTTCTGGTTCTGGATGAGGTTCTGGATGTGGACCTGGACCGTATCTTAAATAGCTACGTGTAGGATGTGGTTCTGGCCCAGGTTCTGGTTCGGGATGTGGCTCTGGGCCAGGTTCAGGTTCTGGATGTGGTTCAGGACCTGGCTCAGGTTCTGGGTGTGGTTCCGGGCCTGGTTCTGGACCAGGTTCTGGTTCAGGGTGTGGTTCTGGACCTGGTTGAGGTTGTGGTTCAGGTTCTGATTGTATATGACCATATCTTTGAAGTCGTTGATTATGCAATTTAAAAGAACTTGTTGGCTAAAATAAGAAAGAAAAGTTATATTGGATGAAAATTCAGATATTTATTTTAATGTTTTGACAAATTCTTTCTATAATAAATGCACATCGACACACTTTTATTTAAATAAATATAAACCTTTAAACAACGACGGAAATTAACAGAAAATTAATGAAATTCAAAAACCAAAATGTGGTAAATAGAAAATAATTTCACAATTTTTTTTGCCAACTTGTTATGATAAAATTTAATCATTAATTATTACTTAATGTTCTTTAGTTAACATATATGGTGGTCGTATCTTCGCAATCAAATATTTGGGCAAAATTTTAGCTCAATTGATTAAAGTGCTGTAATGCTTTCGTTTTTACACAAATAACAATTGCAGATAATTAATAAAAAAAATAGCTTACCTGGAAAGACACTGTAGCCAATAAGGCTACCAATATTATTGCAGTAAATCTCATTTTGAACTAATATCGATCAATTGAAAAGTTGGCAATTTATACCAGTCAAAAGTACCTACTTGAATTTCAATTGCAACTGATTAAAATCAATTTATTAAAAAAGATAATATTATGATGCAAAAATATTTTTTAATCAAATTTAGGGATTCTATTCCGTTTTACTTTATTTAAGATTCTTAATAGATAATTTTAAAATATTTTGAATTTTTGCTTGTTAGAAAAATACTAAAATATAATCACCGAACAGTTTGAATTAAAAAACATCAACAGAGAGACGGTTGGTACATACATAAAAATATATCAACATTATATACGATAAACATTAAGAAAGTAAATAAAGGACCAGTCAATAAAGGACAAAACGAATAATAATGAGGAACGAACAATATAATTATTTATGTCTATTTAAAAAAGAGACAATTTAGATTATGAAATAAAATGGACATACAAATCGAATTTTATTTCTTACTTTTAAGTCGATTACTAAAACCGTTTTTGGAAATTTCAGAGGAACATGAGGATCTGAGACCGAGGAAAGCTGAATCTGCAAGCTACCACTAAATTTGTGTAAAAAACATGTATATAGATTTGTTTTTACACTTAAAGAATTACTTGACAAATTTTTTTAGCTTATTAAAATTTTAATGCAAATGAAACTAGAGTTGCATTCGAAGATGAAATCTATAAATCTATAAAAGAAAAGTATGGAAAACCAACCTCTACCAAATGAGGTAGAAAAATCACCATTTTATTATGTATCGATGCTCTTGAATTTGAATTTCCACCACTTTTTGTGTTTTCAAGGGTCAGAATGGACAATAAATTAAAGAAGAAAGCAGCACTTCTAATCGAGTATTAAGTAGCTAAATATTCAAGAATGACTTTTTAAAATATCTGCAAAAATTTTGAAAACGAGTAAATTAAAATAAACCTCTTCTAATAAGATAATCATTTCAGTTAAAAGGACCTTAAAGTTATTTGATTTGCGAAAAAACATTTCTACACATTTACTGTTGATGCAAAAAAAAATATCCAAACATGAAAATAATATTCAATGACATTGCTCATTGGGTTAAGGCAGCCTTTTCTCGTATTTGTATAATGGAATGTTTATTTCAAAATTTAATTATTTTGTCTTTTTATTTATAAGTTTTTTTTCTATGTTGGGTGCATACACAATAATTATTACAGGGATTGTAGTTTTTTGGTGGTAGACACATGCCTATAAAATTATCATTGCAGATTGAGATTGTCGAGAAGTAATTTTTTTCAGCCGAGCATTATTGTTATACCGAGATGCGAGGCATCGAGGAATATTAAGTTGCGAGGCTGAGAAAAATCTTCTCTACCGTGGTTTACACACTATTTTTTCCACAACTAGAACATTTAATCTTTTTTACAATGATATTTTTTGGATTTTTTGGGTATTTATTTGAAAGGAATTTAATGGAAAAGAAGTAGTTTGTGAAAATAATTGAATGAGAATATTCAATCAATTAAATTGACATTTCATTACACTGTAAATTTTAAAACTTTGAAGTTGCGATGAAGATATGAAGAATTTACTTCATTTGACACTTAGATTTGAAAAACTATTAAATTGATTTTTAGATTACTTTTTGAATAGATATTATTACATAAATACCACTAATCAATATCGAAATATTTATTACATAACCTTATACAATTTCAAACGAAAATATATCTGATAAAAATTGCTTACTTGTATTTTATTGGATTAGATCGAGAACTCACTTCAAATGATAGGAATACAAAAGAAAGTGCTTATTTGCTGTCGTATTTTTTTTAATAGTTAAAAAAAAAACTCTTGACATACCCAATGACAGTTGCGTATAATTAATTTGAAAGATTTCCTAAGATCGCCTACCTCTGACATCTTGTTTAGTCTTCAATTGTTTTTATTATCTACTACTAGTCAATAGTCAAAAATTATTTACTCGTAGGAGAGAAATTTGACTTCTCGACTCGAACACACAATAATGACATCTTCTAATGCTAGTAGTGGAAAAAAAAAATTATTTTTATTTGTTTCACTTGAACTATTTGTTTCTTTTGTCTGTGATTATTTTTTTATTAACCGAACTGTAGGAGAATGAGGCGTTTGTAAAATTTTTTATAATTGATTTTATTTCTTATTTTACGCTCTTTTTATGCACATAATTTATCCGATTCTTGTGACATAAGCAATGCAATTACGTCGTAATGCCAATGCTTTTTTGAACCGTTATCGTAGATTTGTTTATGTTAACTTAGATAAGCCGCGTTACCTCCGAAAACTTTTAACTATATTGTGCCTTTTTAGGAATAATAAGAATAATATTATTATTGTAATTTTTACGGGGAAAAATAAAATTCAAATAAGATAATTCAATCGAAAACTATAGGAAAAAATAATAAAAATAGGAATTAATAAGAAAGTGAGTGACCCAAAATAGGAGCATTTCAAAGTCTACCGAGAAGTTTTCCCAATTTGCATTTTTGAAAGTCCTGCTAAATACTATTACTTCTATCAAGTTTTACTCACAAACTCGCTCATCCAAATCTAAAAGTAAAACTTTAGTTGTGGAATCCGTTAGTTTAATATAATGGGTGGCTCAGCAAGAAGAACCAAACTAAGAAATGAGCGACTTTTTTTTAATTTTACACGATCATAATAAGGATCATTTAGATTTTTTACATTAAAATCTTAAATGTCGCAATTTGCATATATTGTTACTGGTCTTTATCTATTTTTGTAATTAATCGTTAAATTAAACATATACCAGAAACTACATTTATTTAAATTCTCTGTAAGTGCATTGCTTAAAATGTCACATAATGATACATTCACATACAAAAAAATTGACAGCGAAAAAATAAATTCCGTGCTTCACTGCACAGAATTTGGTAAATTATGTCTATACCGGGTGGCCTCTAGTCAATGTACGCCCCCAATATTTTGGTTCTTTTTAATTTGAAAAATAAGTTTTTGGCACACATCAATTAGACAATAATGGGCTACTTTTAGACTAAGTTGAATGAAAATCTCACTTCTGGTTGAATCGGAGGTGACATCAAATTTTTCTACTGAAATGGAATGACATTACATAGTTTAAGAATCAGTATTGGTGATTAATAAAAAAAATAGCACAATTGTATTAAAAAAAATGTGATAGGACCCCTACGGAAATAAAAATGAAAATTGAATTCCGTTTATTGATAAAAATCTTAAAAATATTGGTATCTGTCTGTAATTCAAAGAACTGTTTTCTTCTCTACAGACAAATCTACAACCTTACTAATAATATCCATAGTCTACTTAGTAATTTTTTTACATCGCAGTCATCTGACGCGGCCATTTTGAATAAATTGAAAAATTGTTCGTATCTCACTTATTTTTGTGGAATTTTTTAAATCTGAAAAAACAGTTGTAATTAGAAATTTATGCTTAATGAAAAACCATCAAAATATAGGCATTACATTCAAGAAAAAAAGTTGATGTCACTACCGGTTCCACCGGAAGTGATATTTTCATTCCTGTTCATCTAAAAGAGCTCATTATTGTCTAATTGATGTGTGCCAAAAACCTAGTTTTTTAAATTAAAAAACAACCAAAATATTGGGGGCGTAAATTGACTCGTGGCCACACGATATATTTCAAATTATCACAAATACCAAAATAATATTACGTGACAACTAAAGGAATTCGAAAAATTTCTTAAGTACGCCGATTTGAATATTTTAGATCAAACAATATATGTATTATCAGCTATATTAATTATTTGTGGAATTTTGTTATTTCATTGTCAAAAATAAGTAGATTAAGTGTAAAAAATTATTCACGGCAAACACTTCTGTAATCTTGTTTGACTCCATACACCAAAACGTTCTAATTTTAGTAGTTCTGTTATCAAAAATGTAACATACCGAACTTTTTTTTACTTATTTTAAAATATTAACATATTTTTTATTCACTGGCCACTTTTCCGCCGTTTTATATAAAATTTTGGGAATGTTGATATTGATTGAGCAGGATTATAATTAAGAGTCATAAATGTCTACGACTGAAAAAAATTATTATCAACATCTCATCGTTTCTTATTTTGGAATATTATAGACGCAGTAAATCATCTTAAATGGACTAACTATTCAGTTACTTGTAAACATAAGGTGTTTGAAAAAATTTTGAGTAGTATTTGGTGGCATAATAACTAAATGTATATATGATGATCAAAATTTTGCGTACTTTTGGCAACCTTCTATTTATTTTTTTCATATTCTGCCAAGTAGTACTTAAAAAGTTAAGATTGGGACATATAAACCGTTTTGTCCGATTTTACGTCGTTTGGCCGGAGCAATCACTAAAAGTTGAAAAAATGTGATTTTCAATTGTCTATAACTTCAAAACTAATAAGTTTATATTATAAGTGTAATAGGTTTTTGAAATCAGCTTCTTCTGATGAAACTAAGAATGTAAAAAATACAGGGTGTTGCATTAAAAAAAATTTAACTATGGTGCAGATCTTTTAATTGATATGCCCTGTATAATTCAAAATAATTTTAAAGTGTACCCATAAACACCATGTATATACCTGTATTAAACATTTTTTTATAAAATCTTACCGTTTTCCATATAAAGACCGACGAGTATAGGGTGCGCCACCCTGTATATCTTTCCCTATAATGAATAACTGTAGAAGAAATAAATAATACAACCCTAATAAGTATTAAAGATATTCAATCAAATAATATTATATATATATTGTTATGAAATTGTTCACCCTGTATAGGGAATTTTATAAATTAATATTATTTTTGTTTGAGCTGATAGTTAATTTATTAAAAGATTAGTCAAAGTTAAATGTTATGTTTATTAAATAAGAAAGGAGAGTTGATATGCAAGTAAAGAATAGGAAACGAGAGGTATTATAGATAAATTGGCAATAAATTGAAGAAAAGTGAAAGAATCTTAAAAGTTATTAAAATAATGAAAGATGTTATAATAAAATCGAAATTTTGGAATTGTAATACATGAAATTTAAGTCAGATAGTAAAAAGGGAATATAAGGTTAATAATCTAAAATAAGGCTGAGGTAGTTTTTAAAAAAAAAATCTAGTGGTAAAGAAAAATAATAAACAAAAAAAAAGATGATTGATGGATAATTTTTTTTGGGAATTGTCAGAGAAAATTTTGTGATAAAGAGATATTGAATGGTTAAAGGAAAAGAGATGTAAAAAGTTATATATTATATATTAAAATAATTAGAAAATATAGTTTTAATTAAAAAAAAAAAAATGTTAAAGAATATTTATAAAATTTGAAATGGTACTCAATCAGTAGTCAAAAAAAATTTGGAGGAAGACCAAACTATATCAAGATTAAATTTTGGGAAAGCATCTATAATTGAAGAAACTAGGAAATAAGAAGCAGATATTTGGAAGAAGAGAAAGAAATCATAGTTAGAACTAATCATATAAGAAAAACACAAGAAAAAGGAATATAACAGGACAGTTTATAATTTTTTTGATATTGTTTGTAATGTTTATTATTTTTTTGTACTAGGACCCAGCCAAATTTCTGAGACGAATTGTAAATATCATTACAATATATAATTTATTGAATTCAACCTTACAATAACAAATTCAATAATATAAGAGAGATCAAAAATTACAGTATAAAAAGACCTAATTAGAAAAATACACCTTAACACAAAAAAAAATTATAAATATAACATATAACCTAAAATAACTTTTATATCTTTGATACAACAAATCAATATTTTTATTAAACTGTTTAGATATTGTAAAAATAATTCTATTTTTATAAATAACCTAATCTATGCGAAGTAAGATGAACATGTTTTAGACGATAGTTTACATATTCATTTCCCGCCTAAAGCCCAGCCTTAACGTGTTAATTTTTGATTCAAATATGGCGAGAGGTCATGTGCTGGCCACATCAAATTTTTTTACGATACTGCTTAAATTTTAATATTCATCTTATTTTTACATCTAAATATCAGTAAGAATTTTATCTGATCATCAATAGTTTTTAAATGAATCTGTTTAAAAATCGTTGACATTGGACACCTGAACACTGGTCATTAAGATATGTTCATATTTGATGGATATATTTGAAAGCTCACATTTACCACCTCGAAAAAAAAATGCGGAATTTCACCGACGGACTTTTTAAAAGAATGCAATTTTGCACAGTTTTTTCATGTTATAACTTGCTGTAGATATGTTAAATATTTTTTAATTTTAGCTATATATCTGACATATAACAAAATTTACAGATTCTCTCACTAAAAAATGGTCATGTACATTTCATTACTCTTGACTCACTCGGTATACAAGGTCTATGCTATGACAGATTGTTGTTAAATGGTAGTTGTTTTTATCTAGTATACAAAAGTATTACTACTTCCTGTTAGAAGCGTAAATATAGGTACCATGAAAATGGCACCAAGTTTATGGTTCATTGCATAACTAAAGTATAAGTGAACATTTATGTGACAACAAAAAACTGACGAAAGAATAGAAAAATATGTAATTTTAAAATTCAACATTCTGTAGAAAAAAAAACTGGTCATTATTGAAGCTTTTGCCCATGGACACTCTTGTTCAGGATGGTCAAAAGTACAACATGTAAAAAATTTAGCGAATTTCACCGATAGCTAGTTTGCATAAGAAAAGTGCGAGGTCCTTTATGTTATATTCCCTAGTTTCACTCGTTGATATTTAATTTATAGTGAAAATGAAATGTTCAAAAATAAAAAAGTCAAATGTGAAATAAAATGTGTGACAAACTAGAAGACATTTTTTAAAAAAAATTAATAAGCAACTGCCAACATCAAACCTCATTAGGTCCTGGTTTTAAAATTTTTAGCTATCATGAAAAAAAGCAGATAATAAATATTTTTTAAATAACAGTCTATAACTTTGTTGTGAGATCTCCAAATTTTTAAACTAGGTGTTTTTATTCTATTGACACTACAAGTCGAGTGAAACATTTTATTTGAATAATATTCTCTTTATGTAATAAAGCGTAATAAAATCTAAAGAATAAACGTGTAACAGTTTCATACACACAGTATTACAACAAAATTAACCAGATAAAATTGCATAAGGAACTAAATAATAATTGCATGGATAATACACTAAAAAGATTAAAAAGAACGGGTTCAATTTTGCCACTCAGTTTAATAATTAATGGAAACATATTTTCATCTGTAACGTATAATAAATGTATCATAATTCTTATATAACAAGGCCCCGATTTTCGAGGCTGAGCAAAATTTCTCAAGGTTTATGGCACAAGAACGACGTGAGTAGCTAACTTAGGTCTTGAAAATTATAATATAAAAAAAGGAGTTTTGGTTTGGCAACTTAGTTTTCTGGAGAATTTTTGGAACCAAGACCGACCAATCAAAAAAAAAATGAAAAATAGAATACATAAGGCTTTTACTTGATGAAGATCCATACTATGCGACGAAATAAAACAATTTAATTTGTTTAAATCTTCAATTATTTGAACTAAGTTCAATACAGAACCGTGACGCGTTTCACTAACACAGTAAATTGTTTTATTTCGTCGCAAATGAAAAATAACTTGAACCGATAAATATAAAATAAAAGTAATAATAAAGACTTTAAATAAAGTGCCAGCACCTTTGGTAATAAGTCAGAGAGATTTTAGAAAAAATAGATAGATAGATACTTTATTTAAATAGGTTAACGTAATATACAAAAAAATATATAAGAATACAAATACAGTAGATACCATAAACAATAGTAATACAGTTGAAAGAATGAACACATATTAAAAAAGCAAGAGAAAAGTTAAAATCAAATTTTATTAGATTTAATAAAAGTTCTTAATTTCTTTCTAAAACTTAGTTGATCAACAAAAGTTGAATAAAATATTTTTTGAGAACCTGGCTTAGAATAGAGTTGATCAACTTTTCGAATGATGAACAAAAGTTTGACCCAGTCAAACTTTCATCGTTCAAGTCATCATGAATTATTTTCAAGTTGAAGCTTGTCTTGAAATATGTGAACTAGATAGTCAACTTTTGTCGAATGTGTAATAATACACAGATAAATAATTATTTGCAACTGGCTGCGATGGGTGTGTTTTGATTTGTAGAAATAAATTATTAAAAGTAAATGGTAGGTCGGAAAAATGAGTTTGAAGTGGTCTGAAATTGATTTGTTTAAATTTTTGGAACTCTATCATAAACATGATTGTCTTTGGAACCACCGAACGGATAAATATATAAATAGAGATTCTCGACAAAATCTTGTAACTCATTGTATATTGCCGCACACACTTTTCCCATAAAATTTGAAATGGTGTTTTTAGGCACTCGATATGCGAAAGCAAGGGTTGCAAACGAATCTCCTGTAGCTAAATATCTTAAAGTTATTTGCAATTTTAATCTTGGTGAAATTGCTTGACGCATCACTGTATCTTGTTTTTTTAATGCGATCCTGAACTTTTGAGCTTTCAGACATTCGTAAATGATTTCTATACCCTTATTTATCTTCTAGGGCCAGCTCCATTAGCAAGGTTTCTGATGATCCTAATCTATTTTTTCTCAGAATCCACTGCCTCAGTCAAAAACGACGTTTCTTCCGACTTTTGTTCATATCAATAATAATTCTTTTCAGTTCTTCTTTTAACAACACTGAAGCAATCTGTACACATTCACGCACAACTGCATTCGATGCCATTTTACATTGAAACTGGTAATTCAGTTTATATTGAAATGTATGAACAGCAATTGATTCAAGTTCAACTTAAATCGGTCAACTAAAATCGACTCGTAATAATGCGCCTTCAGACAATCTTTCCTTTCAAGTCCCTAGGGAGTTCGTTAAATTCTTGAAAACGTTTATACAATAATAGTGATCCTTTGTATTAGAATAGTTGACTCTTTTAATATATATATTATTAGTTGATCTTGTTCCATGATCATGAATATCTTCATGATAACAAATAAATTGTTGAAAGTAAGGTGGAGCTATAGAGTAAAATATTTTGTAAATAAACATAATTGACAAGTAGTACAGCCTTTGATGAATCGAAAACCATTGAACAGTATTTAACATAGAGACAACTGGGGTGTAAGTCGATTATTTTTTAATATTATGCGCATGCCTCGATTTTGTAGTTTTTGAAGTTGATTTAACTTGTTGAGATTAAATAAATGCAGAATGAAGGCACAATAATCAAAGTGGGTCTGAAAAATTGTATGTACTGTTATTTTAGTTGAAGTTAAAGTTATTTGAAATCCTTGAAAAAAAATATAATTTTTTTATTTGTATAATTAAAGAAATCATTAAAGATTATCTAATTGAATACCTAAATACTTAATAGTTGGAACTATTTCGATTTTAACGCCATTTATTTATAAATTAAGATCATTGATATCCAATAAGCTATAATTATGTTTAGTTGTAACAATTAGGACTTTTGTTTTAGTTTTATTTAATTTTAATTTGTTAAGCTGAATATACTGAGTAACTTTTTCCAGTAATCTATTCATTTTCTTGATTGACATCATTAAATTTAAATAATAAAATGCCAACAGAGTGTCGTCAGCAAAGAGATGAATTCATAATCAACAAACAGTCCAATATCATTTAAACAGTTTATAAAAAGTAGAGGGCCTAGTACACTGCCTTGCTGACCCCCCGTGTCAATGTTGATCTTAGGGGATAACTGATTCCTAAAACGTACTTTTTGTTTTCGATCTAGCAGGTAATCACTTATCCAGCGATATATCTTTCCACTTACACTATATTGTTGAATTTCTTAAGTAAAATACCCCTATCACTGGTCTCAAATGCACGTTTCAGATCTAAAAAAAACTGGTACAACATATTAACTCGCATCAACATCATTTTTAAATTTACTCACTCTTAATTGTAATGTAGACTCACAGGAATACTTTTTTCTGAACCCAGACTGGTTAGTTATTAAAGTCGAATTTTTATTAACATGTTCAGGCCTAAATTCTTCAGATTTTATTGCATTGTTAACTTTTTAAATTGGAACAATAATACTAATTTTTAGTTGAGATGGAACTTTGCCAGTATCAAGCGAGGTATAAATTAAATTTAAAATAATGTGCCCAATTATCCCAAACACTTCCTTTAGATTTTTAGAATTAAGAATATTAAACGCAGAATATTTATTTTCTAACGAGTACAAAATTTTATCTGAGTCATGTAAAATTAGTAACTTAAAGCTGTGAAACGGTAAGTATAAATTGTTTTTTAAATGTTGCCAGGGAACAAAGACTAAGTTGAGGGAACGAAGTGTAAGTCGATATACAAATTCTGATTAACAAATCTACTAGGGTCATTTTTTATGCCATAGAGTCACTCGTTACTGGGTACTTAGATATATTTGCGACCCTCAGGGAAACTGAAAATAGATAATGTGGGTAGAAGCACACCATTACCATTACTTTTTTCTCCTGGAAAAGTGGTGACAGCTGCTTTAACAATAACTGCTATCTTATATTTTATATTTGGTTCTCTCAGTATACACGAATTTACATTAAATCAAACAACCTTAAATTTGACCGTTGTTACATTTATCCTTTTGGGAAACATCAGTTAAGAATAGTTAAATAGGTATTTTTTTCTATAACCACTGTGCAAACCACGCCTTTCTACACAAATTTTCATACTCAAAGCAGGCCTTTTCTGAACTCTCTTGATATCCGTTGGAAAAGTAATAATGTAGGGTTCGAAAAGTGCACGCTATGGCAATTTTCCCCACAGAAATGTCAAACACAGCTATAACCTGTCAACTTTCTTTGACAAGTTACTGTTTTTCTTTCATTAATAAATGTGGTAAATATAGAGTACAACTTGTTCGCAAAGCACTTTTCCCGCTCGCTAAATTTGCGACACTCTCCTTACGGCTCGTGACGCTTTGCACACTTGTTGCACAAACCACCATTTTTCCATACTTCTGGCATCATTAAAGGTCTTAGGATTATTCCTAAAACTTTTTTTGCGCGATAAGGTGAAATCTCTGTATTGTATATTTTACGATATAATACCTGATTCTGACCAATACTCTTATTTTTTCTACACTTTTCTTAGAAAATTTTACAACATTTTTCTCCATGTTTTCATCAGAGGTGTGCACTTTTTGTATTGGGTTTTTTTTGCCGACTTTGGATAACCCGCAAAATATCCTAAGACATCTGCAAGTCTTCATTTTCAACATGCGTCTTGGGCTTATTTATCTTGTCATAAATTGGAGACTTATCAGAATATCTTTCACTAAAAACGCGGCAAGTTCTGGATACGTATCTTGTCCATCCACCATAAATTAAGAGTAAATTAAAAAAAATATGATTAAATTAAAAAATCTTGATTATAATATCCTAAATAAGCCATAATTATTTCCAAAAAAATAACTTAATAAATTGTCACTTTTTTGTCGAAGCAAACTTGACATGTATCAATAAGACTTTTGTTGTCTGGAAATTTAACGAAAAAAACTGCCTCTAGGACGAGTAATTTTTTCTGGCAGTTTTTTGAGTTGAATTACCTAATGGCAACAAAATTCGAATTATAAATGTCAAGTTTACTTCGACTCAGAAAAAAAATCTAGAGTATTATTCGGTAAGACAATTTAATGAATATATAAATCAATAAATTAAAAAATAAGATGTAAATTAGTTTATTTAATTTAACAGAAAAGTACAATTGTCAAAAACACAATTATTAAAAATAGCTTGAGTCGGAAAATGAAAACTTTTCTGACAACTTTGAGAAAAATTGACATAATGTCATCAAAAATTTGTTTACAATGCTGGTTGTCATGCTTTCAAAAGTTAGGTTCTGTTATTGTCGCTGGAAAAGTTAGGGCAAACTTTTTTCGCTGTCATAATGACAAAATCACGCGGCTTATGGGATTTTTAATACATGAATTAAATTGTCACTAAAATATGGTTTTCATAGACTACTATTCAAAAATAGTAGTTTGTACAACAAGTGCGCAAAGCGTCACTTTTCCCACGAGTGCAGAAGTTTGTGGCACGAGCCGTAGGCGAGTGCCGCAAATCTAGCGAGTGGGAAAAGTGCTTTGCGTACAAGTTGTACACAATATTTTTTCTACAAAGATATTTATTAAACAAAGACAAACAGTAACTTATATAGGTATTTTACTTAAACTTTGAAAAGAAATAATTAAAAAATGACTATTCAAGTATTCAATACAGAAAAATTAATTTGATTATAATTTATAAATTAAAATAAATAATCAAATAAATAGTTTACTAACTTTTAGTTTCAATTTCAAATTTAAACTCCCAGAAATTCACTATAATGTTAAACTGTCAAAAAAAGTTGACAGGCTATAGCTGTCTCTGTTTGACATTTCCATGGGAAAAGTGCCATAGCGCGTACTTTTCGCACGCTAAATTATTACTTTTCCCACGGATATCAAAGAAATTAAGAAAAGGCCTGCTTTGCGCATAAAAATTTGTGTAGAAAAGCGTGTTTTGCATAGTGGTTGTAGAAAAAATAAATTTTTTACGTTGAACTTAAATTTATTGACATTGTATTTTTTAATATAAAAACTAGAGGTGCCCTACATGAACTATTTTGGTCAAATTGCTATTCCAACTCAGAAATGTCTTGGAGACGGTTGTGGATGTGGTTCAGGACTAGGTTCAGGTTCAGGGTGCGGTTCTGGACCTGGTTCCGGTTCTGGGTGTGGTTCTGGACCTGGTTCTGGCTCAGGATGTGGTTCTGGACCTGGTTCTGGCTCTGGATGGGGACCAGGACCATATCCTAATTGTCTTGGAATTTGATGTGGTTCTGGGCTAGGTTCTGGTTCGGGATGTGGCTCTGGACCAGGTTCTGGTTCGGGATGTGGCTCTGGACTAGGTTCTGGTTCTGGATGTGGCTCTGGACCAGGTTCTGGCTCAGGATGTGGTTCTGGACCTGGTTCTGGCTCTGGATGGGGACCCGGACCATATCCGAAATGTCTTGGAATTTGATGTGGTTCTGGGCTAGGTTCTGGTTCGGGATGTGGCTCTGGACCAGGTTCTGGTTCGGGATGTGGCTCTGGACCAGGTTCTGGTTCGGGATGTGGCTCTGGACTAGGTTCTGGTTCTGGATGTGGCTCTGGACCTGGTTCTGGCTCTGGATGGGGACCCGGACCATATCCTAAATGTCTTGGAATTTGATGTGGTTCTGGGCTAGGTTCTGGTTCGGGATGCGGTTCTGGGCTAGGTTCTGGTTCAGGATGTGGCTCTGGGCCGGGTTCTGGTTCGGGATGTGGCTCTGGACTAGGTTCTGGTTCTGGATGTGGCTCTGGGCTAGGTTCTGGTTCGGGATGTGGTTCTGGGCCAGGTTCTGGTTCAGGATGTGGTTCTGGCTCTGGATGTGGATGTGGACCAGTACCGTATCTCAAATATCCTGGTGTTGGATGTGGTTCAGGTTCGGGATGTGGTTCTGGGCCAGGTTCTGGTTCGGGATGTGGCTCTGGGCCCGGTTCTGGTTCGGGATGTGGCTCTGGGCCAGGTTCTGGTTCTGGATGTGGCTCTGGACCTGGTTCTGGTTCTGGATGAGGTTCTGGATGTGGATCTGGACCGTATCTTAAATAGCTACGTGTAGGATGTGGTTCTGGCCCAGGTTCTGGTTCGGGATGTGGCTCTGGGCCAGGTTCAGGTTCAGGATGTGGTTCAGGACCTGGCTCAGGTTCTGGGTGTGGTTCCGGGCCTGGTTCTGGACCAGGTTCTGGTTCGGGGTGTGGTTCTGGACCTGGTTGAGGTTGTGGTTCAGGTTCTGATTGTACATGGCCGTATCTTTGAAGTCGTTGTTTATGCAATTTAAAAGAACTTGTTGGCTAAAAAAAAAGAAAAGTTATATTGGATGAAAATTCAAATATTTATTTTAATGTTTTGACAAATTCTTTCTATAAATAATGCACATCGACACACTTTTATTTAAATAAATATAAACCGATAAACAACGACGAAAATTAACAGAAAATTAATGAAATTAAAAAACCAAAATGTGGTAAATAGAAAAAAAATTCACAATTTTTTTTGCTAACTTTGATAAAATTTAAACATTAATTATTACTTAGTGTTCTTTAGTTTACATATATGGTGGTCGTCTCTTGGCAATCAAAAATTTGGGCAAAATTTTAGCTCAATTGGTTAAAGTGCTGTAATGCTTTCGTTTTTACACAAATAAAAATTGCAGATAATTAATAAAATAAAATAGCTTACCTGGAAAGACACTGTAGCCAATAAGGCTACCAATATAATTGTAGTAAATCTCATTTTGAACTAATATCGATCAATTGAAAAGTTGGCAATTTATACCAGTCAAAAGTACTTACTTCAATTTCAATTGCAGCAGATTAAAATCAATATATTAAAAAAGATAATATGATGCAAAAATATTTTTTAATCAAATTTAGGGATTCTATTCCGTTTTACTTTATTTAAGATTCTAAATAGATAATTTTAAAATACTTTGAATTTTTGCTTGTTAGAAAAATACTAAAATATAATCACCGAACAGTTTGAATTAAAAAACATCAACAGAGAGACGGTTGGTACATACATAAAAATATATCTACATTATATACGATAAACATTAAGAAAGTAAATAAAGGACCAGTCAATAAAGGACAAAACGAATAATAATGAGGAAGGAACAATTTAATTATTTATGTCTATTTAAAAAAGAGAGAATTTAGACTATGAAATAAAATGGACATACAAATCGAATTTTATTTTCTACTTTTAAGTCGATTACTAAAACCGTTTTTGGAAATTTCAGAGGAACATGAGGATCTGAGACCGAGGAAAGCTGAATCTGCAAGCTACCACTAAATTTGTGTAAAAAACATGTAGGTAGATTTGTTACTGGACTTAAAGAATTACTTGACAATTTTTTGTTAGCTTCTTAAATTTTTAATGTAAATGAAACTAGAGTTACATTTGAAGATGAAATCTATAAAAGAAAAGCATGGAAAACCAACCGCTACCAAATGAGGTAGAAAAATCACCATTTTATTGTGTATCGATGCTCTTGAATTTCCACCACTTTTTGTGTTTTCAAGGGTCAGAATGGACAATAAATTAAAGAAGAAAGCAGCATTTTTAATGGAGTATTAATTATCTAAACATTCAAAAATGACTTTTTAAAGTTTCTGCAAATATTTTGAAAACTAGTAAAATAAAATAAAAAAACCTCTTCTCATAATCATAGATAATCATTTCAGTTATAAGAACCATAAAGTTATTTGATTTGCGAAAAATCATCATTTCTACACATTTACTATTGATGCAAAAAAAAATATCCAAACATGAAAATAATACTCAATGACATTGCTCATTGTGTAAAGGCAGCCTTTTCTCGTATTTGTAAAATGGAATTGAAGCGATTAGAATCCTGGTGTAAAGAAATCAATACATTAAAAAGCAATATTTTTAGAAAAGTTCATTTTTCAGTATTATTTGTGTAATCTATTGTATGTTGTTATAATTAGTTAATAGGACTTCACCCTTTCGTCCACACAAAGGCCGGACGCTGTGGAAAAACAATTATGGTGTACTTGTCCGTGTGCAAATCAAATATGAATTTTCTTCCCCGGATTGTAAACTAGAGATATGTTTGCGATACATTTCACTTACGAAAATGGCAAGATCAATTTCTATAGATATGTTTATTTCAAAATTTAATTATTTTGTCTTTTAATTAATAAGTTTTTTTTTCTATGTTGGGTACATACACAAAAATTATTATAGGGATTGTAGTTTTTTGGCGGTAGGCACATCCCTATAAAATAATCATTGCAGATTGAGATTGTCGAGAAGTAATTTTTTTCAGCCGAGCATTATTATTATACCGAGATGCGAGGCATCGAGGAATATTAAGTTGCGAGGCTGAGAAAAATCTTCTCTACCGTGGTTTACACACTATTTTTTCCACAACTAGAACATTTAATCACTTTTACAATGATATTTTTTGGATTTTATGGGTATATATTTGAAAAGAATTTAATGGAAAAGAAGTAGGTTGTGAAAACAATTGAATGAGAATATTCAATCAATTAAATTGACATTTCATTACACTGTAAATTTTAAAACTTTGAAGTTGCGATGAAGACATGAGGAATTGTTTTCAATTGACACTTAGATTTGAAAAACTATTAAATTGATTTTTAGATTACTTTTTGAATAGGTATTATTGTATAAATACCACTAATGAATATTTAAATTTTGTATTTTATTTGATAAGATCGAGAACTCACTTCAAGTGTCAGGTATACAAAAGAAAGTGCTTATTTGCTGTCGTATTTTTTATAAAAATTAAAAAAAAAAACTCTTGACAAACCCAATGACAGTTGCGTATAATTAATTTGAGAGATTTCCTAAGATCGCCTACCTCTGACATCTTGTTTAGTCTTCAATTGTTTTTATTATAGTCAAAAATAATTTACATGTAGGAGAGAAATTTAACTTCTCGACTCGAACACACAATAATGACATCTTCTAATACTAGTAGTGGAAAAAAAAAATTATTTTTATTTGTTTCACTGGAACTATTTGTTTCTTTTGTCTGTTATTATTTTTTTATTTACCGAACTGTAGGAGAATGAGGCGTTTGTAAATTTTTTTATAATTGATTTTATTTCTTATTTTGCGCTCTTTTTAAGCACATAATTTATCCGACATAAGCAATGCAATTACGTCGTAGTGCCAATGCTTTTTTGAACCGTTATCGTAGATTTGTTTATGTTAACTTAGATAAGCCGCGTTACCTCCGAAAACTTTTAACTATATTGTGCCTTTTTAGAAATTATAAGAATAATATTATTATTGTAATTTTTACGGGGAAAAATAAAATTCAAATAAGATAATTCAATCGAAAACTATAGGAAAAAATAATAAAAATAGGAATTAATAAGAAAGTGAGTGACACAAAATAGGAGCATTTCAAAGTCTACCGATAAGTTTTCCTAATTTGCATTTTTTAAACTCCAGCTAAATACTATTACTTCTATTATGTTTTACTCACAAACCCACTCATCCAAATCTAAAAGTAAAACTTTAGTTGTGGAATCCGTTAGTTTAATATAATGGGTGGCTCAGCAAGAAGAACCAAACTAAGAAATGAGCGATTTTTTTTTAATTTTACACGATCATAATAAAGATAATTTTGAATTTTTTAAATAGAAATTCAAAATATCGCAATTTTCATATATTAATATTATAGATCGTTTTTATTGATCTTTATCTATATTTAAATTCTCAATTAAAATTGTCATATATTCATATACAGGGTATTTTGCGAGTGACTGGTCAAATTTTACCAGGTTTGATTTCAACTACTATTGTGTTTCCAAATATCTTTGGTTATCATATATTATATACATGGTAATGTCGTATATTTAAAAAAAAATTGTTTTCAGAGTTTTAACAATGGTTCTTTTAATTTGAACTAAATTTGTTATGTATATTGTAATATATAGTAAATATAAATATTTCTTGGGTACTAAAGCAGGTGTGTACGAAAATATTATTGAAAATCGGTAAGTCATAAAATTTAGGAATTAAAACTAAATTTACTAAAAATGTACCAACCACACTAAGTGATTGATTTGTTTATGTTATTATTGTGTATTATAAATCGATATACAAGGTGAGATTTTTATATTCTATCAAAAAGAAAAATTGACAGCGATAATATAAATTTTGTGCTTTACTGCACAGAATTTGGTAGATTCCCCATAGCGGATTATACATATCAAATTTTATTCAAATTAAGCACAGAAGCCGTTGCAAAAATATTGATAATTGAAATTTTTTAAATTAAACGAAAATCACTTGATATATTAAACGTAATATATTTGAGAACACAATAATGGCCGATATAAAACAACTTCATTGTCCTCTATCTACCATCTGGTAAAGTTTGGCCCTTCGTTTGCGAAACACGTTGTATATTGAAATGAATTTCTATGATAATCTTAATTTTGGGGTGAGTTCTAAAGAAATAAAAAAAAAATAAACATTACATAATTATAAACACAAAATTTAATTTTGTATATGTCCTTTTACTCTAGTTTATTTCACTTCCTCCACTTCCTGTCCAGTCTCCTGCACCAATCTTTTCTCTCTGTCTTCTCCCTACCTCGACTACTTCTTCTCACTACCTCCTCTTAACCCAATTCCCCGGTCTCTGTTCCTCTACTTCTATAATCTCTATACCCTTTCTTACTTGTTTTTACTATGTTAGGTTCTTCTTTCGTTGTCGCTTTTTTAACCATAAATTTTAATATTTATTTTTTTTCTTTTCTTTAAATGACGAACACTTTATTTTTATTGGTGTACACTTTTTATTTATTTTTTTCCCATTATCCCATAATATAATTTGCAAAAATCCATATTTTATTTATGACAATCCATTTTTTTAAAAATGTTCCAAAACTGATCTGTTTATTATTCTTTTTCAACTGTCCGTCTCTCACCAAAATAAATTTTTTTTGTTACTTGATTAATGAATAATTTTTATCTGTTAATCACTTTTGACAAACTTGCCATTTACTTTTTAATTATACTGCAAAAATTTACTTTAATATTCTTTCCAAAATTTAACTTTTCGATATTAAATTATTATACAAGTAATAATCATTCATATTATAATAATGATATGATAATACCAATAAGATTCTTTTTATACTCATCCACAATTGTTAATTTTAAATATTTTATATTCCAATTAATCTCAATAAATGTTTTAAAATTAAACTTCTAACAATAAACTCTGTTTATAAAATTCGAAAATCACAAAATATTTATGTTATTCAAACCTCTCAACGAATAAATAATAATTAACAATATATATTTCATATTATCGCAAATACCAGAATAATATTACATGACAACTAAAGGAATTCGAAAAAATTTTTAAGTACCCCAATTTTAGATTAAACCATACATTATCAGCTATTCTTTATTTGTTTAATGTGGAATTTTGTTATTTCGATGCCAAAAATAAGTATATTAAGTGTGGAAAATTATTCGCGACAAAGACTTCTGTAATCTTGTTTGACTCCATCCACAATAATTTGCTGGTTTTAGTAGTTCTTTGATCAAAAATTAAACAAGTCAATCTATATTTTTTTAGTTAATTTAAAATATTACCATTTTTTATTCAATGATCATATTTCCGAATATTTATATCTGGAAACAATTATTATCAACATCTCATCGTTGTATATTTTGGAATATTGTAGACATAGTAAATCACCATAAGTATTCGGTTATTTATCCGTTATCCGAAAATAAAGGGCACTATTAAAAAAAACCCATATTTGATGGGTCTAACCCGCCTCATAACTGAGTTACAGAGTGTTTTGTCAATGTTGCACACTTCTTCCAACCCTTGTTTCTTCGGAACCACACTGTATATTTATTTCATATTTAGTACAGGTGTATGGCTTTAAAAGCCCAATCGTCTACTGTGAAAACCTAAGTTAAAATGCAGGTCCGTCATAAGGAAAATTTGTAAAATTTGATAATTCCTAAAACAACACTCTGTATATCATATTTTTTTAAATTGCACCGGATATTTAAGAAGTACGGAAAAAGTTAAGGTATATGGAAAAATTTTTATAAGAGTACTACTAAAATTTTTAAAGTAAAAATTCATAATATGCATTATTGTCATTTTCCTGAGCCATAACATTAGAACCACCCTGTAGATTTCTTACATATTTGTACTGCTTTAAAAGCCCAATAGCCCTATATAAGAGCTTAAGCTAAATTTCAGGTCTGTCTATTATAAGATAAATTTATAAAATTTGATAAATCCGAAAACAGCACCGGATATTTTAGAATTTTAAAAATTGGACCGAATATTTGATAAAAGGAAAATTTGTAATACTTACAAAACTCAATAAATTATCAAGTAGCCTAAGGGAAACTCGGACAGTTCGTTTGCTTAAATATTCTATGACAGCATAATTTATGAAGCCAATTTTTTTAAATTCTGATATACAGGGTGAAAATAATTTTGATAATTTTATTGAAGCCGGACCTTAATTTTAATGTTGGTTACTATGTTAGTAGAATGTCCTAATAGATTAGAACAAGCTGCTAAATGGGAAATAAATATACAGTGTGGTTCCGAAAAAACGAGGGTTGGGATAAATGAGCAATATTGGCAAAACACCCTGTAACTCAGTTATAAGGCGGGTTAGACCCATCAAATATGGGTGTTTTTGAATCACCCAAGTGCCCTCTATTTTCGGATAACGTATATCGGTTTACCTATAAAACACCCTGTATAATTGTGAAAATTTAAAAAGTTTAAGAAAATATTGAACATCTTTTTTTCTAGAAGTGTTCCAAAAGTTGAATTTCCTCAATTTTATTTATTTTATTTTTCCTGACGTTAAAAACCGAAAATTATTTCTGTATGTCCAATTATAAATAAAATAGCGGATTTAGTAATATTTATTTGTTTATAATGTGCCAACATTTTGTATTATTAAATAACAAACTAGTATGTCATAAGCTAATACAAAAATTATAATTATAATCATTTTGTGGCTAATATAATCGATTCGAATCCAACCAGACACACACCAGTTTTTTTACATACAAGTTTTTGTCACGCAGCTGTTGTCGTGCCATTCAAAAACATTGCCTGTATAATTTGAATGTATGCCAAATTTTCTATTTTTAACAGGTAGAAATATTTCGTCAACTCAATAATACGAAGATAATATTAATTAATACAGTGTAAATTTAAAAAAAAAAACTAGATTACTTGAATATTTTCTAAAAAATTTACATAGGTTTTCTTTTATTGCTTAGTTTGTTTTGAAATTTTGTATAAAAATTTCTAGATATTATATATGTTTTTATAATCTTATCAAATTCCTTATTTTATATTCAAAGTTATTTTCATAGAACATTGTAAATACCTCGTATAATATGTAAAGTATGACTTTAAAACATCATAAAATATTTCTTTGTACAGCTAACCCAACATTTTTTTTATCAAATCCCTTTTACGACCACAAAGAGCTTTAAAACTTTCCAGACGATCTTGCACAAAGCAAAAATTCTTTACAGAAATATGCATGTCGCTTCTTTTAACCTCGCGAGTATTTTTTTGTCCGGCCAAAAAGTCTTTAAGTCAAAAAAACTTTTCTCGGAGAAAACGAGATCTTTTCGGCCACTAGCACTAGCTGGACCATTCCCAAAATCGATTACTTATCTTGTCTCTGGGACTAACGACCCTGTTTCGGTCAAGCGAAAAAAAATATATCGGAAGAGTGGCTGTAGAAAGCCGTTTGGTTCATTACTTTTCATCACATATTTTAATCAATCATGATAAACTGTTTATTTTTATCAACGTAAAAAATATTGAAAAATTTTTAAAAATCTATTGGATTTTTGGTTTTTATTTGCAGTTTCTTGGTCTATAATTTCAATAATATTTACACCTTTTACAACAGCAACTTTCTACTATGCTTTACCAAATAACTTTTGCAAACTCATAAATTGCATTTTTTCATATGTTAGTTTTCATCCAATAATCCCAATGATTATTATAAGTTGATTTAATTGTTCCAAAGAAAAACAAATCTAATGGCTTATTTTGTGAGATATATGGGATGATATGGATATTAAATCAATTCTCTACTACAAGCACCTTTGGAGCCAGGTGAAGAAGGTTTTCATTAATCTTTTATTCAATAGGTTTCTATAAATGTTTGAAAGGGAGAAAAATAGTTATCAGCAGTGCTTACGAAATAGATTTTTTTGCTAGATATCCATTTTTCCACTAATTACTTTCCACATTTGTTAACCATTTTTAGGTAGATTTCTGTATATGGAATCTGCCTATTGTAATCGATTCAATGACGGGACCCAGACCCGGGAATAGGGAATATGACCTGGAGAATAAATAAAATGAAAAAAAAACAGTAAAAAAATATATATGTAGACATTCCGTTCCGGCACGATAGAGGTCGCAATTAAAATTTAAAACTCTTTATATTAAGGATTATCTATTCGTCTTAAAACAGATGGGTTGGATTCCATATTCCTAAATGAAAAATTACAATAAACATGATGAACAAAAAAAAATTTAATTTATAATTCTTTTTTTTCTCTTTAACTACCTTCACTATTACTTTTCACAGACGTTTCTTCTATCCGCCCGTATATCTTCTATATCAGCCACTCACCTTCAAACAATTATATTCTGTCTCATCTTTTTCTTCTCCTTTCAATTATCTTTTTGTATTTTATTATTCTAATGTTAAAAATAAATATTGCTTACTTTTATTTTTTTTTTATTTCTGCCTTTTAATATAAACATAACATTGCTAAATATTCCTTTACAAATCCCAACTGCCCATCATCCAAAATCTAAGTGATAATAACTTATATAATCTTAGCTTTCAGAAATTTTTTCCATTTTTTTACATGCAAAAAATTTTTTAATACCACCCAATGGCAATCCAACTTCAAATGGCTTAAGCTCTGTACATATAAAATTTAGTTTTATATTATTTTTAATATCATCTACTAAAATTTCTTTTGTATTTGTATTTCTCTTATATTATAAAACTGTTAATTTTTCTTTTAACAACCACTAGGGTATGCGGCAAGTCGTGGGGAATGAACCCTAAACAGATTTACTGGATTTATCAAATGGTGATAAAACCAATGGTCACATATGGCGCAATGGCCTGGTGGACGAAGGGGCTCCAGTCTATTGCGGCGGCTAAATTATCTGAATTACAGAGATTAGAATGTGTGACTATTACAGGCGCTATGTCATCTACCCCGACAGCGGCAATGGAAAGATTTCTGGGTCTTACTCCTCTCCATATATTACTGGAGCAGGAGGCCAGAATGACCTCCTATAGAGCCATATCGGTGACTGGTCAAATTGAGGGGGAGAGGCTATGGGACCACTCTGGACTGCTGCGAGAGATGAGTACTCACCATACATTCTCGCAATGGTTTCGGATGTGCTCTCCCTCAGAACTCACATACAGAAGTCCTTCAACGTCCTTCTTCCGAAAAGAGACGAATGGGAAAAGGGGGAGATCCTCTTTCCAGGGACGGCTTATGTACTGTATACAGATGGTTCAAAGACACCAAATGGTGTTGGAGCCGGAGTGTACAGCAGAAAACCGAGAGTTGACATCACAGTAAGCCTCGGCAAGTATGCTACCATCTTTCAGGCGGAGGTTTTCGCTATAGAATTGTGTGCAAGAGAGTTGGTAAACCATCATCTTGTCAACAAAAGTATATACATTTTATCAGACAGCCAGGCAGCTTTAAAAGCACTGAGCTCCAACCGGCTGGACTCGAAGCTGGTGTGGAACTGCATCGAATCCCTGGATCGCATTGCTACCAGTAATAGAGTAACCCTACTCTGGGTACCTGGGCATGAAGGAGTGGAGGGCAATGAGAAAGCCGACACCCTTGCGAAAAGAGGCACATAATCCGAGTTCATTGGACCGGAACCATTTTTCGGCATAGCCAAAAGCAGTGTCAAAAATATGCCATCATCAGACCTATAATACAAACGTTACAATCAAACAAAGCAAATTTAGAGCAATAGATTTGTGACTTACCACCTAAAATTACATAAGTTGTAAAAAATTGAAGTTTTACAATAAGTATTAAAAATATGGTTACATGTGCGCACTTAAAATTAAAAGGGGGGAAGGAAATTTGAATGTTTACGCGTGGGACTGGAAGAGTTTAAATGATATTAGAAAATTTTTGCTAAAATTGTAACAGGATGAAGTGAATCCAGCAATAAAGGAGCCATCTTGTAGCAGGATATGTGAGAATCAAACGTTTGACTCGAAACATTGGGTTAATTTGGGAAAGGGGTATAAATATTCCAAAAAGGAATTAGAAAATTTGGACGATCCTGTGGGCGGCCAAAAACGAAAATACAGTCACTACGCATAAACGATTATCATCTCCGCGTACCTCAAGAGTGATAATATAAGTCATATATCAAATAGACAGATGACATATGACATTAGATTTAAATATAGTTTATATAAAAATAATAATTAAAACATAATAAAGCCTGAAGGGCAATTTGGTAGAAAAATTACCAGTAAAACTATAGTGACAAGTTACAATTAAAAGTTACGCTTAGTAATAATAAAAATAAAATTATAAATAAAGTGGTTGAGTAAAAACATATAAATTTTAATAGTTATACATATAGGATAGAAAAGAAGAAATGTATGATGACAGTGGAATAAGAAGAGGAATCATGACATTTAGAATGATAGGATAGGGACTAAATAAACAAAGTTATTTACTAACGAAAGTCAGTGGAAATTATTTTATCAAGAAAACAGCTATTTAAAATACATTCAGTTAAAGGAGAGGACAATAAAAGATATTAGAAAAAGAGATCAAATGCGGAGGAACAGGAACTAAAAGAGTGAAAAATTTTTCTTATATTAAGTCTCTGAAATGATCAAGTAAAAACAAATAATTGTCTTTAGGTCTGATTTATTCATTAAGACAATTTACAGAGTTATTATTCAGGCAAGAATGGATCTCAAAGATTTCGAGGTTCAATTTGTTGCTTTTACCTATGTCATGTAGTAGTTCATAGTCAGAAATCAAAAAGGAGTGGTTCGTAGAAATAATATGCTTAGCGAAAAACGAAGGAGTGTTAATAATATCTGTATTTCTGTATTTTTTCAATATATCTATTGTGTTCTTTGATTCTAGTTTCTAATCTTTTACCTGGCTGGCCAACGTAAACTGCATTTCAATCAGAACAGCTGAGTTCATAGACACATGTTTTATGAAGATACGGGATAACGTCTTTTTTATGTAAAATAAAGGAGTGGTTGTTGAAATTAGTTTTGAAAGCCGTATTAATATTGTGTTTTCTGAAGTGCTGAAACTAGTTGCCAGTGTCCCTTTAAATCAATCTTATTAAAATTAAAATAATTTGTGGTACTAGACTTCCGTTTTTTATTTCTTCATTGGTGGACCACATTTGAGATTATGGATAACCTTCTACAATTACTTACTATTGTGTTTTATAACAAATTAATTATATACTGTACAGGGTATAACAAATTGCATTACAATATATGTATATCTATAATATATGTTTTCTATCTAAACATATTTTGTCCTTTGTTTGGATGAGCCAACAATGGCAACAGTTAAAAAATATGTTTTACTGAGTGCTTATGTACTCTGTTACAATTTGAAAGTATCTGTAGTTAAATTGTGAACTTTAGATCTGGTTTTTATTTCCCTATTCCCGAAAAAAATAGGTCCTAAATTATACCAATAATAGTATATTACTTAACGAGAGTTGTAAGAAACATATTGCGCACAAGTGGAATGTTTGCGTACGAGCCACTCAGCGGCGAGCAACGTAATTTCACGAGTCCGTAATTGCTTTATAACTCAAATAATGTACCACCCTTTTTCTAATACAACTGTTTTTTTAATAATAAATGAAATAAAACTCATAAAAGATAAACATTTTAGGCCTGAAGATGGTTTGTAAGCCGAAACTAGTTGCCGTTCCCTAAATTTGATAATTATATTTTATGTGGTACATGACTTTGAGTTTTATTTCAATTATTGAACACTGGACCACATTTAAGATATGGATAACTCTATGGATTTATTTTTTTAATGTTTGCAGCATATATACTAAATTATATTGTGATATAAATAAAAAACGTTCCTGTAACCTCAAACTTTATTGTAATTATAAAAATTTAACACTTTTGAATAATTTAAGCTGTTTTAGATTCTTGTACGGTTTGAGATATTGAGGGATATTTTTTTTTATAATCACAATAATTGAATTGACAGACACCAGCTGTAATTCTATTGCAGCTGTAACGTAATAAAAATTACGTGTTAGTACGTAGCTCCGTGAAGTTAGCCCCCAAAGTGTCAATTTCTTTTTCAAAAATTTTCCGTTTGTTAGTGCTTCTTAGTGCTTTAACTATTTTCGTTAGTGCTTTTTCCGTTTTCTGCATATTAAAGATTTTTTAATTTCATGGTGAAACCCTGACAATCTACCAAAATGAATAAAATTTGGTACTTTGATTTAGTGCTTCTCAGTGCTTCAAATAGTTTCGAAAGTGCTTGTCTATTTTTTTAGATACTTTAGATTTTCACTTCAACGTGAACCCCAAAACTCAATCCCCTATTGACTCGATTTTGGTATCAGTTTTTAGTGTTTCGTTAGTGCTTATTAGTGCTTCAAAAAGTTGCAATCACGATTATTTCCTTTTCTTAATATTTTCCTTTTAATTTTCAAGGTCAAACCTCAAATCATATGGGATTGACTTCAATCTAAAGTCGTTTCTTAATGCATCGTTAGGGCTTTTTAGTGCTTTAGATAGTTTTATTATTGCTTTTTCCGTTTTCTGATTATTCAGTATTTTTTGTTTCCAAATTCTCTGCAAATCTAAAAAATGTCGGGACGCCACTGAACTAATAATTGGTTCAAAGGTACCAAGTAGGTACCAAGAAAGTGAATACTGATGATGGGGTTCTGGGAGAGAATAGTATATTAAAGTATAAGTGGATAAAAAGCTCTTTAAAACACGTGCGATTTTTCGAGCACGACGGCGTAACATAGTTATTATTATTATAAGGGGAAGTGGCATCATTTTCGACACTCTGAATGGCCCATTTATAAGGGACACTACCTTATATCAGAAACTAAAAAGAAAGAGCAAAAAGTTATTAGTCTGCTGTAGATTTTATTTTTAAGTGTACAAGGCGACTCATGTTGCCGTGGCCACTGACCTTTTTTATTTTTAATGAAACATCCTGTATATTATTCAATTGTTGTATTCTTCTCGTGTTTTTTTTGTGTAGTAATTCTCTGCTTCCCTATATTTGTAGTACATTTGAAAACTATTTGGGTGCAAATTTGGAATAAAAAAATACTGAATAATCAGGAAACGGAAAATGCATTAAAAAACTATCAAAAGTTCTAAAAAGCATCAACGATTCGTCAAGAAGCTTCTCTAGATTTAAGTCAATCCCATATGATTTGAGGGCTGAGCTTGTAAATTAAAAGTTAAATATCTCGAAAAGGAAAGCACTAAAAAGTGATACCAAAATTGAGTCACTAAGAAAATGTTTTGGGGTTGACGTTGAAGTTAAAATCTAAAATATCTAAAAAAATAGACAAGCCCTTTCGAAACAATTTGAACCACTGAGAAGCACTAAATTAAAGTACCAAATTTTGTTCATTTTGGTCGATTGTCAGGGCTGATCTTGAAATTAATAAATCCTGAATATGCAGAAAACGGAAAAAGCACTAACGAAAATAGTTAAAGCATTAAGAAGCACCAACGAAGCACTAACAAACAGGAAATTTTCGAAAAAAAAATTGACACTTTGGGGGCTAACTTCACGGAGCTTTAGTACGTAATAGTATATTTGTAATAATTTCCTAATCAAGTAAACAGTACTTAATGAGCAATTTATAACATAGTTGGCATATTCAGGTCCCATTGTGGTAAAAGAACCCCAACAGAAAAATTGAGCTGAAACAATTTATTTATCAAAAAAGATTTATATGTATGTATGTATGTATGTACATCATAAAAAGTATCACTCTATCTAGAGAGGATTTTCTTAAAACAAAATGAAATTGATATATGACGTTGATCTAAATGGCAGACTAATAGGTCAAGTGATTGATGGATTTATATAATATTTATAACTTTGAAGTTGTAAAAATGTAGAATTTTGTTTTTATGATACATATATATCCAGAGATTTTTTTGTTGCTACTTTTTCTCGTTATCAGTCGAACTCTTATAGTAGGTTAGGTTAAAGTTAATCACTGCGCTTATTTGATCTGAATCAAGTATAATCAGAAATATAAGTATGCAGATGTAAATCCAATAAATTGGGGAATATATCTATTTTTTATAGTTTTTCTTTATATTTTGATATTATTACTACCTCACCGATAAAAAAATAAGAGATTAATTTTTTATTAATGTTATCAGATTTATTATATTGACATAAATATTTGGTATGAGCAGTATATTACTTAAACATCATTTTAATTGTACTTTTATCCAATTTTATTTCGTTCAGGTTAATATTCAGTGCTTCCGGCTAGGGTTATTTTCACAACGTCTCATTAATAAACTACTAATTAAGTTGTGGTTATGCTATTATGGTTAATACCTATTTGGTTTTCATTAAATAGCGCTACTGGTAGCAGATTAATAACAAAAAGTTATTATGCAACTAAATTTTGTTTCAGCTGTAATATTGTAATATTAAATACTCTGTGGTTACCTATATTTTCTGAAATATGTTTGTAATTAAATATTATTTAGTATTTTAACTCCATTGAGCAGATACTCTACTAATCAAATATGGTTTATTACCAATCAAAAATTTAAAATCAACTTAATCACAACAACAAAATAAGCCCTTTATACTTTTTGAGGTGGTTAGAATATTAATCAGCATCTATATAATTTTAAAAAATTCCTGTCGGCAACAGTTTCCAGATAATTAATTTTATAATAATTAGGACTGGAAAATGTATCATGAATTATTTCAATTTTTTGAAAAAGACGGGGATCTGAATTTGATCTGATATTTTGAAATTTCAACCCCCTCCAGTTTTACCCTCGTATATTGGATGAAAAGTTGCAAGCAAATTAATTTGCTATTGTCAATATTTTTAGATATGGCGGAGTTATGAGATTTTTAAATTTCAACCCCCTCTAGTTTCTGATCCCTTAGGGGTAGAAGGCCCATTTTTAATACGCAATAAATTACTGTCCCAAAACATGTTTGTACCAAACTTAGTGTCGATTGGACAAAAATTGTGACCTCTATCATGCAGAAACGGAATTTCTACACATACGTATATAAATATACCGATTACTTTTTTTTTGCTGTTTCTTATCCTCCAGTTGACAAATGACGGAGCGCCCCTATTCCCGGGTCTGGGTCACACCATTGAATCGATTACAATAGGTAATTTCCATATATGGAAATCTACGTAAAAATTACTGGTTAAAAATTAAAGCACGACAGTTTTCTTAAAAATGTCTGCCTTATAAGTATTTCTTTGTAATATAATTATTTTTTTATTGTGAAAAAACGTGAATCATTCAAGACCGAAAATCTTCCTCACAAATATTTGACAAATATTGACTGGTACGCTAAGTTCTCTCGCCATTCTAATGAAACCAAAATAAATCTTATACCCACTATAATTTGAATTAAATTTAAATACACTTAAATTTCATTTATCGACTGTATTTGATATTATTCCAGGATGCCAGTTTTACACCTTGGCTGCTCTGAAAATTATTTTGGTTATTTTATTTTTGCTCTTTTGTTAAATTTTTGCCTTTTAAATTTTTCTATCCAACGCCCAAGGTTCTTACATTCCGTGGCTTCGAAGCGTGATTTATCTTCTTTTGTATATATAAATTGACTGTTGAATGTAGGAAGGTTTATTTTGACTTTACAATTATCAAATTTTGGGGTAAAATTAAATAAATCTCTTTGATTTGAGTCAAGCTTTTGGAAAATCTCAATTTCTATTGTCAAGACCATCTACAAAAAAAAATTATTATACAAGACTTATTTAAAAACAAAAAAAAACTTACACTGCTAAAATAAATTAAAATTTAATTTTTTTAAAAGAAAAAATTGTATCCCTGAATTTAAAATTTAGTGGTTAACTAAATCGGTTTGTATTGAAATTCTTAAAACCTATTTGTAATTTCTTACGGTTTAAAAATTCTGTAATTGATTGCAACTAATAATAATTAGCATGCGAAGGACCAAATCCCTTTTGTTTGATGAAGGATTAAACTTATTCTTTATTATATCACATTAGACTAAAGTGTTACTTCCAAAGAACTTTTTCCTAGTTCATTTATTTTATACAAAAACGTTTAAACAATTACAGATACATTATAGGTGAACAGTAGTAATCCGAACACATTTACATGTTAAAGCCGGCACTATATTTATTTAAAAACATACTGATATATTTTCAATATATGTTAGTTAATAACTAAAACTTAGAAAACTTACATTTTTAACTATACAAGAGGGTGTAACCTTTATTAAATTTTGACCGGTGTTTTACCACACGAAGGAACCTTATTACTTAAGTGACTGTTCATAAAGAGAGCTTATAAAACAATAATCGTTGAGAGATAGATACGTTAGGCCATATCTCATTGGTTAGCTAATAGTGGCCTTATTCTTATAATGGGCTTTGTGACTATCGAGCAAATTATTTCATTTTTATTTTTTGAGTATGATGAGTGTCACAAAGAGATAGAAGTTAGAAAAAAGTTACCCTTAGATTCTAAAAATTCGGATGACAGGCTAGGACTTGTAGAAAATCTTGTAATACTTATTTTATTTGCTACAGTTTTTAATAGGATGATTTGAATAACAATTGAATTTATCATTAAGATGTATGGGTAAATTATGTGAAATTTACCCACTATTGAAGGATATAGGGGAGAGAAGGAACATAAAAATGGTATTTGATTAAAAACCACTAATTTAATTGTCTACCTTATTTAAACTGTTTGTATTTTCATTAATGCAAATCAATTTAAAAAATCATTTAAAGTAATTATTTTAAAATCTTAGGTTCAAGAAAATTCATGGAATTTTTTTCATTAATAACATGTTCAGCTAAGCCACAAGATACCACTTTTCTACACCCACATGTATATTGACGATTTTACGCACACTTTACAGAATGTATATGTAGTCTGCTGAACCAATATAATTTCATTAGCGTGAGATACGAAATCCACCAATCACATTTAGTAACCCGCCACTTAATAAATGGTACTTCACCAGATATTCATTTAGCCGCAAAGATGTAATAGTAATAATATTACCTTAAAAATCAAAAACTGAATATGAATATGACCTACTTAAAAATAGTGTATACGTTTTATATGATTTTATAATAAATCTATGACAGCCCGTGCGCCCACTGCTAACGATCTCGCTTTCAGATACGACGGTCGTCGGTTTTTTAATTTTGTTGTTATAATATTTTTTAGTTTTTCCTTTAGTGGGTTGTAGAAAAAATGTACTGTTCAACTCGTATGGATTGTCCATATTGCACACGGACGATTGAGCACTCCGCCTACGCGGCGTCGTGCTCAAACTTTGGCCGCGTACGATATGGCTATCATATCCACACTTGTTGCACAAACTACTATTATTTGACAATTACTTGCATTGTACAGGTATGCCTACAGAATATAAACAAAAAATATAATAAAAATAAATAGCTTATTTCGTAAGTTATTGCCTCTTTCTGTTAAAATATTTCGTATGTTTATTTCCCAATAAAACATTCTGTATAATATAATTTTATTACTCCATTAAATAAAATTTGGAAAACCTATTCTGAACAAATAAAAGTCATCTTAATTATCAAGGGATTTCTCTAAATAAGAGCTCCAGCAATCGTGACATCCAGAATTGTTGAAAATAGGTTAATTAATTTTGAAATTAAAGTGATGCATTCGCCGTTTTGTTTTTGTTAGAATGACATTGCTGAGATCTGGAAATACTCCCAGCATTGAACTAAATTACGGATGAGAAACATTAAAATGTTTTGTCGTTTCAGTTTTATTTTGATACAAATAGGTCATGAAATATATTTACTTACGGCTACGTGATTTGCGAGTGAAATATTTATACAGTTTAATTAACTAGATTTTGACATTTAGAGTTTACATTCTTTAAGAGTAACAGTAAGTTACATGAGCTCCCATTAATTTTGATGGTTTGTTTAGTTTGTCTAAATGTATATGTTACTGAAATCTATGTCCGTTCTAGCATTGATTGTGTTGTTGTGAATGTAAATCATTTTTAAAGAGGTTCTATTGTGTGAGTTTCTTTCTTTTTCTTAAATTGTTGTTTGATCAAATTTAAGTCTAAGACATGTTGTGCCAAGGTACAATATTTGTTTGTCCTTATGTCACTTTTGTATGAAGGTATTCGATCTTTCATTTTTCTGCCTGATTGTCCGATATAGATATTTTTAGTATACACATCTTTGTCTTTTAATTTAAAAAATAATTTCCTAACTTTAATAGAGTTACGAAATGCAATTTTCATTTTATCCTAATTGCGGAAAATATGAATGAATTAAGGTGCCCATTTCTCCTCCATGTATGGTAAAGAGGAAGACTGTGGTGGAAAGTTGTCATTATTGTTTGAATTAGCGATAGTGTGTATGTTTGGTCTTGAAAACCATAACTTGTTAATTAACTTATTGGGGTAACCACTATTAGTAAATATTTAAAATTCGGTAATCGCAAGGTGGTGTGAGGTTTGAACCACCCTGTTTTTCATGCCTTATGTTTGCGTGCATGAAAACCGATGTGTAAGAAGTATATTTTAAATATATCAGTAACACAAAGTTGGTTCTCAGCAGGAATTATCAGTTTTTGGTAGTTGTCTAATATAAACAATGAAATCCCTTTTAAGAATGGTTATTTTTGGTTTCGGTTAAAGAACCGATATTAATACAAGTCAGTAACTGTTTATGTGTCTTGGGGTAAAACCTGTTTTAGGCAGCACGTGTCTTTTATTTTCTATCTAGACATGGCGAGATTATTAACAATTATTTATTCTTTAATAAGTCGTGTTCTTTTGTTAATAATTATTTATATTTCATTTGCATTCATCTGTTATATTCATTCTGTTTTCATCTGTAGCAATATTTTACCCTCGGCAATAAATTAATTGGATAAATTACAGGGTTTTTTCCAACAATAATAATAATAATTGATTAATTTCAATAATTAATAAGCAGTATTTGGCATGTTTTCCTATCAACGGTTAAAGTATGTAAACTTTGTAGATTTCATTCATGATAATATGAAACTTCATTCACTGTGGTAGCGCAGACTTGTATAATTAATTATGTCAATAATCATCATTTTATCAGAATCCGCATAGGTTTGCTCGGCCCAATACAGAGACATTTTGTTACAATATTATTGTAATATAGATATCCATTAGTTCCAAGTTTGTATCCCAATATTTGTTGATGCTATGTTTTACTAAAGAGAAAGTTATGACATAAACTGTTGGCAGCTGAAATTCGATAAAAAACCTACTAAACCTAAATAACCCTTAATAAAATAATTATTACTAGATGCAATTTTTATGTAACAAAGGTGCACCATATGTGTACTAATGGTGCTTTCTTTCTATCTAAATACCAATCTTATTGCGACAAAATAACTCTTGATAGGCCGAGCTAACTTAGACGCGCGTGAATGACAATAAAATGATAAATATTGACATTACTAGCCTCACAAGTCTGTTATTAACAGTGATTGAAGTTCTATCCCATCCTGAGTGAAGTCTGTAAAGGTTTACGTCCCTTTTCCGCTGATAGAGGAAATTTCACACCCTTTAAACGATTATGGTTGTAAATAAAACTCGGTACTTTTTCTAATTTATTTACGAGGCTTAAATATGTATGAAGGCAATAATTATTATCAAAATGTATAAGAAACCCTGGACTGTCTTACAGAAACTCAAAGATGGCTGAAAACAGGTCTTTACCCAACGAAACACAAAAATCAACTGACTATTCTGGGATTTGTAATCAAACTGGCCATTTACTGAAAAAGATTTTAACTTATAAATTCTTGGAACATATTGACATTGACACAAAAAATATAAATCTCTGCATTTCTATGTAACAGACGATAAGTTTAAAACCATCTTGAACAAGTGCGACTCGGCAAGTTGAGTCATATGGTTTAAGGCGAGACATCAATGTTTATAACTGAAAACTAGCCCAAAAACTGCTAAGACCCGCTAGAAATAATGGTGTATGGCCAATGGAACTTAAAATATATAACATATGTTTTCCTAATTACACAGATTCTTGTTCTTTGTTTTGACCAGTCAATTTATATTTGCTACCCATAAAAAAGGTCACATTTATACAATATGTTTTACTGTGTATTTTTCCTCTCGGTTACAGTTATAAAATTTGTAATTAATTTTGTATAAACCCCTGAAATGTTTGGACGTGGAGATAAAGTTGGTTTGTGAATTTTGTGGAGTCCATAGAACTTGCTGGATCTTCCATTATGGAACTTGTACGCTTTGTAATGTTTAGCTTCTTCTTTTATTAGCTGTTAGTTGTATTGCAGAAGTTGGGGTCTCTAGGTAGGACCTTATAGTATTTATTGTCGTTCAGAATATCTTTGGAAAGATCGTCAATATTGTCATATTGTCATTCTGTGTTTGAGTAATAATTGTTGTCCCGTTCATTTTATTACAGGATGTGACATTAAGTTCTGGATTGTCATTGAGGTCACTGATATCTGTTGGGATCGCTACTACTGTCAGATTTCTGATCCACCATGGCTAGGTTCTAATTTCCGGCATCTGAGACCACAGTAAATTCTTAAATTTCTAAATATTAGTTCGTTTAACTTTGCGAAAGTCAGTCAGTTACACCAAACACTTTCGCCAAGTTACGTAAATGAATATTCACAAATTTAATAATTTTCTTTCGTTAAATTTGTGTGTTAAATTTTACCTCTTTAATGCGCCGGAAAAAAGTGGTTTTGCAGTTTACATGAAGCAAAGATTTATTATAGAAAAAAAAACAATTTTTTAATTTTAACTTTTACATCCAAAACTTATAGTTGAACAGTGTTTTTGCACGTTAAGAAAAAAAATTTAGTTGGATAAAATCAAATACATAAAGAAGTAGAATACTTCGGACACGCAGTTTTTCCCCACTTGATGAATTAAGCGACACAATCACTTTGACTGACACAGACAAAGCACAAACACGAAAAAATCTAAGCGCTACTAATGAAGTTCCTAAACCAATAGAAAATACACCAAAATTCGGTCTAAATATATATTATATATAGACTATTTAATTAGCCTTAAAAAAATCGATAATTTGTCTTTTCGTGGATTCTCTTTCTGTACACTTACCAAATTTTACCTGGATTGACCTTTTTTATTCAGGTTTCGTATATCCAATAAAAATGGTGACCGCCAGGATTTATAAAAATGTATGCAAGGTTATGAAAAGTACGCAAATTTAAATTACCCTGTATATATTTTGTTCTAATTCCACCAATTACAACTCAAAATGTTAAGATATGGACATATAAGCCGGTTTATCCGATTTCATCGTTTGGCCGGAGCAATCACTTTAAGTTAAAAAAATGCGATTTTCCATTGTCAATAATTTTAAAACTATCCAGTTTTAAAAACCATCTTCGTAGGATGAATCTAAATATGTAACAAAATACAAGATGTTCCATGTTTAGTTTTTGATTTAATTTTGAAAAATGTTCGGTTTGTTCACCATTTACCTCTTGAAAGTAGTATAATCTATTTTGTATTTCTTCTCCAACATTTTGTAACATTTCTCTAGTGATATTGTTACATTTTTCTAATAATCTGTGGCGCAAGTCACCAATAGTTTCTGGTAGCGTTTGATACACCTTCGATTTAAGGTAACCCCCACATTTTTTACGTAATTTTAACAAAAAAATAATAGGCCAAGTAAATAAACTAAAATAGTACAGGTAGAAATGCGTCAGTCGCCATCTTGAAAAATACGTTTTGTGAAATATCTAATGAACCGTGCATCGTACTAGAAAAATAGTAGAGATCATTTTTATAGATATAAACATTTTCTACAACTTTTATTTACTTGCGCAGTGAAATAACGTGCCACGTTTTTAAACCTCTTTCCGGTAAAATTTATAGTTTCAGAGCTATAGCTTTGCAAAACTTGCACCTCATAAATTATTAGTGGAAATATGGCTCTAGTGCACAGAGAACATTTCATAACGCATAATAGTAATAATAATGATGATAATAATAATAATGATAATGAGAAGGAAAAGCTGAAAAAGGGAATAAAAGAGCTCAATTAATGCAAATTAATGTTTTAAAATAAAAAACGATATCAAACATTTATTAATTTAAAAAACGTGGTATGTTATTTCATTAAGAAACTCTGAGTTTGAAGGGTATTAAATAAAAATCTATGCATTATACAGAAAAAAGTTTTAAATCAAAGTTGTTGAGAATGTTTTTATCTACAAAAATGATAACTACTGTTTTTCACGTACAATGCAGGGTTCACCCACTTTCTTTGCTCTGGATCTTGTACTATATGATACATTATTTAATTCAGATTTTTATAACCTTTCAAATAAAGTGTCACATAACATTCTTTGCTATTTAAAAAAATTGAGAAGATAGTTGTTATTTGAATCTGGTTTATCTAAATAACAAAATTTTATACCAGTAGATACTCGAATGAGTGTAAAAATCGACTTGTTCGAGTGGTTTTTTTAATCTAAAATAAACGAGGTGACATAAAAGTGCAAATCGATTTCGTCACACGCCAATGATCTTTAAAAAAAATCGGGCTTCCTTTTTAAACGGTGCTGAAAGTGTATTCAGGAAAATGTAGGCCATTTTGAACATTTATTATAGTAAATACTACACATTTGTACATATATTTTATACCTGCGAATAACATGAATACTCAGTTATAATTTTCTTTTTGTTACTAAAAATTTTTGAAGGATAATGAAAAAGACGCCACATCTCGATAAAAACTGGCTTTAAAAGTGATGAGGCAAAAAAATTTCAAAAATGATGTATTAAACCAATGGTGTCACAATACTAATATAATTGTAAAGCATTGAAAAGTTTGGGGGGGGGTTAGGGGTTCAAAAACCCCCTAATGTACAGATTTCGTGGTTTTATATGAAAAAAATGCTGTTACGATAAGAAATTCATGTATCCATTTTTATGATAAAATGTTAAACAGTTTATGAAATATTGGAACAAATTGATTTTCATTTTGTACTTTCCAAAGGCCTTTAACTTTTTTTGTGTGCTCATTTGCATGGAGGCAATTATGTTCAATCGGGTTGTTTTTGACACTAGAATATGTAGCATATAACTGTAGTTTAGTCAACAAGTGCTTTTTGGGTCAAACTTTTTTCTCCGTTTCCAAAAAATATGAACGAGGTGTCATTTGATTCGGAATAGCATGTAGATGTTTTTTGAATAAATTCAAGATCCGCTTGCAAAAATTGCAGGTTATAAACAATTAACTGAAAAAAAATTGGGTTTGGTTTTTTGCAAATCTCTTAAAACCTTTTTGACATTTTTCAAATTTGAGAAAGATTCAGAAAGAGGAGAAAATTTACAAAAAAAAAACTATATAATATTTATAGTTTTTCCCAGAGTGTTGAAAATATGATTTTTTTTTCCTTTTTTGGAGCTATTTTTGAAAGGTCTCAGAAGAGATAGCCGTTGGAAAAATTAAAAGAATTGTCATTTTTCACGTTGTTATTAACAATTTACTTACGTTAAAATGTAAAAAGCTTGATTAATCATTGAACAATTTTTTTTTTCATATTCCTATTGATTCGGTTTTTTATGATCAAAAGTCACACGAAAATGAATTTTAAAATTTTTTTATGTCTTATTATTCACAAAAATTGTTATAAACAAATGCCTTGTTTAAAAATAGCTCCAAAAAACGAAAAAAATTCAGACTTATAATTTCACAATTATCGCACTTAGAATATTCAAGTAGGAAAAATTGTTAATTAACTAATGCATAATTAATAGAAAAATCGCGATAAAAATTTTTTGACCGCGGATTGATTATTGTGCATAAATCTATCCAGTAGATGCCTGAATTTTTTCAATTCTTTATTTTCATATTTTATAAGTTTAAATAATATTTATTCATTAAAGGTCCAAAGTGGGCAGAGCTTACTCAAGCTGGAATCCCCGTTTTCGGTCGTATTTTCAACACTCCGAGAAAATTATAAATATTTGTCCTACAGTTCCGGAAGTGGTAAATTTCCTCCTCTTTTTGAATCTTTTTTCAAATTTAAAAAATATGAAATAGTTTTAAAAATATTTGCAAAAAACATAACCCCATTTTTTTTTTTTAGTTAATTGTTTGTAACTTTTGCAATTTTTGCAAGCGGCTTATCAATTTTTTCAAAAATCATCTACACGCAATTCCGAATTGAATGACACCCGTTCATATTTTTCAGAGGCGCAGAAAAAATTTGACCCAAAAAGCACTTGTTGACTAGACTACTGGAAGGATACCGACGTGCAGTTTTCGCAAAAATTCTTATATTTGTTTGAAGTTTTTGTTAACATAATAAATATAAAAATTTAGCAACAACTGACCGTTGATATCTTCTTCCATTCTTGGGTTATAAGCTGTTAAAATGTATTAGTTTAGATCCTATATATCGATCATTGCTGTTATTACCAATGCTTAAATTATTCTATATGTATGTAATATCTGCTAAATCAGCATCGGTTTGTAAAATACTGTTAACATTTTTTCGACTTTGGGGGTTTTTCAAGGATCCAAATTAGCTACAATCTCCAGTTCTCCAAAATTTGATATCTGCAAATTAATAAAATTTATTATTAATTTTTAATTTTTATTTAAAAAACTAAGATGTTAAAAAAAAATTTAAAAACTAGAGATTGTTAGGGTTTTTATTTTGAATCTCTCAGCAAAAAATGAAATGTTACCGATGAAAAATAACTAAGATATAAGGGAAGAGCTAAAATAGTGTACCGCGAAAACAGCCTTAAGGTTCTCTTTCTTATTTTTATTCATAATATCATAATTAGGTACTGTAAAGCGGTTTAAAGCTGTATATTTCTTGTTGAAATCAGCCAAGAGTATGGTAATAGTAAATACTAAAATATAATGTCTATTTAATAACTTCTTATTTACTTCCTCTTTGGGAAAATGATAAACCTAATCTGGTTTTTACTCATGTCACTCAATAGCGGAAAGTAATAGAACGGCTTTGATCATCTTTGATACGTATGTATACAGATCTAAATAAGATCCAAACAAATTTAATTCGTTTTCGGGGCTTTAAATGTATTTAGGATTTGTTGTTATAATATTGTTAAAAAAAGCATCTCAGTATTTTGCAGGTAAAAATAATATTTCTCTGATACATGCAGTCGTGTCTATCAAGAAAAGTAACTAGGCCTTTTGCTTAATTCCATTTTCTCTGCGATACTTTAGGAAAAACTAAGTAGAATTTGTACTTTTTGTTAAAAGTCCGAATCATTTCGAACGTGTGATAATTTTTAGCTTCATTTAACAATCTATTTAATGCATAAGTAATATTTAAAAAATATTCATTACGAGTTATGCAGGTTTTTTTTTAGAACTCTTATTGTTTTTTCTTGTTTTGTAACTGAAATAGAGTATCTGTGAGGATTATTATTTTATAACAATTATTGTTTATATTCCAAAGAAAATATTTGCATTTTAAAATTCATGTAATCAACCTATTGATACGAGATAATTTAACGTTCGATTAAATGATGAATTCCGACAATCAACTTTTTAGTAATTTTTTTACCGACTCGAATCAGTTTTTAATCAATTTTGTACTGAATACACAATATACGAAATTACTTCGCGATGAAAAAAAAACGGAAAATGATTTTATTACTGGTAACGTAACTGCATTAATGTATAATCCATTAGCGATCCTCTCACGAAATAATTGCTTTTATTTTGGCAATATCAAGATTTACCGAAAACTGTTTGGTTATGAATGTATCTTTTATCTGGAACATTTAGGTACATGTATGTTAGGAGCGTAACCTAAAATATAAGGGTTAAAATTTACAGGATATTTTATTCATTTATTTCATTTCAACCATTTCGCAAAAGATCGTGATGTACACTACTCCGGGTAAAATGGCGTATGTACCATTAATTCATTCACAGAGAGAGGAACATGAAAGGGAGTGAGAACTGGATTTTGAATAATTGAGGTAATTTAGGAGATTGGTCAAAATCGTATATAAAATGCAAAAGAATTAAAACCGCAAATCAGGCAAAGGTTAAGCCAGAGAGAATTTCACGCTAAACTAAATTCTCACTCTCTGGTGCGGGTTTTAGTTAATTACTTTTCTACGTCTAATATTCTAGCGTATATTAGGTATAGGTTTGTTTAATTAAACATTCTGATAAAAATTGTTTTATTATATAATTTTTTTATGGAATAAAAAAAAAATTACCAAAAAATTACTAATGTATTTCAAAATAAAGCAATTTATTTAAATTATAGTACTTAGATTAGGTTTACATGGTAAAATATAGTTTTTTTTTCTAATTATTAGTACACACCAAAAATGAACTTTTTTCAATTCGAATTAAAGTATTAAACAATCAAATAAAAGTGGACTTCAGATCGTCTGTTTCTGTAATAGAATTGCAAACAACACGGAGTAATAAATCAAAATTTTATTGGAGAAACAAAATCTCTGATTTATATCCTCCGTAAATAATAATATAGGCACCAACACCTGAAATTTCCTGATATGACAAATATATTACTCCGACTCGATCACGATTCTAGTATCAAAGATGTACTAACAGTAGATCGGTAATGTGATTAATAAGAAGATACTAAATAATAAAGGCTCCAAAACAAACCTTTAGAATAATCCAGAAGTTACAATTAAATTTAGTGACCTGAAATAATTTTAGTCGACGTATTTTGCTTCGTAAGTGAGTTCATATAAAAATAAATCTAATACAAATCAACCTCGTGAAATGAGATAGGAATATTATAGTTCAATGTGTCGAACAGTTTTGACAAAGGAGGGTATCGTTTTTTGGGTTTTTTGCGACTCCGTACGAAATTTTTCTCACTAAAAGATATTAAAAAAAATGGATTTCCCAAAATTTTTTTCGCCCCGGAAGATACTTTTTTTTAATTTCGAAATTTTGAAATCACAAGGACTGACAAGGAGGATTTGGCAACATGGCGGCCAGCTGTCATTTAATAGAACACGCGCGATTTTTCTCGAAATAGGTCAAGTGTTTTAAAGACCAGTTATCCACGAATACTTTTTGCTATTTTTTTTATTGGTACACTTTAAAATCATAAATACCTGGTATTATTACTACAAAAAATGGAAATAAAGAACCAATAATGTAAACTGGTTGAATTAGTCATGTCATCAGCTGTCATCGAAATGACAAATACAAAAATTAATTTGCAATCTATCACATAAGATTTATTGTTGTCACCACAGTTGTTACAGGTTGTATATTACTTAAAAATAAGTTCTAACATTGATACCTAAAATAATAAAGCAGAATCGCGGTTAATACAGCAAAAATCAGAAGATACTAAAGATTATGACAAGTTCATCAAATGGATGGAAGAGCAATAGGTATTAATTTAAGTAGCATTTCATCTGATTTAAAATATCGAAGTTTCAATATTTCAAACAATACTAACTATACTTTTTACGTTAATTTAAAAAAATAGGATTGATAAATATTTGAATAAAGCTTTTAAAAAATGTGTTAGTAATATTTCATTTGACGTTATAGGGTTATCCTATTAGATCAATAAAAAGATTAACATTTAAACTTCTTACACGAATGGATTGTTTGGTTGATTTTAGGTTAATGGGCCATTAAAAACCTAAGTAATAAAATTTTAACCCTCATTTTTTATTATTTTTTAAACCTATATTCAACCTATAATTAAAAAAAAATCTGTCACTTAAGGTAAATCAGTTAAACAAATATGAGAAAGATGGCGCCACTCGGATTTATTTAAATTCGGTTTAGGGCATTTTGTAGCAAAAGGTAAGCATATAATTAAATAAATAACTTCGATTGTAACGCCATCTTTGCTTAAATAGATAATTCAAACTTAAATTGACGACTGGCGCCATCTTTCGCTTATTTCTTAAACTGATCTACCTTACGACGTCTCAAAAATATTAAATATTTGAAATTAAACGTTTGATCGTAAAAAAATCTGCTAAATCCTGGTCTTTGCTTATCAATATGGGTAATAAACATATTAAAGTTAAAAAAAACATAAAAGTCCTAGTTCTGTCACAGCTTATAGTAGGAGGAGCTATTTCTGTCACAGTATAAGGTTCATAGTAGGGGGAGGGAGCTATTTTGAGACAAATATTCCATAAATTTTTTTTTTGTGAAATGCAAAATAAATGCAATTTTGTATTACTGATTAACCCCCGTTTAATCCAAATAATAGTTTTTTTTATTTGTATTCTAAATCATCAGAAAAAACCAAATCTAACATTAACGACGCATGCGCACAATAATGAGTATTTGTCTCCCAAAAGCTCCACCTCATATAGGAGCTACTGTGGTTCTGTGTTAAGACATGCGATGTTGCCATATTTAAAAATTGGTTTAACAACTTGGATATTAATAATAAATGTCAAACTTTTACAGTTCTTAGATTTTTCAGTTAACAATTGTTAAATATTTGGGCTTTTTTAGGCAGATGTAATAGTTGTAAAAGTATTAGTGATTCATCCTACGTATTTTTTTTCATTTCAAAGAGATTTCTTCCATTAAATATGTTTTATTTATTAATAATTTTAGCCGTCCGTATACACCCTAAAAATCAGGTAATTTAGAATTTCTCGCAATGGAAATTCATTTTAAGCTTATAGTTTTAATACAAAACAAATTTTTTCGCTTTCCTCTCTTGGATTTTCAAGTTTTTGAAACATAAAAATTTTTTTCATGAGAAACCCAAAACACCCATTTAAAACGATACCCTCCTTTGAACGTAAAAAGGTATCGCTTGATTATGATTGTAACGAATTGCTGTGCCTTTTAAAAAATAATTATCAAACGTTCCCTAATAAAGCTGCTTCTATTATTAATAGTGCAACCGGTTTTCAAACTCTTTTGACTCCATTAGCTCTAAACGTATCGTTATCGTTTGGATAAGCACGTTTTGAGTAAGAAATATGAACTCTCGATCGTTCGAGTATAGAGCGGTAACATAAACGGAGTTATTTCTACAAACATCCACTTTTATAAAGCACTTCTCTTGCAGAAAAGGATTCCAGGAAAGTAAGGTAATATTTTTGAAACATTTTTTCTATTCTTATATAATTTTATTAGTTTTATTAGATCAAAATAGAAAAAATAGTATACATATCTCAAAAGGCCGAAAAATATTCCATTATTCAAGATGATAATCTGTGAAGTCCCAGTTGGCTGAATGACATAATGTCCATGCCATTAAAAAAAAATCTGTGACGTCAAAGCAATTAAAAAAATCTTGAGGCAAAATTTATTTATTGCAATTTAACATACAGCTGAGAAAATAATATAAATTTTACTCGATGAAAACATAAGAGGAGTTCGGTCCTGGCAACTGAAGGATATACAGTAAATGTGTCAGATTTTCCCAAATTGCAGTGTTGTTTAAAAAGAAATGATATTACTTCACTAATATACAGGGTGTCCACAAATATAGTGCTCTTGTTAAAGGAATAGGTAAAGGATAACATCCTAGAATTCGTAGTGATCTAGTATGCATTATAATAAAAAGTTATTTTATGTGATAAATTAACACTTATTTGTTAGTCATTTTTATTTGACTGACTTTAAAAAAGCTTTTGATCAAATCCATCTTGACACGTTGTTACAAAAGCTAATAAAATTTGTCCTTTTCGTGGGTTTTACCATTTTGTTAAAAACCTATTTAGAAGACAGATTTTTTATTGTGAGATTCATTGGAAAAACATCAGGAAAATATCGTGTTAATTCTTTGCTGCCACAGTGTTCCAACCTGGGCCCATTATTATTTACACTTTTTATAAATGACTTCGTATCTTATGTTTGAAATTCTAAATGCTTCGTTTTTGCTTATGATTTCAAGATTTTTAGACGAGTAGAAACAGTAAGAGATTATATGGCCCCTTCAAAAAAATTTTAACAACATTGTAGAGTGGACTAAAACTATTATGTTATTTTTTAATATTAAAAAATGTTGCATACTCGAAAAACAATCCTGTAGTTTTCGATTATACAATGGATCAACAAATCTTGGAACAACGTCTTGAAGTTAAAGATCTTGGGATGTGTTATAACAATCAAATGTCGCTTGTCCCACATATAGAAAAAATTGCTATTAGTGCAAATCGTGCTTTGGGTTTTCTTATAAGACAAACATCTCAATTTACGAACTTAAAAGTAATCAAACATCTGTATTTTATACAACAGCCCCAGATATATTTAGACCTATTAGACTCGTGGTTCCTCACGCTCGCTAACGCTCGCGTTCGGAATTTTCCACTCGTGTTGAATGTTTTCATTCTAACCGAGTAACAAACTATATTTTCTCCATGATCAAAAAGTGTGAATCAAAATTAAATTAACTCTGAACAAGTTATTTGTCGACATATTTGTATTACATTGTATTAATATTTATAGTTTTATGGTACACTTACCGAAATTAAAAACTGGCGCATTGGTGTTTTTTCATAATTTGCAATTTAAGATATTAAATTCTATATCTACTTCACTCGATTTTTCACTCATTATTTTGTTTCAATTAGAACTTGTTTGAAAATAATTATTACCGTCGTCATTTTATATCTGACAGTGACACTTTTGAAATCCATGGCAATACATATCGTTTAGTTCGATTACAGGAATATTCATTCTTTACCTTGTTAAAGAATAAAAATACAAGCAAAATACATACGAAGCAAGTGTTTTAGAATAAGTATTCAGACTCTAGAGAGTGAATATTTACATTCTATCATTAAAAATGATATCGGAATTCATACATTCACTAATGGTCGTGGAGAAATAAAGTTATTACCTTTGCATTCATAAATGTATTCATTCCCACTCCATTTTAAGCTAGCGTATAGTATAGTATAATAATAATATTTAGTCCGACCGCATGAGAATTATTTAATTTAATTATAAAATAAACGTAAATTGTTACTAAGACTTAAATTAGGATTTTATTGCTAAATTCCATGTAAAAGAGCCAAGAATGTTTTAATTATTTATTTCAATCGCACAATCCTATTTAATTAACATCATCGGTTTGAAGTAATGTGGCCATGTAAATTCCGACCAGTATCCGATACATGCCTCAAATAAATTTATTATGAAATAGAATTAAAATTATGGAATAAAATTATTAAAATGCAGAGTGAATTGCGAGATGTCTTATAGATCGAAAATGAAATATATATTCATTACCAAAGTAACAATAATGTCTCAGTGTAGATATTTTTTCTTTGGTTTTTCAGCACTAAAATTCCTATGGTAAAATTATTAAATACATTATAATTTAAGGACTGAGATTCGGACAGACATAAAACGATTATTTCTGATATAATTTTCATTATATTTATGATTATTTCGTAACAAATAAAACCAATGAGAGACCTCCAAATTGCACCACGTGACTTGTATTGATAAGTGTTTATATTGCTACAGGTTGTTTAATCGCGATTAAACGACGTCTAGCTTGGATTAAACGTCGCCTAGCTTTAACAAATATGCATGTTAATATACAATAAAGATAAAATGTAAATACTACATTCCCAATTTGGGAAATAATCTTAACATATACCCCTCGATCTGTAAATTTAACCCCATAAACTGCGGCTAGTCAATTTTTTTCAAAATTTTGCTTTTGTCTCGGGCTTTTAATGGTGGATTATTCAGTCTCACACATTTTCTAAGCAAAATTTTTCAAAAAAAGCTAGCCGCAGTTTATCCAGTTAAATTTTGCAGTTCTCGGGATATAACCTGCGAATATTGGACTGCTTTATCAAATTTGACTACTACTGTCTCCTGAATTTCACCAAGTGTATAATGTAATTATAAAGTAGGTAGTAGCATATTTTTAAATTTTAGAAAATGTTGGTGATGTTCCCTGATACCAGTATTTGGTAGGTAATTGCTTTTTATGTATCCCAAAAATGAAGAGCTTGGGAAGAGTTTCTCAAACTGATACACTATAAATTAAATAGGAGCGAAACAGGGAAAATACTTGGTTTTAAGGGAATTAAAATTAGTAATTCTTTTTAATTGGCGGAAAACAAACAGACAACTGGAATTTTTTTTGTGTCTGATTAATTTGTCCAGTTTTACCTCTTCAATTAGGTAATTTCATGGTTTCACAGTTCGATAATTTGATAATTGGCCGATACATGCACATTTTCCGCTCTTTTATTGTTAAGTTTTAACTTATTAAATAAGAACCACTCATTTGCTCTATTAACAATCTCATTAACTAAAGAAGTTAAATTGGTCTGTTAAAATGAATGTTGTATCGTCAGCAAATAAGGTAGCATTAAACGGCTTAGATCTTTTAACATACATAACAAATAAAAGAGTACCCATAATATGAAATCTGAAAGTCAGAACATCGTTAATCATTACAACTTGTTGTCTATTATGCATGCGGAATCTCCTTAACTTCATAGAAACTTATCTTTTCTAATAAGAGACACAGTCAAAAGCTTTGGACAGTTCACAAAGCATTGCAGCTTTATGTTCGAGATCCTTAACTATATTACTCACAACATTCAGCACAGCTTGTGTGATAGAGCTAGAACGTGTATTTAAAACCGTATTGGGAATCGCTACAGAAATTGGTAATTTTAAAATAGTCAGTTGTGCTTTAATAACATTTTCATATGCGCCATCAATTAAGAAACATACATAGTTATATACTGATATGAAATTAATAACAATTTCAATTTTTATAAATTTTTAATTTTGTCAAATTTAAATATGTTCTGATTTATCAAAAAAAAAAAATTGTGCTTGCGCAATGAGAAATCTTAAAATTAGGTATGGTTCACAGATACAAAATTTTAATTTTAAATATAAAATAATTTTTTTTTATAATTTTACTTTTCACTTGAATTTTGCCTTTTTTTAAATATGAAATATATATTTTATTTTTGTAATTTTTTTTTATCTAAAACAAATATCCACTTTATAAACAACACATGATTTATTAAAATAAAAAATCAACTATTTACATATACAAACGAACAAAACTTATTTACAAATTATTTTATTTTGTTGACAATTTTGTTTCTCTCAAGCACAACGCCCAGTTATCTGCAATTCCTTATATTTTATTTTAAAAAAATGTATAAGTGAGTTTAAAAATTATATTATGAAATTTTTTAATTTTCTAAATGTTAATGGTATTACTCACAATTAACAATTAATTAATTGTCAATCTTTAATTGTACGAACAATTTAATTTTGCCCAACACTGGCAAACTTTATCTACTCATAACAAACTAAAAAGACAATCTGATGATATAAACCTAAAAAATCAAACATTCTAACCTTGTTACAGAATCTACTATTCTTATTCTTCGTATCTACAATTAATTCTACAAGTAGAAATTTTAAATAATCATTATTCAGAATGTTCGAAAGACAACTTATTGTGGTAATTTGGTCCTAAATACGGATCCGTAATTATAAGCATTGTGGTCTACTAAGTATGAACTTAATACGTAGACTTCAAAAATAATTTCTTACGTTAAACGAGCCTATTGATAACATAAAACCGTTCTTATTCGAGTCGCACATTAGTGCATTCGGTTTTATTAATACTCAAATACAGGGTTTTGTTTTCAGAGTGGAAAGATGTGAGAATTATTGGTCAAACCTGACCTGGATTTAGTTACAACATTTTGATATTATCGAACATTGAAAATGGATACCCGTTGACGTAGGATTTCAATGCTGTGCTGACGCGTTCTGAAGGAATGAAATTGATATAAGGTCTGATGTAAAGGGTTCAAATTCTAATACACCACAAGATTAGAGATAACTTGAATTTTATATCACTCTTTGTAAAGGATTAAAAAACCTTCGTTTGTACGGTGCTCTGTTGTACTGACTTCTTAGTTTGTGGGTGAAATCTTTTTCCCCTAAAGTAAGTGATACCGTGGTTCAAAATTTATTATATGGATGTCGTTAGTTGTCTAAATCACACATTTACCTATAATTTCAATTAAATAACTTTTTTATAGTTATTAAACAAATGCTTTAACAAAAAATGGAAAAAATTAGATATATTTTTTGGTGAGTAATATTATGCAACTATAACCGAATTCACTAATATTACAAAAATACATAAGTCTTCCGATCACGGGCCAATAATAAAATGTTTTATACAAAAATAATAAATATCTTTGATCGATACTTTTTTCACGTATCAATATCCTGGACGAGAAATTCTCATTCACCGGACTATATTTATTACGGACTGTCATATTCCCTGGATGTGTCATCTAAATCGATAACATGTGTGCCAGTAGTTTTTCGATAAGTTTCTCTAACGTCTAAAACGTGACGATCACAGCTGTGCCATAAAGTTGGGGTTATTTCCGATGATACCACCCTCTAATCAAGATAGGGATACTCTTAGATGTGATAGGTATAACATTCCTATTTTTATGCCTTGTGTAAGTTTAGTTTAATCAGTTTAAAAATATAAAAATATGGTGATAAGCGATCAACTTCATGTCTACACATTTTAACTAAGTCGCCAAATATATATTTTAGTTATAAATTAAATTCGCTTAAAATTTGTATTAAATCTTTTTTAAATATGGGCGGATGCGTATGGAAAGCGTAGACCTAGTACTTTTAAAAATTAAATAGTAATAATCACTTTCCCGGTCCCTTTAAAGGGAAAGCATAGTGAACGAGCAAAAAAATTCGAGATATCGATGGAAATATCCATTTCAGGTCCCCAAAGAAGATTGGAACCATTTCCAGAGTATGGTCTGTCTGTGTGTAATATTCCACGATAACTGCCGAACCATTTGACCAATTAAACTGAAATTTCGTATGAAGGGTTGGTGTGTGATTCGTAGAGTGGAAAGTCCTCAAGACCGACATTGATTGAATATAGATTTAATTTTTTTTACCTTTTTTTAAATTTTAAGGACAAACAATAAACGTAAGTGCAAAATGTTATAGTGCAAAGTTTTAGAGTATAAAATTTCCTACAATTTTGTACCAATGTTTTTCCAGAATTTCCAATAGAGAGCGCGCAAAAAATTTCATGTAAGTTTTCCGTAGTTTTTCCAAATTTGAATGTCCAATGTACTTTAGTGCAAAATTTTCTTCTGCAATTTGTAGAGTACCAAATTTCCTTTATCTTTTATCTTTAACTTTTTTCGTATTCTCCATAGTTTCACCTCTGGAGGGCGAAGAATATACACATTTATCCTTTTTGCCTTTTTTTTTGTTTTGAAGACAAACAATAGGCTTTAGTGCAAAATGTTCTGGTGCATAGTTTTAAAGTATTCCCTACACCTTTTATATTAAACTTTTTCCGTAATTCCCAATAGTTTTCACCCGTGATTTTAGGAGATCCTAATTCTAGCAGTGTGCTATATATTGTGCGCATATGCGCCTGCTTATGTCATTATCAAGATTGAAATCTCAATTCGATAGACTTATTCACCCATTGGCTTGCTATTTTAAATTTGTTCCATAAATTAATGTAATGCTTGGAATTTTTTAATTAAAATAATTCTATTATCTACAGCCGGGCCGGAAAAGTTCTGGGGTGACACAACCAATTTTTTTTTCTGCAGCCGTTATCAAAACCGAACTTTCTATATGATTTATTAAAGCGAAATTACAACTTTACACAAATCGTACCGCAGCTTGTACTTTCGCTATGATTTATTTTTTGTTTGTGTAGGCTTTTTTGGGAACAAATTTTAATTGATTTTATTTTGCGAATACTTATCAAAAAATTGTATAATACTAATTCACTTTTTAAAGTATAATAAGCGGCTGCAGAAAAAATATTGTACATAACACGATCCAAAAGTGATTTTACAAGAATCGCAGGCTTCCAGAACTCTCCTATGGCTCGTCCTGGAATGTGCCCACTTATCCCGTAAACTTTAATTTTCGAAACTTGTTATGTAAATAACTAAAATATTCTTTATGTTGGAGCCTAATATAATAAATAAAAGTTTTACATCATGTAGTTTTTAATAATTTAATTCATTGTTCGGCACTATATTATTTGGGCACCAATACTCATAAATCATAAATATGGTTTTGTTGTTTCATTAAAATAATTAAAACAATATGGTTCGTGGCCAATAAAACACGGTTTTGAGATTTATCTGTAGTACAGGGTGACGCAAATTGAAATGAACACTATTGGGACTTCATAAACCATATTATATACCGTTAGCATCATAAGTGTTACCCCCTTATCTTACTCGCTACTGGACTCTTGTTATAAAAATCGACCTTTGATTTCTATAATGTACATTTTTGTATGAATATTTTACCCCTAATTGCATCTTTTACTGGAGGGGAGCAACTATGTCGAAAAATTTAAATAGCATTGGATGGTGAGTGATAGCTCATTTCAAAGGGGGTTCATTCAACCGTGCAAAATTTAAAATTTGCTCCATTACGTTTTGAGTTAATGGCAACTAGACTAACACTAACCATATTTATTATTACAATAATGTTCACCGTTGAACTCTTGACAAAAATAAAATCTATTTTTAGTTTCAGCCCTGACGCTTTTCAAAGTTGTCCACTTAATTGTTGCACATACTTCTGTAATCCGCACTCGCAACTCCTTAATAGAGTGACACTGAGTCTCGTATACTCGATTTTGGGGCTAGATCTGGTGATCTTGGAGGGCATTCCACAGATTCTCGCCGTTTGAAATAATGAGTATCAATAGGGCGATCTGGAAAACGTTCATTGAACATTCCTACAGCCGGATAATAATTGACATGAGCCTCACCAAAAATAACAATCGCTTCGCATTTCTCATTTAACTCACGTAAATGCGAATAGAAATCAAAAATTACAGCTAGATTACACTTACTCGTACTCTCCTTGATATCAGTTTATTATTTTGACCATTTATTCTGAAAACAAGGCAAAACCACCAAAAAACGTGCAGTTCATATCCAAGCATAATGGTAAATAAGTCTCACTTCACGTCTGCACCAAAACCGACATCATGCAGGGCCGAATTTTAATTCTAAGGATGACTGCGCTACGTAATTTTCGTTATTCTGAAACAATAACTACTCGGGAACTAATAGAGCAAATTTCAGTTCTTTTGCATGGTTGAATAGAGAATAATGAGCTTACCATCCCCTGCTATTTAATTTTTTCCAAAGGGTTTCTACCCTCCAGTAAGGGCTGAAATTAGGGGTAAACTATACATACAAAAATGTACATTGAAGAAATCAAAGGTCCACTTATCTCGGCGATTTTCCTAACAAGAGACCAGTAACGAGTTAGATAAGGGGGTAACACTTATGATGCTCACTGGTTAAAGTTGGTTAAATGGGAAAAAGATGCGTATTTAAATATGACAAATTGAATGATTTTTTCAAAATTAAAATATCAAGACTGGTCTCTTAGATATTTGGGAAAAACCGAAATTGACGATTTTCGGTTTATTAACACCTTAATTTTTAAAGAGAGAAAAACTTTATAAGGTTTTTTTCATTGAACGTTAAATATCGCATATACAATTTTTAAAACGTTTCGTCTTTGAAAGGCCACCCTCAACTATATTCTTACACCACTTCAAATGCTGCTACCGATCTTACATCTTGTAGTTTCCATTAGATGAATTAGTGTCGATGATGACTTTTATTAATCGTTTACCAATACATCAATCTAGATTGACATTACTTACCAAAAAAGTACAATCACTTGTTATTAAATTATTGATAATGGTAATAATTATAAATGTAGAATTGTTATGTGATTAGTTTAAGTCCTAATATAATTAAAACTTATTTTTCGTATTGTAAAATATATTTAGATTTTTAAGATCTGAAATGCTTATGAAATCTTTCGACCTGAAAAGTATTAATTAAAGTTTATTGTAATAACCAATTACTTTTATAAGCCTCATACTAATCATTTTTTCTTTTTTTTTCAGGTAAGTCTACTTAAAATATTACAACCATTTTATAATTGAAAGGTAAGAAAATATCTTAGTACATGTATAGCATATCTTAGTATATGTATAAGACATTATAAAATACTTCTTGGAGCTGAGTCGCATATCTTACTTCCATCTCGCTATCACGTGGTCGATTTTTAACAAGAAGGAAAAAAATCGACCAGATATTGCATTTCAACAAATCGTTCAAGTTTACGAATAGTTTCTCATCTAAATTACTGTACAGGGTGTCCCAAATTGGTGTGTTTTGCAGGGTATCTCGTAAACTATAAGAGATCGAAAAAAAGCAGTTAAGATGTTATGACTTCTTTTTTTATTAAAGTAACGATAGCCTAATTAAATTTTTAGTAGCTCCATACATTTGGAAGTTACAGGGCGATTATTGAAAACTATCGAAAACTACAAGGTTCTATAACTTCTTAATTAAGAAACATATAAAATAATTTTATAAAAACTTTTGATAGATATATTATTAAAGAGTTCACTGGCGCACAAGAATTTTTTTAGGGGGTCTCACTAAGGAAATATAATGCAAACTTATATTTTTTTAAAAGGGGTACCCTGTATATTTTGATGTTTTTTGTTTCGTTTTTTATTCCTCTTTCACCTGATATGACATATTACATATTTATTTTCAGTGGTTGGAGCTACAGTGCAAATAAACCATTTATCAATATTATCAGGTGAAAGGCCCTTAAAAAATTGAACACTCAGTAACGAAATTTAACATTTCATTATAAGGACACTGATGTGTGAAAATTTTATTTATCAAAATTATAATTAATAAAAAAAAACAGATTAAAAAAATGAAAACAATAAACTTACGAAATAACAATAAACCTTGTAATAACTATAATCTACCTCGAACTAATTTTAGTAGAATTTGAAAATTACATTAAATGTTAAAAATGCCCTCCATTTTGTTTTAATAATAATTGGCACCTTTTTCTTTCTGATCTAATTTTTACTATCCTTATAAGGGTCTTTCACCTGATAACATTGATAAATAGTTTATTTGCACTGTAGCTCCAACCACTGAAAATAAATATATAATATATCATATCAGGCGAATGAGAATTTAAAAATGGAACAAAAAACGTCGAAATATGAAGGTTGTCCCATTAAAAAAAATATAAGTTTGCATTATATTTCCTTAGTAAGAACCCAAAAATAATCTTGTGCGCCACTCAACTATTCAACATTATATCTATCAAAAGCTTTTATAAAGTTATTTTATATTTTTCTTAATTAACAAGTTATAGAACCTTGCAGTTTTCGACAGTTTCCAATAATCGCCCTTTATCTTCCAAATGCAGGGAGCTACTGAAGTTTTAATTGGGCTAGCGTTACTTTAACAAAAAAAGAAGTCATAACATCCTAACTGATTTTTTTCTATCTCTTCTAGTTTACTAGATACCCTGCAAAACACACCAATTTGGGACACCCTGTACATAAAATCATCTAAAAAATAAATAAAATTTTTATGTCATAAAATGTAAATGTACCTGCATAAAAGCTTCTTTTATACAAACTACAGTCAATAGTTTCTGCCACATTCTCTGTATCAAATATAAAAGAAATATTACAAACAAAATATAACGTGTATTTTTAATTGTATGTGTAAATATTTTGGTTGTCATTTTCTCCATATAAACTAAAATTTATCACTTAATTCAAGAACTGTATTATTTAATTGGCAGTTTGAAACACCCTCTATATTATTTTATAATTTGGTTTAATGCATCAGAGATGCTAACAAAGTGGTTGAAGTGTTGTGGTTATCCATCGATCACTTAGTTTAAATTTGAGAAAGGAGAACCCCTTCAATCGACTTAATCCACCTCGTCATACTATACAGCACAACACCACTTAGGAGATTATTCCACAACTATTTAGAAGTGTTAAACGAGATAATACAAGAGACAAGAGTGTGAAATATACCGAAATTAACAGAATAAAAGAGAAAATAGAGGTTTATTTATAATACAGATGACGGCGCTAAATGGGGTTTAGCAAAATGCCTAGTTTTCCTGGTTAAAAAGTCACGTCTTCTTAATCCACTTTATCATTAAATAAAACGTTTAAAAAGCGTAAAATTCTCAAATGTAGTCGAACTATAAAATAATAAAACATTAATTTTTTAAATTGATAGTTTTCAAAAAAGCAAACACAGGTATCTACCAAAAAATACAATGTAACTTTTTATGAACCATTAGGAAATGCTGTAATTAGAAAACATATGAGCTGATATCATTGGGGAATAATTTTTTTAATTTTCTGATAGCTATTTTTTTCATATTCAGGAACAAAGTGGGTTCGTGACGTCACGTTCATTAAAATTAGATATGGCATCATTGTAAATTAGTGTTCAGTGCAATTCAAAAATACTCGATATAGAGAAACTCAACTTAAAATACAAAAAAACCCAAGTTACCGAAGTCCTTTTACAATTTTAATAACTGTTCTATATTTTAAACATATATAAAATCACACCAAATAGTTTATGATATCACTTCTAACGTCTAACTTTAGTGGCCAATCTGCCAACGCACTCAGGAAGATTAAAACAGGAGCGGGCGATCAAAAACGATAAATTCAATTTAAAAAAAAATGATAAATCTCACGGATAAAAATTATATAAATATCAAGTATTTGTTATTACAAAAGGCGGAAAATTATTGGCAGACGATTTCGCGAAAGAGAAAGGGCCAGCAGATTACAACAAAGTGGCCTTAATATATGTGACAAAAAAAGGATAAATCTCACGATTAAAAATTATTGGAAATAATTACTGAGTTGTTAACTGAACTGTATGCTAAATTGCAGACCAAAAAACGAAAGACAATATCGAAGCAGACCAGTATTTCTTTTGCTTTCATAAATATTATTTGTTGTCTTGTGTTTTTTTTGAGGGTTATCCTTTTTTTGTCAAATATATTAAGGCCACTTAGTTGCAGTCTGCCGGCCCTTTCTCTTTCACGAAATCGTCTGCCAATAAATTCCCGCCTTTTGTAATAACAGATACTTGATTTTTATATAATTTTTATCCATGAGGTTTATCATTTTTTTTTATTAAATGTATCGTTTTTGATCGCCTGCCCCTGCTTTAATCTTCTGACAGCGTTGGCAGATTGGCCACTCAATGTTCGGGAGAGCTAATGAAACCTCTCTAGCTATAAATATTGCATGTACCTTATACCTTGTATTTTTATGTAGCAGCTCTTGGACCATTAGTTGTGGGTCAAAAAAATATATAAGTCAAAAGGATTAATGAACATAAGAAGTCTTTTCGATACAATAAAAGAGATTAAAATTTTTCTAACCATTTAATTAATGAAAAGCAAATTTTTAATATTAATTTTGAATTATAACTCGTTTAAATTGAATTGAATCATTAGAAATTAATAAACAAACAATCCGATTGGACCTACTCTGTTAAATCTTTTAAATATTTTGTAAGCCTTTAGACAAATGTTAATTATCTCTTTTAATCCTTTAACGGCACTAATGAATGTTAATATTCTATATCAATAAGCCATTGTAATTTTATTGAAATTCCCGTTAATCCTAATTATTGTAGTATATTTTTCAGGATAATATTGTTGATAATAGCACTAGTGCTGGGATGTAAAAATCCAACAGTTTTTAAGAGTGGGTACTATCCATTCTCCTATAATTGGTATTGGATTTCCTTTAGGTAAGTCGTTTAATCCCTAATAATTATACATCGATTGATTACATCAGACTAGATCACCCTGTAGATATTAAATGCTTTATGGCAATCTTATGGATATTTTCTAAAGGATTGTAAACAACCTTTTTTATTAAGGACAAGTTTATTAACATTAAATGTGATAATGTTAAAGATAATAAGCTATTTTTAATGGGCTATATAAATAATTTTATAATGCTTACTTGTTAATGTTTACAATATAATAATTACATCTATTATAGCTTTTTTGCTTTTTAATTTAAATCTACATATTTATAGATCTTATTTATAAATTTTTATAAGTACCTATAACAAGAAAATAAATTCTCAAAAATAACTAATACCTATGCTAGTTATAATTTTTAAATATACTCTGCAAAACTTTGGATTTCTTATATAAGGGGCTTATTGTAAAATTGACAGAATATTAAAAACAAAATAGATTAAGTTTTTGAAATTATACATTCCGACTATTAACATACATGTTTCGTCCTCATAGGAACCATCAGTGGTACTTTCTCGGAAAGCATAGTTTCAAAAACCTACTCTGTATACCCCAAGTATTTCTATGTACTATCAACATGATAGATATTCACGACGTTTAATAGGATGAAATCCTGTAAACGCGACTCACCAAGTACAACTTGGTTGCCGGTAGGTGGAGGAACCCATTCGTACAAAGTACCACTGATGATTCCTATAAGAATGAAACATTTATGGTAATGGTCGTAATGTATAGTTTCAAAAACTTACTTATAATGGCGAATGGATTCCTCCGCCTACCGGAAACCAAGTTGTACTTGGTTAGTCGCGATTACAGGATTTTATCCTATTAAAGGGCTTGCTCGGTTGGTACCCATCAACCATATAGTAGATGTCGTGACTATCTATCATTTTGGTAGTACATAGAAATATTTGGGGTATACAAAGTAGGTATTTGAAACGATGCATTCCGACAAATTACCACTGATGATTCCCATGAGGATGAAACAAAATAGCCCTTGGCTAGACCTCGCCCAACCACATGTACTTTTTTCTTTAAGTACAAATATTATTATTATAAACATGTATGTTAATGATCGGAATGTATAGTTTCAAAAACTTACTCTATTTTGTTTTTGATTTTATTGCGAGGTGCCCGCTCCCCACTAAGGCATTATGATGGCGGATGGATTCATCCACCTACCGGCAACAAAGTTGTACTTGGTTAGTCGCGTTTATAGGATTTTATCCTATTAAACGGCTTACCCGGTTGGTACCCATAGATATTATGACTATCTATCATTTTGGAATTTACAGAATACATTCGATTTTTCTGACCACCCTGCTGTTTTTCGAATACTTTCGACATAAGTACCATATTTTAAAACTGCCGAGGAGGCTGCGTGTCTAGTGGAATGTCCCTTAAATATCTGAATGTCAATGCCGCTGTTCTTAAGCCCTTCTTTGATAGGCTGATAGATTGTGAAGTTCCAGGATGATGAGGTTTTTTAAAGGTTAATAGTAAAGTTGTGTGATTTCCCTTTAAAGGTTTTGTTTCTTAGATATAACAGAGAATTGCTTTTATTAAAATTCGGCTTACCGCTTTCGGTTAACGACCATCTTCAGAGCCTTCCTAAAAGATAGTTACATGTAATATTATTATAAATTATAAAAAAAAGGTGAACTTACGTCACAATGGGAGATATGTCTCAATAAAAAACACAAAACACAAATGGAGAACATCATCAGTATTACATAAAATAGACAAATTAAAATCTAAAAAAATTAATTAAAAACTTGAATTCCAAGGGTGGAACCATGATAGATAATTTTTAATTACCAATAATTATTGTTTTAAGCCGAAAGTTACTTAAACAGGTTAGAAAACCCTCATCTTGAAATGACTTAAGAACGACAGTTGACAGTGAAAGAAAAAGTGGATATAGTGCCAACATCTGTATAACAACTAGTGACTAATGTCCAGGAGACGTGAAAATTAGTCTGCAGGCAATTTTGTAAGTATAGGTGAGGAATGATAATCCTAGGTTTGGGGATCCAGTGGTATGATCCATACATACTTGGCTAGACCCCAAGCCTCAGTTGGTTGGGTAACTATTAAACAACGAAAATTATTTAGAGGGTGAATAAAGAGCATATTCTTGAGGTTAGTCAAGACTAAAGCTGGAAGGTGGTTAAGATGGCTAGACCTGAACACAATCAGGTCTAGTTGAATTTAGTTGGGGTTTTCTAACCTGTTAAAAATTGTTTATCATAGTTCACCCTTAGAATTGTTAACCATTTCAAGATTTTAATTAATTTTTTAAGATTTTAATTATTTTTTTTAAGATTTTAGTTAGCCTATTTTGTGTGATACTGATGTCTCCATTTTTGTTTTTTATTGGGAGGTATCCCCCTTTGTGTCGTTAGTTCACCTTCTTTTATAATTTATAATAATAGTACATGTAACAAACTTTTAGGAAAGCTCTGAAGATGGTTGTTGACCGAAATCGCTAAACCGAATTTTATTAGAAGAAATTTTAGTAAACTGTTTTTACTTTTACATATAGTAGTACTCCCCTTTTCAAGTTTATTCGTTTAATGTGTACTCCTGATCCAGCCGTTTTATTATTTTTTATTAATGGTGCTCGTACATAATGTTGATTTTACCTGATTTGGATCACAATACATTAAATTTTCTTGGCCCATTAATATCTCCGAGAGGCACGTTTTTCTTTCAACCTGAACTGGAATTTCTTAATGCAATACATACAATGAATAATTCGTCATGAACGGACATCTATGAATTGTCAAGCAAAGTGATAAAACCCACAGCATTCTTTCTCCTTGAACCATCAACTTGCCTGGGTATCTTCCCAGATGAATTCAGAATATTTAAGGTTATTCTTATACTTCAAAAGGGTGACAAAAACCTAGTTGATAACCATCGATCTATATCAATCATACCTATATTTGGTAAAATCATTGAAGCCATACTTAAGCAAAGCATGACATCCTTTCTTGATTGTCATAAAATTTGGTTTTAGACCCAATTGGTCTACAACACAGGCCGTTATGGTTCACGTTATGGACATGGTCGAGGTATTTGATAATGATCAATATAAGCCTTGTAAAATTACAGTTCTACTACGGTATCCGAGGAACTGCATTGGTTTTTTTTTAAATCGTACTTAATAGGAAACGAACGGTATTTTTCAACAACGAATATTCTGAAATCTGTAATGTCGACCTTGGTGTTTCTTATTCTAGGGCTACTTTCTGTTCATTCTTTATATCAATGTACTTGTTGGGCCGACGATTGCTTCTTATACAAGGTAACTACCGATTCTGACACAATCAACTCCGTATCCCAAGAAATTGTTAATAATGCGGAAGTATTGTTTAATTCAAATCCAATAAAACTGAACAAAACTAAAACTCAAACTGTAACATTCTCAACTAATAACAACATTGCCTCCCGTTCAAATGTTAACTTGCTTGGAATGGATGTGCTTCAGTGGTCTGCTTGAATATTGATTTTCTTAGTCGAAAGCTAAATTTCAATTTACATTTATTACGTAAATTAGCAAGGTTTTTCAGCGCAGCTGTACTAAAACTACCCATTTTGGATTATTTCACTCTCATTTGGACTACGAACTGGCGCAACGAAGAATTTGTGAACTTCAAACAAGAGCTATAAGAATAATTACCAAATGCAGTTATCTAGAAAGCTGCCCATCTCCATTTATACACTATAAGATACTTTCAGTGCCGTGCATGAATATTTTAGACTACTTACTAGACATATATAAACAAAAAATACATTTATCAATAAACGTTGACATTAATGATCACAACACAAAAATTGCCAATTTTCTTCGAACTATTTCGAAACGGAATTCTGCCAATCTAACCCTGTATAAAATCTTACCTCAACGCGTTAAAACATTACCTTTAAGAGGTTTCAAAATAGAGATTAAATCAAGTTTACTTCGCCATTGTTTCTTCAAGAGTTTGTCGAGACATCCTTTGTCTTATCAGTATACTTATCGACAGTGTGTGACAATAGAAACTTTTTGTGAAGGGTTACATACCTACGTAATTATGCCGAAATGAGTTTCCTAACTCCAACATATTAACTTATTTGATAAACTTTCACTCATTTTATTAATTTAGTCAGCTTATTAGCTATTTTAGTATCAGTTTTTAGTTATATTTAATTAACTAGCTGAATACCCCGCCGTGCTTTGTTACGGAGTCTCTTTAGTACCTGGATGACCGAAATTTGCTTGTTTTTTCGTATTTCTTCATATTTTTTATTATTTTTTCCTGGTTTTCCATATTTGTCCCTATTATTATCTTTTTTGTTCTATTTTCCCTTATCCTTTCTTAGTGGGGGTGTCTACATTATGAACAGAACGTACTATCAAAATTTTAGTTTCTGGGTTAAGTAGATTTTGCTGTGCGTTGATTATATGTCAGTCAGTTAGTCAGTAAGTAAATCAGTCAGTACTTTTCCGCTTATATTTAGATTGTATATATCGTTTTTAATTGAATTTCATATATTACATTTCAATATTTGTGACATCTCACACACATACTTGTATCGTGGTAAATAAGTAAATAAATGTTAATAAATCCTTTAATGTATATTTTAATGGTTTCGCGTTTCCCTGCATCTGTTATTAGATTCAGTGCTGAGCTGTGAGTATTTATTGTAGTTACATTACCTATTTTAAATTTAAAGTTAAGATATTGAAACTTTCGGGTTTGAGAATTTTTTCTAGATTGCCATTGCAAAATTTTATCCATTTTAAATATATTGTGTTGTAGTGATTTTGGGTGTTTATATTTATAAATGCATCTTTTGTTGATATGGTAAAAGGAACTTTTCTTCTACTCTAGGCTTGCTTGATAAGGTCGCAGCATCCAGGGTAAGTTTTTTCTGGTGGCGTGGGTTTTGCGAACCGTGCGATTTGCGAACATATACCGGCCATACCATCGGTCAGTTTGTGTAGACCGTGGGGTTTGCGAACACTGCTATACAGGTAATTTTTTTATTAAGTTATGTCAGTGTCCATATATCTTCACTTCAATTCATTATTACAGATTGTTGATAAATTTTATCAAAACTTTTATGTCAATTTACATTTAGGGTAGGTTTAATCAATGATTACAAACAAGAAATAAAAAATTATTTGTATTATTTTTCGTAATTGTGTAGATAATTAGCCATTCAATTATGTGTTCGGTAAATAAGCAAATTATAACAAATATCATTATATCACAGTGGGTATTTTCTAATAATATTGTTCCGTAATAGTCTGGTCAACAAGTGCTTTTTGGGTCAAACTTTTTTCTCCGCATCCGAAAAATATGAATGAGTCATTCGATTCGGAATAGCGTGTATAGATGATTTTTGAAAAAATTCAAGAACCCCTTGCAAAAATTTTCAAAAGTTATAAACAATTAACTGAAAAATAAAAATGGGGTTTGGTTTTTTGCAAATAGCTCAAAAACTATTTGTCATTTTTCAATTTTGAAAAAAGATTAAAAAAAGGAGGAAATTTACTTAAAAAAAACTATACCTCCCGGAACTGTAGGACTAATATTTATAATTTTTCCAGCCGAAAACGGGGACTTCGGCTTGTGTAAGCGCTGTCCACTTTGGACCTTTAATGAATAAATATTATTTAAACTTCTTAAATATGAAAATTAAAAATTGAAAAAATTCATGCATCTACTGGATATATTTATGAACGATAATCCGCGGTCGAAAAATTTTTAACGCAAGTTTTCTATTAATTATGCATTAGCGAATTAACAATTTTTTTCTACTTGAACATGAACATTCTAAGTGCGATAATGGTTAAATTACAAATCCGACTGTTTTTTTGACCCATTTTTGAAAAGTCTCGAAAGAGATTCCCGTTGGAAAAATTAAAAAACTGTTATTTTTCACTTTGTTATTAAAAATTAAAAAGCTTGATTAATCATTGAAAAAAAATTTTTTTTTTCATATTACTATTGATCCATATTTTTATCATCAGTTGTTTATAAATTATCTTATATTTTTTTGGAAACATAATGTTTGATGCAAATCATGATTTAACAAAAAATCGTGTCTTAAAAAAAATTTTTTTATTACTTAAAAACGTATTTGTTAATTTTTTTGTACCATATAAATAATTTTTCTCGAAAAATAACATATGGTTCTTTTTGTTCCATTATGTAAAAAAAGAAAAAAAATTAATTGTTTATAACAAACTGTTTATTAAATAAAATTTAAATAAAAACAATTATTTTTACTTATCAAAGAGCAAGGTAAATTAATATTAAAAAAAATGGTTCCTTAATAATCATTACAGGCCATAGAAAACAATTGTTAATTAACATATTCAATTTTAAGCAATAAAAAAATTTTTAAGAAAGATTATATTTCCAAAAAAGGAAGAAATTTTAAATTATCTTATAAACACATTTGTTCATAACAATTTTTGTAAACAATAAGAAATAAAAAATTTTTAGAATCATTTTCATCATAAAAAACCGAATCAAAAGTACCTAATATGAAAAAAAAAATTTTTTCAACGATTAATCGAGCTTTTTAATTTTTAACGTAAGTAAATTGTTAGTAACAAAGTGAAAAATAACAATTTTTTAATTGTTCCAACGGAAAGCTCTTCCGAGACTTTTCAAAAATAGGTCCAAAAAAGAAAAAAAAAATCGGATTTGTTATTTAACAATTATCGCACTTAGAATGTTCAAGTAGGAAAAAATTAATTAACTAACTAATTAATAGAAAACTTGCGATCAAAATTTTTTGACCGCGGATTATTGTTCATGAATCTATTCAGCAGATGTCTGAATTTTTTCAATTTTTAATTTTTATATTTAATAAGTTTAAATAATATTTATTCATTGCAGGTCCAAAGTGGACAGCGTTTGCCCAAGCCGAAGTCCCCATTTTTGGCAGAATTTTCAACACTCTGGGAAAATTATAAATATTGGTCCTACAGTTCCGGGTGGTATAATTTTTTTTGGGAAATTTCCCCCTCTTTTTGAATCATTTTTCAAAATTTAAAAAATGTCAAATATTTTTTGAGATATTTGCAAAAAACCAAACCTCATTTTTATTTTTCACTTAATTGTTTATAACTTTTACGATTTTCGCAAGCGGCTCTTGATTTTTAACAAAAATCATCTACACGCTATTCCGAATCATATTTTTCGGAGGTCTCAGAAAAAATTTTGGCCCAAAAAGCATTTGTTGACTAGTCTATAAATGGATTTTCTGTTGGACAATAAATGATTTATTATTATTAATAATAATAAATATTATAGATAAGTAAAATTTATAATGTTTTTAAAATAATATGTAATTACAAAATATAAGTAAGTAATTTATGATTGGTGGAATTTTTTGTATGATGTTGAGTTACGGAACCTTAAAAAATAGTTGAGGGAGGCCCCTCAAAGACGAAACGTCTTTTAAAAAATACGATATTTGGCATTCAATAAAAAAGGTTTAAAAACAGTTTTAAAAATTAAGGTGCTAATTAAATAAAATGAAAATCGTGAATTTCGGTACTTCCCAAATATCTCGGAAACCGAACCCCATATTTTATTGAAAAAACACATCTTTTCCCATTTAAGCAACCTTGTATGTATAAAGGTTTACGAAATCCCAATAGTGTTCAATTGAATTTGTGCTACTCTGTATATTCACCACCCACAATATTAACATTTAGACTTTAAGATATTATTACTATATTGTATAAATTACCATTTTGATAATTTAACAGCATATATATTGGAGTAGTATCAGTGTTAAAATTTATTAACCATTCACCCAGTTCAACATGAATGTTTATATTATTTTATTAACTACATTAACCGTAATTGTAAGTGATGTTTGTGCTTGTCACAAACCTGAAAACTGTGCTACTGTAAAATGTAGTCCTTGCAAACTTGATGAAATTTTTGTACCAACTCGATGTAAATGTTGTCCTATTTGTATTCCAAAAAATACATGTTTGACGAAGAAATTTTGTGCTCATGTGGAGTGCGCCCAAATTAGATGTCCTCCAGGAACTGTTCCGATTACCCCGAAATGTAGATGTTGTACTTCATGTAAACCATTAATATTGAATTAAAATTGTATCTTTTTTATAGCAGTAGAATTTTTATTTTTATCATATATATATTTATAAATTCTTTATAATATATCATTGTTTTGTATTTTATTTAAGTAAATAAAAAGGAGAATTATTCTGCAATTTAAGTATTTTATCTACTGCAATTAAAAAAATGCATCCATTAAACTATCGAAACTCAATTTTTATCGTGATTACAATACCTCTTTTATCTGAGTGGTGGGAGGTAAAAATCGGACAAGTGCGAGTCTGACTGTTTTTATGTATGTTTTAAGTTTCCCTCCAAAGTCTGTCCCTGAAACGATTTTGCTATTAGTAGCTAAAACAATAATTTAAAGATAGAATATTGCAGACAGGAATAATACATTTTTACTTACAACAAAGTCTATTACTATGAGGACTTGAATATTAAGAAAAACGGCTGAACTTTGGAAATCTGATATGAAGAAAAAAAATTTTACGTCGCGATTCTAGGCCCTCAGCCGATTCTAATGGTACCATTTTTGTTTTTCGAAAATGCACTGTTGCTATGTTGGTCACTTCGGATTACTGAAAATCTGATATCAAGATGGTTCGAAGGTGGATTTTAAAAGTCGTGGTAGGTTCTATCTGAAAGGTGGGGAGGTGGGGTTGCTCCACAAGTGGGCAGTTCCATAGTACTTAGACCTTTAGTGAGGACTCAGCTCATTAGCCAGCCTACAGATTTTATGTAGTTAACAACGTCGCCCAGGGATGTCTCTCTTATTTTGACTGATGTTAGCCAATATTTGCCGATCACAATTTTCCTAGTTTTCTCGTCTTCTTGTTCTTAAGCTCTGCAGAGTACACAACTGCCGTTATGAAGGCGCTTGGTGTTTCTTCTAATTAAAACTCAAATGTGGTCAAAGCTTTAATAGCAACTAAAACTCTAAATCATGTACCACAATTATATATTAAATTAGAACAAATAGGAGGGTGGCAACTAGTCTCGGCTACTAGTCATCTTCAGGCCTACAAATAATTACAATCGAATAATATAGAAATACTAGAGAAGCTTACAACTTACCATAAACTAACATCTTAACAATTAATAGAAATAAAACCCCATGTCATGTACAACATATATTCAAAAAACAAAGTTTTAGGGAGGGGGCAACTAGTTTCGGCTAATGAGCCATCTTCAGGCTTGGAAACAAATTACCCAGTTCGATACAAACTTTTATAACAATTACATTGAAATAACTTACCATATAAAATTAATACAAGTAAATATTATAAAAAAACAAACAAATCCATAAAAAATCCTTTATGTTAACAATTGTTAAATCAAAAGTAAATTATAGAGGAACACCATGGTTCAAAAACTGGAACAATTCATACAGGGGATAGGAAGGGTACATGAAAGGAAACGCTGGATTATTAAACAAATATTGGTTGGAACATATTGAATACATGAGAAAATGGATGCTTTTGTAAGTAAACTGAGGCGAGTTTACATGCGTCGAAAATGTTGTGATAAAGGTCGATAACGACGTATCAACAAAACTTGGAAGGGTTCTTCCGCCCTTCTTGGAAAAAGACAACTTTAGTAAATTGGATATGAAAAGTCCAAAAAAGCAGACGAGTTCTCTGCGTAAGTTAGCAGGAGACGCATTAGACAGTTAAGGGGATGGAGGTTGAAAATGACAAGTGACAGCCGAAACTAAAAAATTACACAGGTGAAAGGAAATTAAAATTGGAAGAATTGCCGAAGATTAAAACATGTATTTTTTAACCTTCGGTAATTCTTCCAATTGATATTCTATTTTATCTTTTAATCGTTTTTCCAGAATTCTCTCATAAACTTTTAATGCTGTGTTCAATATTGTTATGCCTCTATAGTTGGAACATACACTATTATTTCATTTATTAAACAGAGGTAATAATATTCTCACTTCCCATTTAGCCCGTATTCGCCTTTCAGTATATATCTTATTTATTTTTCTAGTCCTTTGGATTCCAGTAGTTTTAACATTTCAGTAGGAATCCAATTTTGACCGGCAGGTTTATCTCGTTTCAAGAATTTTATTGCTTCCTCAATTTCTATGCTGTTAATTTTTTGGGTTATCATAAATTTCTTCCTCATATGTTTCTTCAGGTTCTTGAGTTGTTATTTGTGGGTTTAAGACTTTCTTAAAGTGTTCTTTCGATCAGAATACTTTTTTTTTAGAAAACAAATTTGCCATAGAACTACTTTTGCTTTGCGGTATTATAGTTATATATAAATATTTAGAGAAAACAATAACTTGAAAAAACCAAAAAATGTTTTTTTTAATTTCTGTACGACTAACGGTAACCGAGTTATCGCCATTTAAAAATAGTCAATTTTAATCATTTTAAACGTATTTGCTCTTATACATGTTTTCTATTAATTGATGGCAAATAAAGTTCGCCACATTTGAATGGCGATATCTCGGTTACCATTGGCCGTATAAAGAGATTTAAAATAAACCATTACTTCGTTTTTTCAAGACGTTTGTTTTTCTGAACATTTATATAATAAAAAATATATAGAATAAATGTTGATATTTGGCCCTATGTCAAAAGACGTTTGATCTATTTTAGAATTTCAACATTTGCAAATCATCACTTGTCCTCTGAATCCCTTGCTGCGAATTGCGGCCTTTAATTACACTTGAACACCCATTTATTTAGACTTTGGTTCGATTTTTATCCCATTTTCTAGCCTTGGGTCCTCATTCTCAACAGATATTTCTGAAGTTTCAGGAAGTAACAAGTTACTAATCAAAGATTGTTGTTCCTTTTATTTGTAAAAACCTTGTTTCAATCTGTGCATCGTAACTCGATTTGTTGTGACTATTAAAAAATTTTAGAACTACTTTTGGCTTAAGTCCAATATTTCCATTCTTCATTGTTTCTATTTACATATAATTAATTTTCTGGTTTGTTTTGTATTCAATATATATTTTTGTAGTCTATTTTCACATTGGAACACTGAAATTTAAGTTAAAACTTTTCTAGTTACAGAATTAAAAGGCACACTTATAAACAGTTTTTCTGTGGTATTTCTGGAACTGCTACAGCAACTGAGGAACCACAAAATGTGAAGCACATAAGTATTTTTCACACATTTTAACCCAGCAAGAAGATAAAAATGATATAATTTAACGATAAAACGCTGTTCTTGTATAGAAAAACAACAACAAGCAGCTGTCGCTTATAAAATGGACTACTTTTATTATTTATAAAATTAGCTTTTGAAATAATTCGAGACGTTTTAAATCAATTTTTTATTTCAAAACAATCCACATCTGGACAACGCACAAACACAAACAATAATGAAAAAATTATATCAAATCTAGTTCAGAAACTAAAGATAATGAATTTGTGAGATTCTATAAGTAACTACTTACTAATATTTCAACAAACATTTGATTTATTTTTTAATTTAAGAAAGTCAAATTTTTCTTTTAAATTGTGAAACTAAACCATTATTATTTTTTTGTTATGATTCCAGTCAAATAAACATTTATGGATCTCAAAGATGAAGAAAATAATCCAGCTTTTCGAATGTGTCTTTAATGAGATCTTTCATGACATCATCTTTTTTTTCTCCCATTGCTAAAGTACCAAACGGGACTTCACAGCTAATGATCAGGGATAAAATGCACGGTTTCTCTTGGATAACGATAACTTCATGCACCAATCCAATTTTGCTTAGTAATCTTACTAGGGCTTCCTCCGTCTTTTCGGCGAGATCCTTAAAATAGTTTATAATTTAAATAATATATTATAAATAAATAATTCTGTAAGTAAATTTTACAGCATGTAAAAAAATTACTTGTGACAACATCTCCAACGATATTCTATGTTCTGCCATGAGTTTCTTAAAAATTTGAGCAAAGTTTATGACTTTAATATTTTTATCGACGTTTCTAAACATTTTATTGAACAGGTCTTGTTTTGCAGCCATTATGTGATAATCTAAAAATATATATATAATACAATAGAGAACCCTTTGCTGACTAGTTACAAAACGATAAATGGTTATTGGGGTAGCAGCGAAACGAAAAGTGCATTCTCTTAAGTGATTTAATCCAAGCTTTCGAGTAAGATTTTACTCATCATCAGGGAATCTACAATAATGAGTGAATTTAGGAAACAATAGAATATATAAACTAAAGTACTTTCAACTTATTGAGGATTTTTTGGATAAATAATTATTGTTAAAAATATTTGTGTAACTTTAGCTACATCGTTAAAATTATTAAGAATTTCTTAAGTAAAATGCCTCAACGGAAATTTAAGCAAAATTTGAATTTGGCTTAACTTTTAGGAAGAGTATTTTTAATGCGTTTTAGCAAAAACGAATTTATATTTGAAGTACTAATGAGGTATCTTGTTGGCACATACTAAGGGTTAATGGCTAATGGGGCCAATCTAGTATGTGACAAAAAAAAAAACAAAATAACAATTATGCCCCATTCCACTTCTAGTACAGAATTTTTTTTAAGGGAAAAATAGTTAACTAGATAAGTAAAATCGTCAAATTACATTTTGTGGTTAAAAATTGTGAAACACAAATAAAAAAATACACTTAATAGAAATTAGAGGCCTTGACCGTTGTGCACAAGAACCATACAACCAGCATTCTAGTCTAACGATAAATCGTTAGAGGGTCGATTTTTTGCAGTCTTATCAGCAAGCAACAAATAAATTTCACTTAAGTGACTAATATCTAATTTTTTGTGAAGTAAATTAATTGTTAAAAATGTGAGCCGTTTACCAAAACAAGCGTTTGGTAGTATTGGTCTCTGTGTCTAAGTTTTTTTAAATTCTTAGATATAAGAAAGGAAACGTTAACAAAAATAATTACTCAAAACATTTAAATCTTTGACAAATTATAAAATGAACTGTCAAAGAAAACTAACCTTTGTACGAGTAAATTTTATTATCTAAAACAGATAAACCACGGCATGCAAGCCATCGTTTCAAGTCCCGAACAAGATGGTCTTGAACATTGGCAAATTTCAATTTTGCTCCAGGTACATCATCTTCCGTTAATTCAATTTTTTTTAAAGTACGTTTAACATTACTGTCAATAGGGAGATCAAAATATTTGTACCCCCCCTAGTGCTGCTTCTGGTGGATTTTTTTTAAATCTTCAGAAGAAACAGGCTAATTCATCTATTTCATTAATTGTATCCTTAATTCACTCATTATTGTAGCTTTCCTGATGATGAGTAAAATCTTACTCGGAATCTTGGATTAAATCACTTAATAGAGTACAATTTTCATTTCGCTGCTACCCCAAATACCATTACTCGATTTATAATAGAATATATATACAGGGTGGCTACTTTTTAATAGGGACAGTATTGCTATCTCGTAAACGGTAGACGCTAGAAAGACGGTTAGATGGCGAAAAATGTGCGAAAGACAAAACGATTTTTTGAAATCTAAAATATTCCCATTGGTTCCGGACTTAAACGATAAAATCCGAATTTGTCGAAAATCGTTTTTTTGCCAAAGCTCTGTTATTATGCAAAATTTGGGATAACTTTATTAAACGTTTTTGTTGTATTCTAACATCGTTTGTCTCTTCGGGGCCACCATCAACTTTATAAATACGGACCTGTCTATTTTATTTAATATTATTAAATCGCTTCGAATACTAAATTCAACGATATAACACACTTGCTTATTCCGTGACGTTTTGTCTCTTCGGGGCCACCATCAACTTTATTTTTTAAATACGGACCTGTCTATTTTATTTAATAGTACTAAATCGCTTTTACTACCACACTTGATTATTCTGTCATGTTTTGTGAAGAAGTGAACAAAACTTGACATACGTGGTTTTACGTATTCTCTGAGGGGGAGACAACAATACGCCTGCTAGTGGTTCTGGACCTAGAGCATTAATAAGGTACAATAGCATTTGTTATTGTAATTTTTTAATAAATAAATAATTAAATAGAAATTCCTGATATCTAAATGTAGTATACTTCGTACCACAGCAATGATTTTAAATAAAATAGACAGATCCGTATTTAAAAAATAAAGTTGATGGTGGCCCCGAAGAGACAAAACGTCACGGATAATCCAGTTATATCGTTGAATTTAGTATTCGAAGCGATTTAGTAATATTAAATAAAATAGACAGGTTCGTATTTAAAAAGATAAATTTGATGGTGGACCCTAAGAGACAAAACGTCACGGAATAATCAAGTATGATATATCGTTGAATTTAGGATTCGAAGCTATTTAATAATATTAAATAAAATAGAAAGGTCCGTATTTAAAAATATAATGTTGATGGTGGCCCCGAAGAGACAAAATGTCAGATTTAAAATTTAACTATGGCATTTTATAACAATGTTAGAATACAACAAAAACTTAATAAAGTTATCCCAAATTTTGTAAAATAACAGAGCTTTGGCAAAAAAAACGATTTTCGACAAATTCGGATTTTGTCGTTTAACTCCGGAACCAATAGGAAAATTTAAGATTTCAATAAATCGATTTGTCTTTTTTTCCATTTAACCATCTTTCTAGTGTCTACCGTTTACGAGATAGCAATGCTGTCCCTATTAAAAAGTAGCCACCCTGTATACCCATTACTAAATCAAGTTTTAAAATCAGTGGTTTCAGATAAATATAGATTAATTTCAAGTTGTGCAGTGGAAAAAAATATAGCTGATATAGCCTATAGTTTAATTTACAAATTACAATATATTACTGAAGACAGTAAGGTACATAAATCATTTACCAACTTAAAACGAGAAATAACAAAAGTCATAAAAAATAGTACCGGTGTGAACTAAGCAGCCACTTTCTGGTAGCCGATATTTACCCAGCAGACAAATGACCAGTGATGTCTGAAGACGATTTTATTCGTGAAAAAAAAATACTTTTAAGGGACTTGTAAAGAGTAACATATAAAATGAAAATATTAATTATTTCCACGCATCAGAAATACTATACAAATATTATCAAGGGTTTTCTATGACAAAGTCATCAACCTTGGAATTATTACAAATAGTCCAGGATGTAGGGAAATTTCATGACGTAAATTTGCTACAGGATGAAAAGTATACTAAGTTGTAGGCAGAGATAAAACTAGCATGCCTATATATTTTTACACACGAAAAAAACTTGCATAAACAAATTAGGAAGATCCAAAGTTAGTGAAAACATGTTTTTCGCTTCTACAAGCAACAATACTGATTTTAGCGAAATAAGTGTTCAATACTTTTTTTTCGGCATTAACAATACCTTTAATTTGATCCATTCCGCGATTTATTTCGTCAGTTAGTTTATTAAAAAATAGCGAAAAACCGTCAAAAATGTCGTTTTTTTGCAATGATAATAATTATTACAAAAAAAGTTTTTTTCATATTATTATTGCTTTAAAAGAAAGGTTTTTTGATTCTGAATCAAACAAGCCATTGCAAGACTGAATTGGTTAATTTGTTGCTGAGATATTTGATATTGTTTATCCCAACACCGTAAATGTTTATTGCTCTAACTTTTTTTTCTATGAACATTTTAACTTCTATAAGGGCTCATTCTCTTCATTGAGACTTATATTTTTAAGATCTTTTTGAACCTAATAAAAAAAGTAACATTTAACCCTTTCTTTATTGCTTTAAAAAGAGGATACTTTTTTTGTTATAAACAATTAGAGCTGGTGCGCGCCCTGTACATCGTATCATATTTTAACTTACAAATACCAAAAGCTGATTTCAAAACGAAAAATTTGATAACAAAAAGAATACCCCACGACCAATAGGGACCGAGTTAACAATTTTTTTAAAAAAAATCACAGTTACATTGTTTATAACTATTAAAAAATAAATTTTACGGAATTCGATAGTCAAGTACTTATATTTTTGGATGTGTATATTTAAAATTTAAAAAAATTGTTTTTAATTACTTAAAACATTGTGTAAATTCGTCGATTTTCTCGCGCGGTAGTCAAAAACTGATCTCGAGGATTTAAATCGGCGAAGTGCGGAGAAAATAGCTATATCTCGGAACCTTTATATCGGATTTTGGTCTATTTTTTTAATCTGGGGTAAGACGGAAAGTTGTCGACAATGGCATTATTTTTTTTAATGATAATAAAAAATATAAAAAATTATTAAGTTTGAAATTTACTATTTTTTTATCTCAGTAAATAAGCATTTTAATGGAAATTGACAAGAGTACAAAAAGTCCTGCTTTTGGTCGAAAAAGAACTGTGAATTTTTTCAAATCGATCGGAAGAAATTTTTTTCATTTTACTTTCCCGACCCACCTCCGAGTAGGGAAAAGTGAACGTGCAAAAAAAATTTCGAGATGAAAATGGAAATATCCATTTTCAGGTCTGCCTGTCTATCTGCCTGTCTGTCTGTCTGTGTGTATTCTTCCACGATAGAAGCCACACGCTTAATTTAATTCAGCTAAAATATGGGTTTCCTTTATCCATTGGAAGAACCCATTAGTTTTTGTACGACATCTGTCAAACGGAAGTGTCACTGGCAAAAAATGACAGAAGCAATATGTCACGGAATTTAACTTGCAATATGTCATTCGAAAGCCTTTGAAAAATTCTATCAGAACAGTCAAAATTTTTTCTTCAACTGTCACCTGCCAAAAATAAAAAAATAGCAAAATTTAAAACTTTAACATTAAATATATGAAAAAGAATTCGTCTCTGGATACTCGTCGGGAAAGTTTTGGGGCGACAGAACCGATTTTTTTTGATAAAATAATATCTTTTAATTTTATATGCATTTTGAAATTGCAAGTTATCCAATATTCTCCGTTGCGATTTTTTTCACTATCTGATTAGTGCGCTTGCCTAAAATCTTTTTGTGCCCTTTTACCGCTCTTCAAACGAACGTTGAAGATTTATTTTGTTATTGTTCATTAAGTAAAACTGCAGAGAGACAAAAACTGGCCAAAAAATGAAAAAAAATTTCTCCGATGGATTTGAAAAAATTGAGTTATTTTTGGTCAAGCTGCAAGCGCACTAATTCGACAGGAAAAAAATCGCAACGGAGAATATTGGATGACCTGCAATTTCAAAATGCATAAAAAATTATAAAATAGTATTTTATAAAAAAAAACGAAAAAAATTTCTTTCGATCGATTTGAAAAAATCAGTTATTTTTCGATAAAAAATAGAACTTTTTGTACTCCTGCGAATTTCCCTTAAAATTCTTATTTACTGAGATAAAAAATTGTAAAATTCGCACTTAATATTTTTTTTATAATTCTTATGACTTTTTATTATCATTTACAAACATAATACCATTGTTCATAACTTTCCGTGTTACCTCAAATTAAAAAAAGACCAAAATCTGATATAAAAGTTCCGAGATATAGCTATTTTCTCCGCACTTCGCCGATTTAAATTCTCGAGATCAGTTTTTGACTACCGCGCGAGAAAATCGACGAATTTACACAATGTTTTAAGTAATTAAAAACAATTTTTTTAAATTTTAATTATACACTTCCAAAAATATAAGTACTTGACTATCGAATGCCGTAAAATTTATTTCTTAATAGTTATAAACAATGTAACTGTGATTTTTTTTTAAAAAATTGTTAACTCGGTCCCTATTGGTCGTGGGGTATTCTTTTTATTTTCAAATTTTTCGTTTTGAAATCAGCTTTTGGTATTTGTAAGTTAAAAAATGATACGATGTACAGGGCGCGCACCAGCTCTAATTGTTTATAACAAAAAAAGTACCCTCTTTTTAAGGCAATAAAGAAAGGGTTAAATGTTACTTTTTTTATTTGGTTCAAAAAGATCTTAAAAATATAAGTCTCAATGAAGAGAATGAGCCCTTATAGAAGTTAAAATGTTCATAGAAAAAAAAGTTAGAGCAATAAACATTTACGGTGTTGGGATAAACAATATCAAATATCTCAGCAACAAATTAACCAATTCAGTCTTGCAATGGCCTGTTTGATTCAGAATCAAAAAACCTTGCTTTTAAAGCAATAATAATATGAAAAAAACTTTTTTTGTAATAATTATTGTCATTGCAAAAAAACGATATTTTTGACGGTTTTTCGCTATTTTTTAATAAACTAATTGACGAAATAAATCGCGGAATGGATCAAATTAAAGGTATTGTCAATGCCGAAAAAAAAGTATTGAAGACTTATTTCGCTAAAATTAGTATTGTTGCTTGTAGAAGCGAAAAACAAGTTTTCACTAACTTTGGACCTTCCTAATTTGTTTATGCAAGTTTTTTTCGTGTGTAAAAGTATATAGGCATGCTAGTTTTATCTCTGCCTACAAGTTAGTATACTTTTCATCCTGTAGCAAATTTACGTCGTAAAAGACCCATATTTCTCCCTACAGACTGGATTAAAAAAAAAAATACTCTTCATAAAAGTTAAGCCAAATTCAAATTTTGCTTAAATGTTACTGACTATATGTAGAATAACTGTGAATTATTTGCAAGTCGTCAAAGGGGTAAATGCCCTCACCAGTAGAAAAAAAATCAAAAGTAGCCTTCAGCACTTGACCTGGGCTAGACTTGTCTGAAGGGTACTTTTGATTTTTTCTTCTACTTGTGAGGGCTAGCAAATAATTCACATCTTAATACAGGAGTCAGTAATTTTTGTACAAAATTTGAATTTGGCTAAACTTTTCTAAAGGGTACTTTTGAAGATTATTTTCGATTTTTTAATTCTAAGGCTTTAAACTTTGCCCCAAAAAAACTCTTAATAATATTTGTATTGTATTTCAGATATATGGCAATATTTAATATTTTCATTTTATACGTTTCTTTCTACAGGTTCCTTAAAATAATTTTTTTACGAATAAAATCTGCTAGGTGAATATCGGCTGTCAGAAAGTGTCTGCTAAATTCACACCGGTGAAAATAGTAAGTCTTTTTAATAGTTGTACTACATGTTTAAATTTAAAATTTTCCAAAGAAACTAGATTTTTAAAAAACTTTAAATAACGCCCTCTAACGTGCACGTTACTTACTAAGTGGTGTTGATAATATTATCATTACACTGGTGGAAAAGAGCTCTTTTTAACAAGACTAAAATTGCAAAGATCAATTAAGAAGAATCGGAGTTATGGTCGTTTTTTCATAACAAAGTTCCCACTCTCTCCTACCTCTTATTTGGATAGTTAGACCAAAACTTGTAGTATCGAATATACGAATATTTTTTTGAACAATACGCTAATAGTTTTTGTTATGCTTCTTAATTGGTCAAATTTTGTAAAATTTGACTTTTTAAATATTTTTTATTCAATAACGCCCTCTAGCGGTGGACCTACTATTCTATAAATAATTTCCAGGTTTTTCTCGTGGCCACTTTTGTTATAAAATTTTTTTGTACTACAATTCGATCCGAAGATATGGCCGACAGCCGTTCTTATTTCCACACCCGGTACATAAATAAAGAAATAAAGAAATAAAAAGCTGCTTCAACTTTGCAGTTGAGGTTGACCTTCAAAGATTATAAATCCAGCTTTAAAGTTATCGTTATTAGATATCTGTACCTCGAAAGCATAAGATATCTACTTTTGGATAAAACGTCCTTTTATTTCAACAAAAAAAGTAGTACAACAAAAAAAGCATGTTATTTTTCATCAAACCCGTAAGAAGTTTAAATACAAGTGTCTACTTCGAATGTCACCCTTACTTAAAATTATTATAATATTTCTAAGTAATTAAGTCGATTTATACTTACTAATGAACTCCAGTTGATACTAAGTGCTACAATTTAAGTTGATTCGTAGTACCTACAGCCGAAAAAACTGTCTACAACAGGTATAGGAACAAATTAATGGGCTGACTATCAATAAATTTGACGTTTGGTGTTGTTAAGGAGAAACTTTTGTTTGACTGGGGCGCGTTCCACAACCCCAACTTTTCGCTCTAGTCGTTCAAAAACCTACGTAATTTTGAATCTCGTTGTAAAACCTTGGTTGATTTACTCTACTGTACAATTTTTCAACGGGATTTAAAGTGCTTTAAATAGATGGATTTTTTCACTTAATGACAATGGAGGAGTTCCCTCAATGTTGCCAACCTAGAAAAAGGTCTACCAACGGGGAAGGATTATTTTTGGTCAAAATCTACTTCATTATTTTCGCAATGATAAAATATGTGTACAAAATTCTATTGAACTTTTCAGAAATATAATGATTTTAATAAAGTCTTACTTCTGATTGGTTGAAAATTCGTTGTCAAATGTCATTCCTCATAGAGTAAGTATAACAGAGCGACATGTTTCATTTTCAGATTATAGAATATTCAAACCACTAGCCAAATTCAGTTTAGTTCCACCAATCCTCCAAGGCTGTAGGTCAGTCGCTCTGTTATACTTACTCTATGACGAATGACATTTGACAACAAAATTTCAACCAATCAGAAGAAAGATTTTATTAAAATCATTATATTTCGCTAACCATATATTCTGGAAAGCTCAATAGAATTTTGTACACATTTTATCATTACGAAAATTATGAAGCAGATTTTGACAAAAAATAATCCTTCTCCGTTGGTAGACCTTTTTCTAGGTTGGCAACATTGAGGGAACTCCCCTAATGACAAAGAACATATAACAAATAACATAAAAATCCGTTTGTTAAGTTTGTTCAATTTAAAATAAATATCAATACTATCTTGATCTGAATCAGAACTGCTTGAACTGTCCGCAGTATTAAATATTTCATTTATGAATGTAATTAAGACTCCGGTCATAGCAATAAGGCTTTGCTCATCCATATTTTTGGTATAATCTTGTTTCACCCCAACTATCGGGCAACTTTTGGAACACGCTCCTGTACTGATGTTGGTCTTAAAATAGTGACCGATGGACCGGGAAATGGACTAAAAATGGCGGATATTTTTGACAGTTAACAAGGTGTTGCTAATGCTTTTTATTATAATAAGGAAAAATTACAAGCATGAATCGAATATAAACATATTCGATAATACCTAACCATAAATTCACAACATCGTTATAAACTTTGAAATTATAATTGTAAAGATAAATAACAAAATTCATTTCAGTCCATTCTTTATCGATTTTTATTAACTTTCAGAAAATATGAGGGCCGCATATGGGATAATTATAGTTTAAAGTATGATTTCGATTTGCAAATTTTTGACACAATTTTAAAATTTGACTGACATCATTGTATATGGTTGAAGTATCAGGTTATACATTGCGCAGGGAGAATGTGACGTCATCATGCACCCATCAGACAAGACTTTATTTTAAATAATATAAAAGAAGTACTGAAAGAATTATTATGTAATAGCTTTAACTAGTTACGTATTCGTTTATTAGTTAGCATTGTATTCAATAATAATAAATAATAACAATAAAACACTGCACAATATATTAACATTTATTTTAAGTACCAACTTGTATGACTGTATAGTATTTTATGATACAAGTCCGATAGGTGACTTATTAAAGTAGATTTGTTTTACGGACGAGGAGGCGCAGACGCCGAGTCCGGAATAGAAACGATTACTGTAGTAACACTTAACGGACGTGTGTCGTATGATATTTTATTTCATCCTGTCTTTATTCATTTAAATTTAAAAATAATAGTTCGCAATTTAACATACATACAGCTAGACATGCAAATAAAATAATATAATAAATACTAATTTTAGTTAAGAAAACTATTAAAAAAATTGTAACTAATAGTCTATTGTATAGTTACCCAATATTTTTAATTTACTAAATTTGGTAGAAAAACATATTTCCATCAAGAACTACCTAAATTGTATTAATGTGTATCAACAATATAGTTCCAAATAAAATAAAAATTACTAATTTTAGTTAAACGAAATATTTTTAAACATGTAATTTAAAACCCTTTTTATAGTAACAAAACATTTTTCATTTACTAAAGTTAATTAAAGAGTAAAATTTACAGCAAGAAATGCTCCCTATCTGTTAACAATATTCTAATAAAATACTTTATCGGGGTGCGGTACGCATTTTCAAAGTCGGCTATGATAGTTTTTATTTTCATTGACATTTGACAGCTACTTTTATTGTATGTTTTAAAAAACCTAAACCAAATTTAATCGAATAACCAAAAGCGTCTGGTATTTAACCGGTGTGAAGTTAGTAGACAAAATCTGGTAGACAATTTTCCGAACAGTGCCGAACATACAGTGGCGCCTTAAAACGGGATATTTTATAATAGTAATTTTATATTTATATTGCTCTGGATGTATCATATAACTGGTACTGGTAATAGTAAAAATAACAATATTTAAATCAAATTAAATAGTTTTAAAGGGGTCGTTTCTACTATAAATTATCAAAAATCCTTATTTTACGTTTAAAAATGAGGAAATTTGACCGATTTAAAAATGAGGGATCAACTTGAGATTTTCACAGAACGTTTATTAAAATTCAAGAAACAACTATGGAAAATGAGAATGACTTGCTTAACCTCTAAGGGGTAGTTTCTACCCTGGGAAATAATAAATCTTTTATTTGACCGATTTAAAAATGAGGGATCAACTTGAGATTTTCACAGAACCTTGAATAAAATACAAGAAACAACTATGGAAAAGGAGAATGACTTGCTTAACATCCAAGGGGTAGTTCCTACCCCGAGAATTAATAAATCTTTGATTTGACCGATTTAAAAATGAGGGATCAACTTGAGATTTTCACAGAACCTTTATTAAAATACAAGAAACAACTATGGAAAATAAGAATGACTTGCTTAACCTCGAAGGGGTAGTTTCTACCCCGAGAATTAATAAATCTTTGATTTGACCGATTTAAAAATGAGGGATCAACTTGAGATTTTCACAGAACCTTTATTAAAATACAAGAAACAACTATGGAAAAGGAGAATGACTTGCTTAACCTAGAAGGGGTAGTTTATACCCCGAGAATTAATAAATCTTTGATTTGACCGATTTAAAAATGAGGGATCAACTTGAGATTTTCACAGAACCTTTATTAAAATACAAGAAACAACTATGGAAAAGGAGAATGACTTGCTTAACCTCGAAGGGGTAGTTTCTACCCCGAGAATTAATAAATCTTTGATTTGAACGATTTAAAAATGAGGGATCAACTTGAGATTTTCACAGAACCTTTATTAAAATACAAGAAACAACTATGGAAAAGGAGAATGACTTGCTTAACCTAGAAGGGGTAGTTTATACCCCGAGAATTAATAAATCTTTGATTTGACCGATTTAAAAATGAGGGATCAACTTGAGATTTTCACAAAACCTTTATTAAAATACAAGAAACAACTATGGAAAAGGAGAATGACTTGCTTAACCTCTAAGGGGTAGTTTCTACCCTGAGAAATAATAAATCTTTTATTTGACCGATTTAAAAATGAAGGATCAACTTGAGATTTTCACAGAACCTTTATTAAAATACAAGAAACAACTATGGAAAAGGAGAATGACTTGCTTAACCTCTAAGGGGTAGTTTCTACCCTGAGAAATAATAAATCTTTAATTTGACCGATTTAAAAATGAAGGATCAACTTGAGATTTTCACAGAACTTTTATTAAAATACAAGAAACAACTATGGAAAAGGAGAATGACTTGCTTAACCTCTAAGGGGTAGTTTCTACCCTGAGAAATAATAAATCTTTGATTTGACCGATTTAAAAATGAGGGATCAACTTGAGATTTTCACAGAACCTTGAATAAAATACAAGAAATAACTATGGAAAAGGAGAATGACTTGCTTAACCTCGAAGGGGTAGTTTCTACCCTGAGAAATAATAAATCTTTAATTTGACCGATTTAAAAATGAAGGATCAACTTGATATTTTCACAGAACCTTTATTAAAATACAAGAAACAACTATGGAAAAGGAGAATGACTTGCTTAACCTCTAAGGGGTAGTTTCTACCCTGGGAAATAATAAATCTTTAATTTGACCGATTTAAAAATGAAGGATCAACTTGATATTTTCACAGAACCTTTATTAAAATACAAGAAACAACTATGGAAAAGGAGAATGACTTGCTTAACCTCTAAGGGGTAGTTTCTACCCTAAGAAATAATAAATCTTTTATTTGACCGATTTAAGCATGAGGGATCAACTTGAGATTTTCACAGAACCTTTATTAAAATACATAAAATAACTATGGAAAAGGAGAATGACTTGCTTAACCTCTAAGGGGTAGTTTCTACCCTGAGAAATAATAAATCTTTTATTTGACCGATTTAAGAATGAGGGATCAACTTGAGATTTTCACAGAACCTTTAATAAAATACAAGAAACAACTATGGAAAAGGAGAATCCCTTCTCTCATTAAACACGTAGTTTCTATCTCGAGAAACATTAAATAATTTGTCTATGTCCATATATTGTGGTACTGGATTTTGTGTGTTTCATCACGCATTAAATAATTTAGTTGACCGATTGAAAAATGGGGGATTAAGTTGAGATTTTCACAGAAACTTTAATATATGTTTTCCGGAACGAGTTGTTTTTACCCCAGTTTTGGCTATTTGATAAGGAATTAGTGTTATTCGATCCCTTTGAAACATTATAAATTTTAATATTTATTGATTTAAAGCATTAAACGAATTAATTAATTTAATCGACAAAGATCACACATATCGCTTACCATTTTTTCACCAATATTTATATATTTTTCTAGTTCAGAAGTTGTAAGCAAACACCTATGATGGATTCTGATAACGAACGAAGATGGAAAAAAAACTATAAGATAAAAAACGTGTTTTTTTACAAAACTAATACTATCATAGTTGTTTCTTGTATTTTATTATGGGTTCTGTGAAAATCTCAAGTTGATCCCTCATTTTTAAATCGGTCAAATCAAAGATTAATTATTTCTCGGGGTAGAAACTACCCCTTAGAGGTTAAGCAAGTCATTCTCCTTTTCCATAGTTGTTTCTTGAATTTTAATAAACGTTCTGTGAAAATCTCAAGTTGATCCCTCATTTTTAAATCGGTCAAATTTCCTCATTTTTAAACATTGTAAAATAAGGATTTTTGATAATTTATAGTAGAAACGACCCCTTTAAAACTATTTAATTTGATTTAAATATTGTTATTTTTACTATTACCAGTACCAGTTATATGATACATCCAGAGCAATATAAATATAAAATTACAATTATAAAATATCCCGTTTTAAGGCGCCACTGTATGTTCGGCAATGTTCGGAAAATTGTCTACCAGATTTTGTCTACTAACTTCACACCGGTATTTAGAGACACTTGCATATGATAATACGACGTTGCCGTATGTATATTTTTATAAAAGTTTCAAAGATACTTGAAAATAAGTACAGTTTTAAAACACCGAATTTCAATATTGATAATGACATTAGCTGGCGCATGCGCACATTGTACACTGCTTCAAATATGATCTCCTAAAATCATGGGTGAAAACTATTGGGAATTCAAGAAAAAGCTTGAGACAAAAGTTTTTGTATAGAAAAACAACAAGTGGCTGTCGCTTATGAAATTGACTGACTCATTTTATTTGTAAAAATTATCTTTTTAAATAATTCGAGACGTTTTAAATCAATTTTTTATTTCAAAAAAGTCCACATCTGAACAACTCACAAACACAAACAATAATGAAAAAATTATATCAAATCTAGTTCAGAAACTAAAGATAATGAATTTGTGACTTTCTATAAGTATCTACTTACTAATATTTCAACAAACATTTGATTTATTTTTTACTTTAAGAAAAATTATTTTTTCTTTTAAAGTGTGAAACTAAGCCATTTTTTTGTTATGATTTCACTCAAATAAAAATTTATGAATCTCTAAGATGAAGAAAATAATCCAGCTTTTCGAATGTGTCTTTAATGAGATTTTTCATGACATCATCTTTTTTTTCTCCCATTGCTAAAGTACCAAACGGGACTTCACAGCTAATGATCAGGGATAAAATGCACGGTTTCTCTTGGATAACGATAACTTCATGCACCAATCCAATTTTGCTTAGTAATCTTACTAGGGCTTCCTCCGTCTTTTCGGCGAGATCCTTAAAATAATTTATAATTTAAATATTATATTACAAGTTAATAATTCTGTAAAAAAAATTACTTGTGACAACATCTCCAACGATATCCTATGTTCTGCCATGAGTTTCTTAAATACATGAGCAAAGTTTATGACTTTAAAATTTTTATCGACGTTTCTAAACATTTTATTGAACACTTCTTGTTTGGCAGCCATTATGTGACGATCAAAATATATAAATAATAGAATATATTTATAAATGTAATAAATGACTTTTCTGCTGATTATCAATATGTTTGACGTTTAGTGTTGTTATGGAGAAACTTTTGTTTGACTGTGCTGATGTTGGTCACAAAATAGTGACCAAAGGTTAAAGGCATGTTCATGCTCATACGAATTTCGCAAAATTTATGCAAATAAAATGGCGGCTGAAACTTTCGCAAAAAAGTTGAAATATTTGAACTATTTTGCGGATTCGGATGATAACGTATCATAGAATGTGACAGATATTAATAGTGGTAAATGTTCGTAATATAATCTATAAAAGTTCAATATATTTAGTTTTGTTTGTGATTCTGAATCCATTATTTTTTATAATTAAGTTTGCTCACAAAATTCACGAACACAGTACAATAATTTCAAATATTTTGACTTATCTGACTTGACCGTTGACAGAAAACCGTCAAATTATATCGCCTGAGTATGAACATCAAATTTTGGGGACGGCAAAATATTTTCCGATTCGCATAAATTTTGTGTAATTCGTATGAGCATAAACATACCTTAAGACCAGGAAATGGACTAAAAATGGCGGATATATTTGACAGTTAACGAGGTTTTACTAAATCATGCTTTTTATTATAATAAGAAAAAATTACAAGCAAACTGAGTTACATTTATGAACTGCAATGTTGAAAGAATGAATTGAATAGAAACGTATACAGTGTGTCTACTTAAGTTCGCACCATATGGAAAATTTTTTATTATTAATTTTACGAAAAAAAGTTATTCTTTATAAAAAGTTCTGCTTAGTCCAAAACCTAATATTCAACCATCAGATATTAATTTTTACCAGCAGTATACGAGGTTTGTCAAAAAATATGAATTTTACTCAAGAGTAAAGTACCTTTAAATTTGACAACATCAAAAAATGTTATTCAAAAAAGTTGATCAGAACTAAAAACTAAGTTCAAATATGCAATTACATTTATTTACATTGAAAAAATTTATTACTACGGCCCGCCAATACTTCACCTTTGGTGAAGTATGGCAAACCGTGTATTGAAATCGTGCAAAAATCTCAAATTTTTTTTTGCTCCAAATGACCTAAAATGTCATGAAACGTGGAAAAAATTGATTTTCCGCGACAAAAAAAGTCTGTGTGTGGATGTCTGTGCGCATGATAACTCGAGAACGGTACGGCCGATCCGGAAAATTCTCTCGGCTATCGGTTTTTATTCAAAAAAGGAAGGCTCTATCAGAAGATGAGCAATTTCGGATGCGAGGATCCTGGTCCCGCCTACCAAGTGAAACTTCTATTCGAGATTTCTCGATAAGGAAAGCAAATTTGTCGATACTGATTTCTATTAAGGTGTTGTGTAAGACAAGACGCGTTGATTGATATCCATATCGCAACCGGCTCGTTGAAAAAAAAATTATTGGAAAAATTCCGATTTTTTCGAATTGGACTTTCTTCCGCTGACGGAAACGGGCCATAGTCTTGAAAAATCGCGCAGAGATTATTCCTTTTACTAGTTTATTTTTGAAATGTATTTCTAGGTACAATTAATGTTTATTCAAAATAGAATCAATATTAAACAAGCACAAAACCTATTTTATCAGAATAAATGGATATAATTGCATATTTGAACTTAGTTTTTACTTCTGATCAACTTTTTTCACTAACATTTTTCGATGTTGTCAAATTTAAAGGTACTTTACTCTTGAGTAAAATTCATATTTTTTGACAATCCTCGTATTCGGCTTAAAAAAATTAATATCTGATGGTTGCATTTTAGGTTTTGGACTAAGCAGAACTTTTTATGAAGAATAACTTTTTATCGTAAAATTAATAATAATAAAGTTTTCCATATGGTGCGAACTTAAGTAGACACACTGTATATTCGATAATATAAACTTTGAAATTAAAATTGTAAAAATGAATAATAAAATTCATTTCAATCTATTCTCTGTCGTTTTTTATTAACTTTCAGAAAATATGAGAGCTGCATATGGGATAATCATAGCTTAAAGTATGATTTCGATTTTCAAATTTTTTGACACAATTTTAAAATTTTACGGGTTAATTATCATGTGATTGCATGATTTAAAAATTACAAAACCAACTGAAAAATGTTTTAATTCAAAGTTTATAGTTTACCTTAACTTTTGTATTCATCTTTTTTGTCGAATTCCGACATAATTTCGCCGCTAGAGGTCGAAAATATACACCCGTAAGATTTTTTACCTTTTTTTGAATGTTGAGGACAAACAATGCACTATAGTGCAAAATGTTCCAGTGCAAAGTTGTATAGCATAAAATTCCCTACACTTTTGTATCAATTTTTTTTCCGAATTCCTAATAGTTTTCACCCATGATTTTAGGACACCCTAATTGTAAAAGTTAAATAATTTTATTATTAATTTTTTAACAACGGAGTGGTGGAAAAAATGAAAATAAACAGTCTGAAACATAAAGAAAATAGTAAAAAGTGGGGAAAAAGTTTCTGTAATCTTATAAGTCCTTGGGAAATTTGTCAAGATTACTAGGTAGAAAGTGTATGCTTATATTTGCGAGATTTTTAAAGTATATTTCTTTTAACTTAACAATCCCCAGTTAAGTTGCCGAAAGAAGAATCACTAAATCTGCACAAATTTTGTCAATATTCTGCCAATAATCCGTCAAAACTGGGTAGTGTCTACTGATACTATTTTAAGCTCAGATTGATTAAATGGGTTTTAAGTTAGAATGGAGGATGTAGATATTCTTATATCGAATATTGAGGAAATTATAAGTACTAGTCTTAAAATGAAAATAATATATAAATAATAACGGAAAATTTTTATTCATTACATTTTAAGGAAAATCGAAAAATATTGCATCTAATAAAATTTTAACAATATATATTGTAGTTTTTCATTTCATTCTTTCAGTTTATTAAATAAAGTAATAAGTAATATAAGTAAAGAGTAATACAGGACCACGCAAATCTCCATGGGCCCAATTCCATCCTATGGCTAGTTTTCGATATACAGGGCGTTGAAGTTCAATATCCCAAATTTTTTAAAATGTGTACAAAAAAGTCCCTTTTGAATATTTTTGAATATTTGGCTGATATATGGAGACAAAATACATACTTAATGATCAAAATAAAAATATTGATAGTTAGAGGATGATTCAAGCTGTCACATACCTCTTTTGGATAAAATATGTATTTTTACATTACAAATATAGCGTAAAATTACATTAAAAAAAAATCTCTTTCAAAGTTTCCGAATATTTGATATAGGATACTTCTTGATCTTCTCTTTCAAAATTCCTAATGGTAAATTTATATGGCTACTTTTCGAAATATTATACGTTTATTCTATAAAATATCAATTTTTATATTAACAAAAAATAATTACGAAGTAAGGAGAATCTTCATCCAAGAAGAACCTTTTTGTAGATTCTGTAACGAGGCGGAGGAATCAGCCTCTTACGTGATATTCGAATGTATTTTGGCTCCGTATATCAGCCAAAAACTTTCAAAAATATTCAAAAGGGACTTTTTGGTAGCATTTTAAAAAATTTGGGATATTGAACTTCAACGGCCTGTATATCGAAAACTAGCCATAGAATGGAATTGGGCCCATGGAGACTTTTGATCAGGACATCAAATACTACTACATATTAAAAATTCAGACAATTTGACGGTGCTCCCGTTTCCATAAGAAAAGTGCGTGGTCCTTTAAATATGTTTAAATATATTGCCTACGTAATTAAATTTTTTATGCATATTATGTTCAAATAATCTACTATTTTTTCCCCGATACAAAAAGAGTGTAGATGTTTCGATTTTAAAAATTCTAACGGGAATCGATAAAACACATATTATTTTACAATAAAAGTGTTTTTAACCAATAGTCCACACGCTTAAAAAAAAGTTATACCATTTTTACTTTCCCGGACCCATCAAAGGGAAAGTAAGGTGAACGAGCAAAAAAAATCGAGATATCGATGGAAATATCCATTTTGAGGTCCCCCAAGAAGATTGAAACCATTTCCAGCGCATGGTCTGTCTGCGTGTAATCTTCCACGATAACTGCCGAACCGTTTGACCAATCAAGCTGAAATTTGGTATGGAGGGTCGGTGTGTGCCTAGAATGCGACCATTAGATTTTGGTTTAAATTGGTACAGTAGAAGGTCCTCAAGACCGACATTGATTAAATGCACATGTAACAATTTTTTACTTTTTTTAAATTTTAAGGACAAACTATACACTTTAGTGCAAAATGTTGTAGTACAATGTTTTAGAACATAAAATTCCCTACAACTTTTGTCTGAAACTTTTTCTAGAATTTCCAATAGTTGATTTGAAGACAAACAATGCATTTTAGTGCAAAATTTTCTTATTCAAAGTTGTAAAGCATCAAATTATTTTCTTTAACTTATATGTTTAACTTTTTATCGAATTCTTCATAGTTTCGCCGCTAGATGGCGAGAAAAATACACATTTATAATTTTCCATTTTTTTAAAATTGGAGGTAAATTATTTTCTTTAGTGCAAAATGTTTCAGTGCAAAGTTGTAAAGCATAAAATTCCCTACAACTATTGTATGAAAATTTGTCCCGAATTCCCAATAGTTTTCACACATGATTTTAGGAGATCCTAATTGTAGCAGTCAGATATACAACGTGCGCATGTGCAGCTTATGTCATCAACATTGAAATATCAATTTGGTAGACATATTTACCATCGGCTCGCTGTTTTTAATGTAGGCGCGTTCGGATATTACATCAAATCGATCAGGGTGCTCGATATCGTTCGAATATTGAAAAACGAGGATATCGAGCTAAATCTACATCGTTCGAATATTACCTATGAGAGGACTTCGAGGCCGCTCGATCTTATCGGAGGTTTCAGATCGAGCAAGCAGATAAAATGGTTCGTGCATGCGTCGTAGTCTTATTTTGTCTGTCATGATGTCATGATTTCTCTTCCCATAATAACAATCATTGCTGATGACTGAATTATTAGATAGATTTCATTCTTCAAAATAAAAAATGTGGAAAAATAAATAATTTTAATTTTAGTGTATAGGTTATCTGATTATCTGTCAAATGAAAATAATATGTAATGTGTTATGTTATTGGTCACTTTTACCAGTAATCCGTTCGTTTATTAAATATTGCTCAAACATCACGTGACAACATATCCATCTGCTCTACTTACATGTTTCGAGGTAATATCCGAACGCGCCTTATATATTTTAACACAAAATTAATATTCAGTCTGAAATCTGTCACTTTGAGAAAAAATAAATATTGGTCATATTAAAATTATACTCTCTACACATGTTTATTGAATACGGTATGAGAACTTTGCCTAAAAGGTAGACCGTAAGAATTTGAGGTGACTTTATTTCTCTTATAGCTGCCAACTGAGAAGAATTCTAATCTCCAAAGATTATTTACTTTTGTGAGATTGCTTTTATTTATTTCGGTTTGGTTTTTAAGCATTGTTATTGAATTAAAAACTTCAAGATAAAGTATAAAATGATGTAAACACTAAAAACACATCAGCCGCTTTTAACGCATCGCCATCTAATAACTTACGTTTTAGAGTCAAAAATAAGGTCTTGCCTTATTTAAGTAAGCCATTCTCTTATTAAGTACTTTAAGCGAGTGTGTTTAATAACTCCCTAATGACCCAAACAATTTTAGTAATTCTTATATAGTTATGCAAAGACAACAAAAGATAAGAATATACATCCACTGCCAAATGTATTATCATTTGACCTCAAAAAACAAGTTATTAATAAATTGCGTTGCGTGAATTTTTTTTTTTTTTGATAAAATGAAAATAATATATAATGAAATAATGTTAGTATTAATTTACATTCATCAGTAAAACTTACACACTTCAACATGAATTTTTATATTATTATTTTTCTAACTGTATTAACAGTTGTTAAAAGTGATACACCTACATCTGTTAAGTGCCCAACAACTGAAGATTGTTCTTTGATAGATTGTAAACCTTGTGAAGATGATGAATTTTTTATAGTTACTCGATGTAGTTGTTGTTCAACTTGTCTTCCAGAAAGTACGTGTTTATCAAAGAAATTTTGTGCTGGTGTAGTGTGTCCAGAATTATTGTGTATTCCAGGCTATGCTCCGACTGTCCCAAAATGCAGATGTTGTGCTAAATGTGTTCCAATAGTAAATTAATAATATATTTTTATTGGTGGTTAATAAATATTATTATTATATTCTATTTAAGTGTACTCGTATTTTTATTTATGTCTTAACATTATAATCATCTTAAATTTCTATTATATAAAGGTACTAGATGTATATTGTAAACAAATAATATTTGAGATATATGAAAAAAGGTTTGATTGACAAATTAAAAACAAAATAAAATGAAAATAAACTGAAAAGTAGTTTATTCCCATTTTAAATTATATTATATATTAAATATGAATAATATTTTTTAATGAAATCATATGGTATGAATTATAGAAATAAATTCATTAATATTATTATTATTAGAAAGTAAGTGTTGTATTTGAAATATTATAGCCCAAATGTTTATTTGAAGTAATTGGGTATATAAATGAAAATATGCAACAATTCTGGACATATCTAAATTTTGTTAAATACATTTGGAAAATAATTAATTTAAAATATAATTATAAAAATTAATAATCATAAATCACATGTATAAAATATAAGAAATCAAGTAATGGTTTTTGTTTTTTTTTTTTAATAGGAGTGGAAAATTAATTAGATACAAAAATTCATAATAGTTTATATATTTTTTTGAAGAGATGGAATTTTTTAATGTAAAATATAATAGGGGCTGAAATTGTATGAATTTGTACATCTAATGGAGAAATAAAACATGTGTTGAACAAATTCAAGTTTAATGAAAATTTTTATTTAAAATAAAAAAATTAAAAAAAAATATATAAGGTGTAAAAAAATGGTTAAGATGAAGTATACATGATTGTTATCAAAAATGTATGAAGAAGAGAAACAACAATTAAAAATAAAAAAAATAAATAAGAAGTTATAAGAGGTAGGAATAATTCCAAATAGGGTCAGCAAAGTTTAGATCATAGGAAGAAGAAGAAATTAACAGGGCATATAAAATTTATTAAATATTTATTGTTTTTTGTAAAATTTTATAATTTTTTAAAAAACCCACTTCCAATTGAAAAAAAACGACCACAATATTAAAAGAATAGTATCATTCTAACATATATTAAATTGGAAATTATTTATTATTTTATTACTAATCATAAAATAAATTAAATCAACGACATGCTAAAATTTAATAATGTAGAATCACAAAAAGAAAATTTTAATTTTTTCAGATCTGAAAATTTATACAAAATAAAATATGAATTAGCATAAAAAAATGAATTTCTCTTCCACACTGCATCCTATCATTTTCCCATTCTTAATTTTCTTTCATTAAGAATAATGTATAAATGCAATATTTTTCGGTAAATGTGTTGATTGAGTCATAGAAGAGACGGGAGTATCTTAGGTGTAGATAAGTAAGTCACACAAAGATTGAGACTTTAACCTTGGGTGTTTTCAATTTTAACTCGTATACTTTTGTTATGTGTATAAAAATGAATAGATTTGGACGTTTATTGTATTGTAGCTTCCTAAAAATTCCGATATACCAAAATTGATCAAAAACTTTATGAACATCGAGGAATAGTATAGAAGCGGATTGGTACAGAAGAGAGTATCTTGATAGGAGTGATTGGCAGACAATAGAGCAGGAGCGAGTGTGTAAGTGTCTTAGGTATATATTGTTATAAAAAAAATATTTACTCTGTATAGGGAATTTTATAAATAAAAAAAAATTTTTTTTAGTTGAAATTTAATCTATGAACAGATTATTAGTAGTTAAATGCTATATTTATTAAATGCGAAAAAAGTTGATATATAAGTAAAAAAAAGGAAACGAAGGTATTATAGATACATTGGAAATAAATTTAAAAAGTGAAAGAATCTTAAAATTTGTTAAAATAATGAAAGATGATATAATAAAATTGAAATCTTGGAATTATAATACATGAAATTTAAGTAATCAAAGTCAGATAGTAAACAGGGAATATAGGGTTAATAAAACTAAACTAAGGTTGCGATATTAAAAAAAGATCTAGTGGTAAGAAAATTTGAAAGGCAAGAAAAATAATAAACAGAAGGTAAATTTTTTTGAAATTAAAAAAAATAAGCTTGGTCAATGTAAAATAATATAGAAAGGTTTTTATCGAAAGTTGTGAAGAAATGTAGAAGGAATATTATATAATAATTAAATAACTAGATGGATTTCATTTCTTTTAAATAAAAATGAGAAAATTTAATATACTGGTATGAAGAAAAATTTTGGTTAAGATTGTTATTGGAAGAAATTGGGTTTTATGAGGATATTTGAGAAGTTTAGATCCGGGTCGAGAAATAAAGAAAAGGGAATAGGAGGCAAATAACAGGATAAATAAATTTGATATATTTGTGTGTAATTTTGTGTTTATTATTTTTTTTTTTGACTAGAACCCAACCAAATTTGAGATAGTGTAAATATCATTACTATATAGAAGAGAGTTCCGAACCCGTATAGTTCTGTTTGAGGTTTATGAATAGATTTAGAAGGTAAATATATCGCAGCTTTCTTAGAATTCGGGCAGGCCACATTTGATTAAAAGTTTTTTGAACATGAAGGAATATAGTAAAGGTGTATTGGTGATGATTTACGTCAGTTTATACATTCTAAGAAGAATATCTTGTATGCGGTTCTAAGCGATGAGCAAAGTCTCAAATGGCTTGGATCTCTAGTAGTTATGGTTATGGATTTACTGTCCTTCGTAATGTTTTGGGATTGGGACAGTGTTAGTAGTTTTCCAGGCAAGGGGAAAATAAATGTTCTGGAGACTGAAACTAGGATATAGGTTTAATATAAATAACTTTGAAGTACCACAAAAATTTTTATTATTAAATAGAAGATAGTTTCGGGGACAAGCCACCATCAAGTAGATTGTCCCATTGATAAGTTGATAGATATTAGTGTGCGCGCACTGGGGGACATAAGGGAAGAGTAAAAGGAAAGTTGTGGTACAGGAAAGGATGGTTAAATTAATAAGAAAGGTGGAACATGTTTTCCGCGAACGGATGTTGTATCAGGAACGGCAACGTTAATTTTGAAGTTGAATGAGCTTCTCTCTAAATGAAGAAATTAAAATAGCTTAAAAACCAAATTGTATCCCACGAGGGTATTAGCCGACCACATAGGGTTCCGATGAAAAACTGACGGAAAAATACACCATAAAGGGGTATAAGCCCTTTAGGTGAAAAACCACGTAAGGTTTCAAAGAAAATTGAAAAATTGTTTTGAGGCCGGAGTACCACAAAAAGGTTTTGGTGGCCAACCACGTAGAGTCGTCTCTATAAATAACATCAGTTCACAAAAACGAGCAACCAAAGTAATTACTAATTTAGGTGAGCTAATAAGGACAATATACAAAATGGTGGTTAATTTGACATTGACAGTACAAATTAGTGACAATTTAAAAATGAAATAAATTATTAAAAATTAGTGTAACAATAGCCTGAGGGGCGGCGCAAATAATTGCAATAAAGAAGGTGAGATAATATCAAAAAATATTTGGAAAAAACGTAAATAATTGTACAAAAGTAAGAGAGTGGATGTAGATTTAGAGAACGGACATGGAATAAAGAAGATAGAAAAAAAGAACGTCTTGTCAGGTAAGGTACGGTGAAAGAAGAAGAAATTGAAGGACATTTGACAATTGACATAATAGAAGGGGTTATTTTGTAAAATTTAAGGCAAACAAATAATTAATAATAATAAGAAAACCAGGATTGACATAAATTGAAAATAAAATGAAACAGGGTGGATAATGTAAGGAAAAATAAAAGTTAGCCAAGGGAACAGTTAGATAAGATCTTTGAAATTGTCTGAACGGAAAATATAGTTGTCTTTAGGTCTTAACTTTTCATTTAGAAAAGTCACTAGATTAGTATATAAACAGGAGTGTTTTTCTACCATTTAAAGGAGATTAAGTTTGTTACCTTTGCCAATGTCATGTAAAAGTATGAAGTCATCGATACAGAAGGAATGGTTCGTAGATATGGTTGGCGAAGGAAGAGTGAGTGTTATTAATGTGTTCTTTGATTCTAGTTTCGAGTCTACTACCCGATTGACCGATGTAAACAGCGTTACAATTAAGCTTATAAACGCCAGTTTTATGAAGATATGGATAACATCTTTATAGTGTTGACTGTGTTGTGTTACTTAAATGCTTTTGCTATTTTGTACAAAATATTACATATGTAATTGATAAAACCGTAAAGAAATGAAATATCTTGTGTCTTAAAGGAAATATATGGAGAACTTAATAAAGAATTTTGTATAGAGTTTGTCTAAAGGTTAATTATTGTTAATAGCAAGCTGTTTAATAATGTTTAATAATGTTGATTTCAGAGGTGAACGTATTTTGGGTTAAAGGAATCGAGAAATTTCTGTGTAGGAGGCTATTGAAAGAAGCAAGTGTATGCGAAGTGGGATGATTCGAGTAGAAATTTATTAATATATTAGTAGTGTTTGGTTTTCGGTAGAATTCAAATTCTAAAGGAGTGTAAGGAAGATTTTTGGAAATAAGAAAGTCGAGAAAGGCTAGCTTATTTGCAGATTCGAACTCTATTGTAAATTGGATACGGGGGTACAAAGTGTTAAGATAAGTCAGGAAGTCTAAAGTTTCATTGTGAAGACCTTGGAACAAAAGTCAGCAGTCGTCAACATAGCAGGCATAGAAAATCTTATATTTGAAAGAAGGGTGGTTTACATATGTAAGTTCTAGGTGATTCATGAAGATTTTAGCTAAAAGAGGAGAGAGATTAAAGCCCATGGCTAGGCTTGAAATTTGTCTATAAAAGGAGTCGTCTTGGGGTCTAACCTAATAAGATGGGAGATCAAATTAATTTTCAAATTATACTTATAATAAAGCACTTCCTAATTAAATAATCATATTTTTTTGTGGCATTATTTCAGACAGCCGCATAACAACTGGAGCAAATTTTCACGCTCAAGAAAAAACGTTAAACGAATACCGACCTTTACTCATTTGAGCATTTTTGCGCGTAAATCGATGGTGCGCACATATGTGCTCGAATGAATACGTACCTTAAGACGTTTGAATGGAATCATTAATTATGGTCCATGAGTACTAACCAGTTTTGTGTACAATTTATATATTGGAAATTAATTAAATAATTTTTTGTTAAATGAATGTTTTCCAGAAAAATTATACTTACAAAGAATTTATAATGATAAAAATTAAAACTACTTATATAATAATTATATTAAAAAGTATTCCACAAATAAAAAATATTTTATTAATTTAGTATTATTGGTCTACATGAAGTACAACATCTACATTTTGGTGTAAACGGAACAGTTCCTGGAGGACATTCTATTTCTGGACATACCACTTTAGCACAAAATATTTTCGTTAAACACGTATTTTTCGGAAGGCAAGTAGGACAACATCTACATCGAGTTGGTACAAAAATTTCATCAATTTTGCAAGGACTACATTTTATATTAGCACAGTTTTCAGGTCTCTGACAAGCAAAAACATCATTTACAACTACGGTTAGGGTAATTAATAACATAATAATATAAATATGCATGTTGAATGGATAATAAACTTAATTACTGATACTACTCCAATATATAGGCGGTTTAGTTATTAAAATAATAATGTATGCAATTTTTTGAGGCCAAATGTTAATATTGTTATCGGTGGATGTATATTCGTATCTCTTATTGCATTTTTAAAATGTTAATTACTAAGATATTAATGCATACATATCTTAGAAAGGGATTCAAAACGAATTCTTTACATCATTTTAGATTTATTTATCTACTAGAAATACTGTTATTATTGAATATAAATCTGAACTTCTGAACTTTTGTATAGGGGAATTATTCCATGAACTTGTTTCTGCTGAAATATTTTCAGTTATCTGCAACTTCTCTTTATATCAGAAATAGACTCAAACTTTGTTATTTTATGGAAAACACTCTATACATTTGCGGAATCTACGATAATGTTCAATATAACCTTATGTGGAATATGATATTATACAGTGCTCCATTTTTTGAGTTTTTTTTTCAAATTCTTAGCAGATCCACAAAGGTAGAAGAAATATACAACATACTGTGCCTTAATCTACTCTAATGGGGTATTATCGGCCATACGGGAAGCCATCGATTGTGTTCTCTCTTTGCTATCCAACGATCGTTAAATTGATATTGTAACAGGTTATTTACAATATGAGATGTATCTCGGTCGTAAACTTTTTTCGAAACCTTACCCCCAATAGAAATCTTACTTCTTTGTAATAAAAACGATTTAAAAACAAATGAATGGAATGATAAAATTACAGTTAATGACACTTTTTAAAACAATACAGTAATTATTAGTTTAAAAATTCTGTTTTCCGGTTGTGTAACGTGAATTTTTTCCGGGAGCTACAAAACTATTTTTGTTTGTTACTTCCCACCTCCATTTTTTACTTATTCCAAAACCTGTAAGTACTGTAAATTGAATACAGTGCTTAGACAACCAAGAAATGCAGTTGTGTTTATTCTCTAACGGAACTTTTTAATAGTTAACTATTTTTTAAGGTAAAACTAATGGATCTCTTAGAAATCTACTCAACAAAACCAAACCATACCCCTAATTATTTTTTTCTCACTCCTTTTTCCTTGTTGTAAGAACGGAAAACGAGTAGGGTAGAGATAGTTGGGGGAAGTCATATAAAAATTAGATACACGGATTTTCCCCAACCTTCCACCGATATGGGAAAACTTTTTCTCTCACTCTTTTTTCCCTAGTTTTTACCACTGTTCAATTTGTTTTCCTATTTTGTTGTTTTCAACTACTTTTTTTTTCAGTTTTTTCTTGTTAAAGAAGAGGAAACGAGTGGCGATGGGAAGGTAGTTAGAGGGAAGTCATATGAAAATTATATGTATGCGTTTGTCCGTACCCGCTTGATTGTTACTATGTAGAAAGTGTAATTTTATGCTTATATTTACTTTAATTTTTTTAAGCTTTTCAGATTAATATTAGATTTCCTAGTAATAAAAAAGGAAAGAAACAGTTTAAAACTTAATGAAATTAATAAAAAAGGTAGGCAGAAAAATGGAAAAAAAGCCCCTACTATCCACTCCGTGCCGAGTATAGCAAAGTACATATAATTTTTTATGACTCCTCTCCATCTATCTTCCCCCCACTCGTTTTCCCATCCTTCAAGAAAGTAAAAAATAAAAAAAGTTTTTTTAACAAAAATGGAAACTAGTAGGCGAAAGTTAGCTGGAGGGAAGTCATATAAAAATTAAATACATGTGTTTCCGTAGCTTGGTTGATTTGAAGAGTGAAGAACCTTATACGTAAAAAAATATTTGACCTAAAATTCGATAAATCAAATGAAGCTAGAGTAAAATAATTAAAATACACAGGGTGACTCAAATTTAATTAATCACTATTGTGACTTCGTAAACTATTGTAGATACAAAGTTAGATAATTAAAAAAATGTGTATTTTGAACAAGAATTAATTGGTTGTTTCAAAATTAAAATATCAGGTCTGGTTTCCGAGATATTTGGGAAAAACTGAAATTGACAAAAGACAGAAAAAACATGGAGTAAATATTAGCATATTACAGTTTCTATATAGTTATCTTGATAATTTATGAGATTACTGGAACAGAATTTGCAAATGATATGGAGAAACAGTTAAAAAGTCGATAGAAGGGAAAAGTGTTTTCCCCCTCTATTTTACCTCCTTTTTTTACGTTTTCAACTTTTATTTCACTTTTTCTCCACTTTGTTTTTCAATTATTTTTTAGAAATTATATTCACAATTTCATTATATTACAAAAAAATCCATAAGATAATAGGAATGTGGTTTGTACAATTATTTATAATAATAATAATAATAATAATAATATATTAAAAATATAACAAAAATAAAGGTAAGATACGAAATTCGCTTAATTTACTCCCATTAATAAACGATATACACTGAATGGACCACCCGATCCATCAGATGTCCTGTCTACGATTTTCAATGCGGATTGGGTTCACTCTAAATAAATTTTAAAAATTATAAAAAGAAATACAATTTATTTAATTTTATTTATCTTTTACTTCCTTCAATTCTTCCTTTTCACTAATTATCTTCTATTACCCTATTTTTTTGTGGCATCCTTGATATTACCTCCTAGTTCATCTTTGTTTCTATATATGTTTTCCAATTTTCCCTCTGTTTCTATCGCTCCATTTAATGTCATTTTAGTTTAATTTTATATCATTTAATTCTGTTGTTTTTTATTAAAGAAAAAATTGTCACTTTATTAGATAATTTTTATTACTATTTTGTTTATCACCCATATTATGTAATTTTCAATAATTCGATAATTATTTTCTCACAAAATTTATATCTAGCAATTTTCAATTTTTTCAATTCTCAAAAATTTAATAAAAAAAATATTTTTTACTTGCCCGGTCACATCAAAGGGAAAATCTAATGGTAGTATTTGAGATACGACCATTAGATTTAGGTTTAAATTGGTACAGTAGAAGGTCCTCAAGACCGAAATTGATTGAATAAACATGTAAGATTTTTGCTTTTTTTTATTTTTAAGGACAAACAATACACATTAGTGCTAAATGTTGTAATGCAAAATTTTAGAGCATAAAATTTCCTACAATTTTTGTACCAAACTTTTTCCAGAATTTCCAATATTTCCAAATTTTGAGAACAAATAATGCACTTTAGTGCTAAACTTTCTGGTGAAAAGTTGTAGAGTACCAAATTTCCTTTAATTTTTTATTTAACTTTATTTCGAATTCCCCATAGTTTGGCCGCTAGAGGGCGAAAAATAGACTCAAAATGTTCCAGTGCAAAGTTGTAGAGCATAAACTTTCCTACAACTTTTGTATGAAACAGAATTCTCAACAGTATTTTAAATGTGTTCCATCAATTAATGTAATGCTTAGTATTTTGTAATTAAAATAATCCTATTCTCTACAGCCGAGCCGGGAAAGTTCTGGGGTTCTTATTTCCACTTGATTTACAATTTCCCACTTGATTTACAATTTTCCACTTAAATTACAATTTTACTTTAAAATTGCCAAATAGTAATTTAACCAGGATTGATATATTAAATGTTCTTATTAACACATTTATTTTAAGAATATTATACAGGGTGTCCCGAAGTTCTGGTGTCAGACGATTGCGCAGTTATGGTACAACATTTGAAAATTCCATATTCTACCATAACTACGCAATCGTCCGACACCAGATTGGAATACTCTGTATAATAATTATCTTAAATGAAAAGGAACTTTTTTTACGACATATTAATTAGTATCGTTTTTAAAACATATTAATTAGTTAATCTTTTTTGTTATTAATTGTGAAACAATTCAAAATATTTTAACAGTTGTGAAAATAATTGCCTGCTTCGCTAAAAAATAATTCTATTCTACTGGTTGAAAAATTTGTATCAAAATGAAAATCTGTATCATAATGAAACTCATTAAGAAACAGATTTTGATCTTTTAATTAGTGTATTATAAGATAAAGATTTTTGTTACCTTTAAAATCGAATTTAAATTTTAATAAATCAGAAAAATATTTAATTTTCTCACAAAAATGCAAACAAAAAGTGGGTTGTAAAGCACGTTTTGTTTTTTTTTTTGAGAACTATAAGAACAATGAAAAATTAATTTATTAAATATTTATAAAAATAAGATATTTTTAATTAATACTGCTGAAAATTATTATTTAAATATTTACTATGAAGAGCTGTTTATCTTTATTATATATGTAAATGCTGTGTATTAACAAGTCAATATTTTTTAAAATGCAACTTTAAAAAAGTTATTTTTAAACTGCATTATGTGAATTACCTTTTTTATAAAATTAGCAGGATATATAAAGGATAACTGTGTATTAATCATTCAAACTTAAACTTATACTCTTCAACATGAATTTTTATATTATAATATTTTTAACTACATTAACCGTAGTTTCAAGTATTTTTCCCATTCCTATAAAGTGCCAGAAAACTGAAGATTGTGCCACGATAAAATGTAGCGCTTGTAAACCTGGTGAAATCGCTTTAAGGTCTAAATGTAAATGTTGTCCAGTTTGTATTCCAAAAAATACATGTTTGACGAAGATATTTTGTGTTGATGCGCTATGTCCACAAATATTATGTATTCCAGGATATGCTCCAGCTATACCAAAGTGTAGGTGTTGTGACACATGTGTTCCAATAAAAAGTTAATAAGTAGATTCGTACTTTTATATATGTTATATACGTTTGTTAGTATTTTAATCAAAATAAACTGATAATTATTCTGGAACTCCTGGATTAATTTTTAACTAACCTAATGACCTAATTTGTATGGTTTTAGCACGTTTTAATCGTTCAGTAACTATATATTATAAATATAAATGGTTAAATGGGAAAAAATACGTTTTTTCAAAACGAATTGAATGGTTTCTTTTAAATTAAAATATCTGAACCAGTTTCCGAGATATTTAAGGAAAACCGAAATTGACGATTTTTGTTTCATTTAAATAACACCTTAATTTTTAAAGATAGAAAAAACTTTATGAATGTCAAATATCTCATAGTGTATCAAAGTTTTTAAAATAACGTTTGGTCTTTGAACGGCCATCCTCAACTATTGTTTTTAATAGAAAAGAAGAAAACATAATTTCAAATAAAATATTCTTATGCACTTTTCTCGTAAAGTAATTCGTTGTATGAAAGCGATGAAAGACAAGAATTAAAATCCAGCAGTGCAACTAAGCTAAGAGATATATTAAACCCGAACAATGAAGACAACGTTATTAAATTTGTACTCCAGATTAATCTAGTAAAACATATATAGACATTAAAATAAATGTTTTAAAAGTGAAGTTGGTTAAGATTTATCTATGTATTCAATGTAATATATTCGTGTAATTTAAGTCACCCCTCAAATAACATTACACAGGTTGAAGCGGGTAATCTAATATATATAAAAAAAATCGTTGTTTCTAAAAAAATTAAATGTAATGGTAAAATAACATTTAAATAATAAACAAATGAAACTCGAAGTCATGTACCACACAAAGGTATTTTTTTAATTTTTTAAAAGGGGAAACGATAACAAGTTCCGGTTAAAAATCCATCTTTAGTCCTAGAAATAATACAATATTCGATATGAGGAGGAGGGCTTACAAATGTAAATAACACTTATCATATTTAATCAATTATTAATTTGTACCATAAATTCAAATGGATAAAATGAAGCATTAATGACAATAAGTCAAAGTATAAAGAATTAAAATATGTATGGGACATGAAAATGAATAAAATTATTAATAATGAAGGATATTTAAACGATTAGACAAAGATGCCTATATAACATAGTAAGGGAGAATAATTCCTCAATGGAATTGGAATGTAATGGGAGGTACCTATGGTTATAGGAACTTTTCTGGAAACGGGAGGATCCACATGACCTCCAAATTTGGCACTGAAGTCAGTGAAGTCACCATCAAAGATACTGAGCGTAAAATTAAATTGGTCCATCCTGGGACTCCGGTGGTAGAGGCCACCATAGAATTGAACCACTATTTACTTTTTAAGGTTTTTCTCGCATTCTCATTTTATATAATGTTTTAACCTTTAATATTACCACCCATTTCTTCCTCCTTAATTTAATTTTACTTAAACTTCCAATTGTTGTACCAACTATGTACCCTTATTATGCAATCTCCGTTTTTTAATTAATTAATTTTGGTATGTTATTCCATTTTGCACTATCCTCTTTTTTGACACGATATATTATAGCCATTATTGCCAAAACTAGTTGCCTTTCCCTTGTCTTCAATTTAATATCGAAAAAAACAATAGGTTATCCATAACTCAAATGTGGCCAAAGCTTTAATAGCAAATAAAACTCTAAATCATGTACCACAAATATATATAAAAATTGAATAAAAGGAGGGTGGTAACTGGGTTCGACTACTAGCCATCTTCAGACTTACAAATAATAACAAATCGAAGTAATACACAAACTCTAAATTTTTTTTTAAGTATGACTTACCATATACTAATAACTGTATTAAGAAAATCTTAAATTATAAAGTAAAGAACGCCATGGTCCATAAATGTTGTGAATAATATGTAGGGTTAGGGGAGTATATGAAAGGTGTAAAAGATTTTTAAATTTAAACGTAAAAGGGTTGCTACAAAATAGTTTGTGGAATGATGAAGATCAAAACAGCAGAAAAAACATGGGCTCGTCACCATGAACAGAAGAATTTTCATAGGCCGATAACAACTTACACAAAAACATCTTGGCAGGGTTCTTCAGCCCTTCATAAAAAGCCGATAACTTGAATTGAGCTTTAGTTTATGTATTTTATAAATAATTTAAATTATCCAACATATTAGTATTTTTATCTTAAAAAAAATTCTTGCAATGAAATTTAAGTAAATCGGTACTATAAAAATTTTTAATACAGTAAGTGAAAATTTAAAATTGGGACATTGTTAACTTATGTCGCTTGAAATTCATATTTTAAAAGTAAGAATTAATTTTATAATAAACAGTTAAATAATAAATCCCAAAGGTTATCCATATCTAAAATGTGGTCCGAAGTTTCAGATAATAAAGCACAAAGTCAGGTACCATAACATTTAATTGAACAATAAAGTACCAGCAGGCAACTAGTTTCGGTCACAGACCATCATCACACCTAAAGATACAATCGTTCGTAATTAGATATTAAAAATCAATAAAATGTAAAACCAAACTTACCAATATTAAGTAGTAACAGGGGAACAAATTGATCACATCAGGGTAACTAAATTAAATGTGATGGTACTTGAAAAATAATACTAATTAAACATTAAAAAATTGACAAATATTAAAAAAACGAATACGTATTAACTAGGCAGGTTGCTTCCGAGGAGGGTAAAAGTGAAACCCATCCAAAGGGACAACATCTGCAGGGGGATCGACATCCCTACGTGGGGGGTGAAATGAATCTACCACTCAATGGTCATAACAGTTAAAAAGTGAAAACCTAATCACTCTGGAAACACGAAAAATTTTTTCACATGCCAATTTTTTTCTTCTTTTTCCTTATCTTGCCAGCACCTAATCTCAATCAAGCGTATATATTGTATTTAACTTCATGTATTGTTTCTAAATTTGAATTTTAACTGTAATTGTGTTTGTTATATAACTATGTTTCGGAACCTTTGTGTGGGGTGGTACTTTCTTCTTACTGTCACTTGCCATATGTCACTTTCTCCTTTGCCGGTGAAAGGGGTTCTGGCATGTGAAAAAATTTTTCGTTTCCAGAGTAATAAGTTTTTCACTTTTTAACTGTTATGCCCATTGAGTGGTCGATTCATTTCAGCCCCTACGTAGGGTGGCTGTTTTTGAAATTTTCTTCTAATTTCCGGGATGTCGATCCCCCTGCAGGTGTTGTCCTTTTGGGTGGGTTTCACTTTTATTCTCCTTGGGAGCAACCTGCCTAGTTAATATGGTTTCGTTCCTTTAATATTTTTCAATTTTTTAAAATTTTATTAGTATTATTTTTCAAGTACCATCACATTTAATTTAGTTAATTTTACCTTCTATCCTTAATGAGTCTGTCAGTACATTATTGTTCAATTAAATGTTATGGTACCTGACTTTGTGCTTCATTACCTGTAGTTAAAAAATAAATTAAAAGTTTCACTTATTATTTTTTATTAAAAACAAATAAATAAAAATAAATATATATACAATTTATAGTCTCATGATCATTTTGTAACTCTCCTTCTCTATCCCAAATTATAAATTTTCTGAAATAACTTCCAAGGGCTCTAATAAAGATCTTTTAAATCTGTAGGTACCACCTACATGCCACGTTGGTTTAGCTCTGTTGGGACCTCTAATGACTTTGTTCCATCCTGCTTCAAATTCATGATCTTTTCCTTTATTTTTAACTTCTACTCCACCAATAACATTTCCATTTTCGTCTCTGTTTGCTTGTGGACTAACTTCCCAGGGATTTTTTGGGGAACGTTTGAATCTGTATGTGCCTCCTACATGCCACGTTGGTTTAGCTCTGTTAGGACCTCTAATGACTTTGTTCCATCCTGCTTCAAATTCATGATCTTTTCCTTTATTTTTAACTTCTACTCCACCAATAACATTTCCATTTTCGTCTCTGTTTGCTTGTGGACTAACTTCCCAGGGATTTTTTGGGGAACGTTTGAATCTGTATGTGCCTCCTATATGCCACGTTGGTTTAGCTCTGTTAGGACCTCTAATGACTTTGTTCCATCCTGCTTCAAATTCATGATCTTTTCCTTTATTTTTAACTTCTACTCCACCAATAACATTTCCATTTTCGTCTCTGTTTGCTTGTGGACTAACTTCCCAGGGATTTTTTGGGGAACGTTTGAATCTGTATGTGCCTCCTATATGCAACGTTGGTTTAGCTCTGTTAGGACCTCTAATGACTTTGTTCCATCCTGCTTCAAATTCATGATCTTTTCCTTTATTTTTAACTTCTACTCCACCAATAACATTTCCATTTTCGTCTCTGTTTGCTTGTGGACTAACTTCCCAGGGATTTTTGGGGGAACGTTTGAATCTGTATGTGCCTCCTACATGCCACGTTGGTTTTGCTCTGTTAGGACCTCTAATGACTTTGTTCCATCCTGCTTCAAATTCATGATCTTTTCCTTTATTTTTAACTTCTACTCCACCAATAACATTTCCATTTTCGTCTCTGTTTGCTTGTGGACTAACTTCCCAGGGATTTTTGGGGGAACGTTTGAATCTGTATGTGCCTCCTACATGCCACGTTGGTTTAGCTCTGTTGGGACCTCTAATAACTTTGTTCCATCCTGCTTCAAATTCATGATCTTTTCCTTTATTTTTAACTTCTACTCCACCAATAACATTTCCATTTTCGTCTCTGTTTGCTTGTGGACTAACTTCCCAGGGATTTTTGGGGGAACGTTTGAATCTGTATGTGCCTCCTACATACCATGTTGGTTTAGCTCTGTTAGGACCTCTAATGACTTTGTTCCATCCTGCTTCAAATTCATGATCTTTTCCTTTATTTTTAACTTCTACTCCACCAATAACATTTCCATTTTCGTCTCTGTTTGCTTGTGGACTAACTTCCCATGGATTTTTTGGGGAACGTTTGAATCTGTATGTGCCTCCTACATGCCACGTTGGTTTAGCTCTGTTAGGACCTCTAATGACTTTGTTCCATCCTGCTTCAAATTCATGATCTTTTCCTTTATTTTTAACTTCTACTCCACCAATAACATTTCCATTTTCGTCTCTGTTTGCTTGTGGACTAACTTCCCAGGGATTTTTGGGGGAACGTTTGAATCTGTATGTGCCTCCTACATGCCATGTTGGTTTAGCTCTGTTAGGACCTCTAATGACTTTGTTCCATCCTGCTTCAAATTCATGATCTTTTCCTTTATTTTTAACTTCTACTCCACCAATAACATTTCCATTTTCGTCTCTGTTTGCTTGTGGACTAACTTCCCATGGATTTTTTGGGGAACGTTTGAATCTGTATGTGCCTCCTACATGCCACGTTGGTTTAGCTCTGTTAGGACCTCTAATGACTTTGTTCCATCCTGCTTCAAATTCATGATCTTTTCCTTTATTTTTAACTTCTACTCCACCAATAACATTTCCATTTTCGTCTCTGTTTGCTTGTGGACTGACTTCCCATGGATTGTTTGGTGATCGTTTGAATCTGTAAGTACCACCTACATGCCATGTTGGTTTAGCTCTGTCGGGACCTCTGATTACTTTTCCCCAGCCTGCTTCAAAATCATGGTCTTCTCCTTTATTTTTTATTTCTACACCTCCGATAACATTTCCATTTTCATCTCTGTTTACTTGTGGACTGACTTCCCATGGTTGATCAGGCTTTTTTGTATGTTCTTCCGCTTCTATTAGTACGACAAGTATTAGAACGACTAAAGGTAACTTCATATTGAGCTGAAAATTGAAAAATAATATAATAATAATTTTCTTTTTTAATTTCTGGTGGAATTGTATTCCGTATTTTATATTTCCTCCTAGTTATAAGTACAATTTTTTCATGTTTCATACTTTTTAATCATTTTAAAAACCCCCCTTTTTTCCCCTATCTTTAGTACATACTATTTTTGAGCATTATACTAATATGTTACTTTAACTAATGTAATTATTATATATTTGGTAAGTTGTTTTACGCTTGTGATGATCTCCTTTTTTCGAACAATGTAATTTTCTAGGCCTGAGCCGAAACTAGTCACCATCTACTTTTTTCTTAAAATATATTGTGTGGTACATGACTCTGCGTTTTATTTTAATTTATTTAACATCATATTTGAAATATGGAAAGCGTTTTGGATTAAAAAAAAATAGTCTTTTTCACGTAAAAGTAACAATATAATATAAATTATTAAAATTACTAATAATAATAATTAATTTACCTGTCCAATATCCAATATTTTCTTCTGTATCTTATTTATACCACAAGTAAAGTTGAACTGATGAATATCTCATCTCGTCTCGTTTTTATATGAAAAGAATTTTACGATTAAGGGTACTTTACTTTTCCTGTTAGTAGTAGTAATGTTTATTTGTAATTTTAAGATAACTAAACTTAAACTGGTACTTTACAATATTCTTGTTATATTATCTTTTATTGTTTATAAATATTGATATTAATAAATCACAACAAACATTAATTACAACTGTTTTTTTGCATATGTAAATTACTTAACTCAGACTAAGCATGAAAAATTTTTTGATGTATCTGGTATTGGTAATAAATTCAAGGACTTAGTTAATTCTTGAAATTTTGAACGGTTTATCCCCAAATTATTATTTGATTAGTTCCACAATTATTCTCTTCTAATATATTTTATATTAGTCGGATCTCAGGAACAAATTTAATTAATATTTGAAACTTAGTATACAGGGTTACCAAAGTAAAGTTCGATACATTCATTGGTATAGAAATTTAAAAAAGTTAGTTAATATCAACAATTAAATGCGACGTTAACCTTCATGTTTTCTTGTTAATTATAAATATACAATAAGACAGAGTAGTATCAATTTGTTTTAATTGGAACATCTTGCAGTTTATTTTAGAATTTATAAAATCTTTTCGGTTAATTTGACTTATGTTAAACATTAGCCTTTGTTCCATTTTTATTTTTATTTTCAGTACTATTATTTAAGCATAAATCATCTATTTTCCCATTCCATTTTTATTAATACTACATAAATCTTAAAACTTTCTTAGTTAGATAAGTCTTATAATTTTCTTGGTTAGTTTTTACACCTTTTATAAGTTAGTAGTATGTAGGTTTTTCTTATTACATTTTCTTTATTATATAATTATTATTACCATTTAAAATAAAATTAATTAGTTCAATTATTTAGTTGTAGTCGATAATAAGTCTTAATTCACGTTTACCTTAGGCATCAAACTTTTTGGGAACAATCTAAATTGGCTTAACCATCCTGATATATACAGTATTGAAAAGCAATTCAGTTTAATATCTGTATCGAATGTTTTGTAAATTAAAATATTTTCTGCATAGTTAAAAATTAATGAATTTATGTAAATCATGAATATATATATTTATTAAAAACAGCAATAAAAAAACATGATATACTTTTTTGATAATTAAACAGTATATATATTGGACAAATGTTAACATTAACGTATACACTTCAAAATGAATTTTTATATTATTATTTTTTTAACTATATTAACAATTGTTAAAAGTGAGCTTCCTTTAAAGTGTCAAAGACCTGAAAATTGCGATGCGATACCATGTAAAGCTTGTCAGCTTAATGAGATTCCTATAATAAATATATGTAAATGTTGTCCTACTTGTATACCAAGAAAACTGTGTTTACATAAGTTAATTTGTCCTGCTATTGTGTGTCCAAAAATATATTGTCCTGCAGGTTCATCTCCAATTATATCACCATGCAGGTGCTGTCCCAGATGTGGTCCAAAATTTATAGATTAAATTTAATTTTTTTTGTTTACGTTATATGCTTTTAATATATTATATTTAAGTATTTGTATGTTTTAATATTTCATATATTTGTTGGTACTTTATTTATCTAAATAAAAAGGCTAGTTATAAATAAATAAATATTATTTTTAATTTCTTCCTGAAATAGAATCCAAAAATAACAAATTTTATCCCTTTAGCTCGCAAATATAGAACAGTGATTGGTATGTAATTTTGAATTTAGTCAAATTCGTGCACTATATATAAAAGCCAAAAAAAAATTGAAATATTTCCTTAAAAGGATATTTTATTCCTGATCTATTTCCGTTATCCTGCTGGGCTGTTGCATCTACTGCATCTCATCATATTATTAAGGAAATTTAAGATCAACAAATTATAATCCTCGTTTACTTAACAAATGTCCTTTTAAGCCTTTTTGCAGTTATTTACTTCAATTAAAATTATACTTTCAGATTTGTATAAGCTGCTTATTCTCCATGAATTATTATATAATATTATCCTGCGGGTTTTTTTATTGTAGTAATGGTTCCTGCTATTCTATCATTTTTTTTTCATGTTATATCCTGCTGTCTGGTTCTCTGCAGTCTTTTTTGTTATGTAACGCTTTCATTTTATGCTTAAGATCACTGTGCCTGTCTTCTTTGTTTATCATCAATTATGGTGATAACATAAATGTAAGTTAGTGTTTAAAAAAAAAGTGTAGTAAGAGTAATAGGTATAGACATCTACATCTAGGCATATAATGTAAGAAAACAATACACTTACGCCCAAAGATTTACAAATTGTCTGCAGAAGAATATTAATTAAGTTTAAAGGAATAAAGACCTAAATTTCGATCTGAAATTGCAACAATTTAAAATACAAATCAAAAATATTAATTTATCATATAAATAAAAATTACCATTCTATATAATGAAATAACATCCTTTCTATCAAATATAATGTCATATAATTTGATTAGGTTATGAATAAAATTAATTTGCACAGTAATGGCGGTTCTCGTATGATTTTAGATTAATAGGCAATTAGAAACCTGACCAATAAGTATTTAACTCGTATTTTTCTACTTTTTTTAAAACTTGTATTCGCCCTATAATTTAAAAAAAATCTTTGACAACTTAAGGTAGATCAGTTCAAGAAATATGCGAAAGATGGCACCAGTCAAATTTATCTAAATTCAGGTTATGGCCGACAGTTTTCTATATGTCGGTAATAGACCATTTACTATATCCCAATACTATTCTTGAACATTGCCATACAATAATTATAAGGCATTTTGTAGGAAAAAGTATGAATATAGTTGAATAACTAATTAATTGTAGCGCCATCTTAACACAAACAGAGAATTAATAGATTTAAAAGTAATGACAGGCTACTGTTTTCTCAGCTACCTAGAGACGTCACAGACATTTTTAATATTCAAAATTAAGCACACTGAACGCTAAAATTTTGCTAAATCCTGGTCTATGGTCAATGGGAGTAATAAATATATTAAAGTAAAAAAAGCTGAAAAAAAAATTATGCAAGTACCCCACAAACACAATACATAAAGAATATGAAAATAAAAATAAATTACATTTATTATTATTAAAATGAACTTTTTCATATAAACAATACCTATATATTAAAATTAAAGTAAATCTTCCAGAAAATGTGATGTCACAGATTTTAAAGATTCTAATATGCCAAATAATTTCGTTGTCCTGACAAGGCATCTCCAGGACAATAAAATAATAAATAGGGGCTTTTCTGTTTTCGGCAGAGATGCAGCAAATTTTTAGAATTACGAATTTTTGAGTTTCTTCTAGGGAGAAAATTTCCCAACGAGTTTATAATTTTTTAGGTCCAAAGACTATCCATATCTCAAATGTGGTCAAATAATGACTTAATAAAACACCCCATACGTAATAGTATATTCAGGTTTTAATTAGTGTTAAACTTAATTTATATTTAATTTAATTGTTTTTTGAATAACCCGCACTTTTGTAATCCCCAACACCTGTCAATAATCTCTAAAAATCTTTTCCACTATGTACGATTTATGCAGTTTATTACCACTATGACTAATGGTTTGGTCTTTTTCGAGTGTTTGTACTATAATAGTACCAATGATAGCAGTATTACACTGTTATACTTATTCTCTACTGGGTAGGCCTCCTTTAGGGTTGGCCCCGTGAAGTACCTATTAATTCAGAAATTATCCTTTCATCTGCACAGGTGCCGCACCATGCCGGATACAACGCTGGCACATCCTATTTTTTTCCTCATTTTTCACGAATAATGTGGCTTTTACATAACACCATGGGGTGTAACACTCATACCTTTTATTTACCTTTATAAATTTCTGTTTGTTCTTTTGCTAGTACCACTTAATCCCTACGTCTCCCCTTTTTTGCTAATTGTGCGTGCTCTTAACTCAATTTAATTAATTTTTATTATTATGATTCTACGGATTTATTGTATTTAGATTGGTAAGTTCTTGTAAATTATTCCACCCTATTCCTAATACTATGTATTATAGGCCTGATGATGGCATAAATCCGAAACTAGTCGCCGCCCATTTCGTATCAATGTAATTGAAGCCTCCTTTTTAAACAAAAGTTTATATTAAATTTGTGTTACTGGATTTAGAGATTTAATGATGAGGTATTTGACCACATTTGAGATTATGGATTTAATTCAAAAAGTGTTGGCGACAAGTTTTCGATTCTGCCATCATCAGGCCATGTTCATTGTTAGGGAAAATCTACAATCAGAAGACATAAATGACAATAAAAGTTATTAAAATGTTACACATGGTGCTGAAAAATGATATATGAGTTAAAGAGCTCTGCGTGGGAGCTCTAAATAATGTGATGTTCCAACATCCAAAAAGGGTAGAGACGTCACAAAAGTAACAAGAACATGATTAAAAATAGAAAACCACCGAGAGTGACTATGATCACAGTTATTGTTAAAAATGAATGCATCCATTACGCTCACTTTTATAAATAAAATGACGAAGAAAATACGAAACAAATGTAACAGTTTTTGGCATGTTTTTCGTATAACAAATCAAATCATTTTGGTTAATTTGAATTGTAATATTCCACGATGGATTAAGTTTGGTAAATTATAAGTCTTCTGTCATGTCGATAGTTAAAATATTGCCAAAAAAACAAAGCACTTTTTAACGGTGAGAATAATTCTAAATTGTTAACCTTGTTTTCGGAAACATATAATTTAAAATACTTGTAATTTGTGAGAATTTGATTCCTATGTACTTTGATTAATTATGTACCTTGTTAACCTGATCGGCTTGATTTTATTGTATTCCATTTAAGGAAGATATTCTGACTTGCTGTATTTTCTCCAAAAATACCCTGTAAATATAGTTGCTGTTCCACATCTAGTCCAATAAGAATAAATTAATAATTTTATTTGTGTTGTATACTTTTTAATATAATGTATTGAAACCTTCCCAAATTTTATTACGTCTTATAAAAAAACCCATACATCAAAGACGGCTGTGCAATACCCGTCGCGACGCAACGTCTTGCCGCCTACCAGCTCACCTGACACTCATGATCTGACTGTGCTTTAATTGTCGTCTCCATTTTACATATTTCATCCTAAATATTCGGTCTTCATAAAAATAAATCTAAGAATAATTATTTTCACAATGTTTTGTCTTTTGTATAGTTGGTTAGCCTGGAGGTAAATGGGTATTAACAGGATTTATCCTTTCCGTGACGCCTATCAATGAATTGTATCATTATAAATATCAAATTGCCGGTACCGACTGTGATTTCTTGTCGGCCCATACACATGATTAGGTTCAGCAAACAATCATGTTCGGCTCACTTACGGTTTTTTAAAACATGAATAATGGATATTTCATTTAAAAATATATAGGGCACTCTTAAAATACATGTTAAAATATTTGTTACATAAAATACCTGTAATAAAAGGAGTAATTATATTTTTAAAATGTATGTCAAATCAGGCGTATTCTACTTAAGTTAACAGAGGTCATGTTGAACTCAACCAGAATTAGTTATAAACGGGCCATCAGCCTACGTTTTGATTTTCAAATCCGCAGTGTTGCCAATCATATTCTAATTTATAAAATTTGTAACGAATGGAATTTAAAATAATTTTTATTTAAGAAATATATTATGGCGCTTCAATTTTTTATAGTTTAAGGGATAATAGCTACTCAGTTAAATTTTAAACGTCGATAAATCGAAAATCCTTTTGTAAAATGGGCTGAAATTTTAAATGTATATATTGGAGGGAGTTATCGATTGCATCAGAGTTTTTATTTATTAGAAGTACTTTTTGTTAAAGAGAAAAAAATTAGGCGGCCTCATAAAATTGGAATTTTGACAAATAAATATGACCTGACCTGGATAATGTCATAATAAATATGCTGTAAAAATTTTGTTTTTTGATATCAAACCGTTGTCGAAAAAGAATTTTTCAAAATTTCTTATTTATATGGATTCAGCTGCTCCTGCTTCCTAGAGGATATTGGCAGTAACTTCACTCTATACACTAGGGAGAAGATCTAAAACAATAAGGATCGGTCTGTTCCATTGATTTACGCCGCTTGCATTTCAAAATCAGATGGACGTGTATCTTCTCCCGAGTGTACAAAGTGAAGTTACTGCTAATATCCTCTAGGAAGCAGAAGCAGCTGGATCCATATAAATAAGAAATTTTGAAAAATGTTATTTCGACAACGGTTTGATATTAAGAAAAAAAATTTTTACTGCATATTTATTGTGACATTATCTAGGTCAGGTCGTATTTATTTGTCAAAATTCCAATTCTATGAGGTCACCGATTTTTTTTCTCTTTAACAAAAAGTACCTCTAAGAAATAAAAAATCGGAAGCAATCGATCACTTCCTCTAATATAAACATTTAAAATTTCAGCCTATTTTACACAAGGATTTTCGATTTTTCAATGTTTAAAGTTTAACTGAGGTGCTATTATACCCTTAATGTTCAATATATACTAAGAATAAAAATTAACTAACATTTTTGTTTACAATTTATTATATTGTATTTTTCAATATTTTAATTGTATGATCGCACCGCAGTTTGTCAAAACCACGACAGAAAAGGAAGAAAAATATTTATAATTTTCGGACAAGGATATCTCAAGAAGCAAATTTGGTAACAAATTAAAATTTTGGCAAAATAAATTACTTAATATTATCTAGTGATTCTCTCGTTTTTAAATTTTAATTCCTTGTAGTTTCCGAGAAAAAACATCAAGGAGCTTTAAATTTCAAAATTTCATAATGCAAATGCATGAATCCATCAATAGCACTATTATGAATATAATAGCCAAATTTGAGAACTTAATATCTTTTTAATGATTTTTTAAAATTGGAAAAAAATTAACAGCTAAAATGCCTCGTTAAGTGGTGCCTCCTGGTGTAATGAACTTGTACCTTAATATTTAGTATTAACATTTTGATAATTTAACATTAAAAAATAAGATATCAATAATTTGCATAACAATAATTACCCTTTCTATAATTTAAAGCCGTATATATAAATATAGTGAAATATTGCCATATATATCAATATATCAAACTTATACACTTTAACATGAATTTTCATATCATTATCTTTTTAACTTTATTAACCGTCGTTGCAAGTGATATTTCCAAAATTAAGTGTCAAAGACCTGAAGATTGTGCTGCGATACAATGTAGAGTTTGTAGACGAGATGAGATTCCTTTAATATCTCGATGTAGATGTTGTCCAACTTGTATTCGAAGAAATCTTTGTTTGCCGAATAAAATTTGCTCTGTGGTATGCCCAGAAATAGATTGTGCTAATGGGTCGGTCCCAGTTATCTCAAGATGCGGCTGTTGTGCCACATGTGTTCCAATACAAAAAAATTAAATTGCATTTAATTGTATTTTATTACAATTTTTTTTTACTATTTAATATTTGTTTGTATTTTTTTTTTTGTGTAACTAAAATGGATAATTGAAAATAAATAAATATTGATTTGACGTTTTAATGTTTTTTAGAAATAGGAACCAATATTTTAAAATTTGATCAATATTGGTGAAAATTAACCAGGTAGTAAAAAAATGATTTTATTTTTTCATATTGTACTTTATTATTGAAAATAACGTCTGTCGTAACAGTAGACATTCCTTCCTCAACTCACTCTTTCGAAGAACGTGATCGATCCCAAATCGAACTCCTCATCCTTTGTTTTTTTTACAACGACTAAAATGGACACCCTAATGTTTACTACCAAATAATTTACGACAAAAGAAAATACCGCAAAATTTTCCATGGTGTCTCGAGCTGAATTCTTTCATGATTGTGTTAGAGGTGGGCTTATGCTGCTTTGATTTTAACCAAAACAATTTGTGTTTTTTGTGAAGTACTAAACTTCAGTTGAAATATTTAATTATCACAGAGTAACAGCTTTATTAGTCATTACAAGTAATTGTTAATAATTTGAAATTAAAACCAAATTGTATTAATAATTTACACATTTAGAGTTTAAGAACCGAACATTCCCCATTTATTGACCATTAAACCCACTTATACATATTTTAATAAAAGAAAATCTTTGAAATTCACAATACAAACAAGTTTTATCAATGAAAAGTTTAAAAATTGAATGTTTTCATTTTTAATTTACTTTGTTTAAAACTGAAGCCGGTAAAATTACCGGGATAAATACATTATTTGTTGAATCCTGATATATTATTAGTCGGGAAAAAGGTAATAAATGCTATTTTGTGAAAGATTAGACGGACGCTAACGGAATGTTGCTTGAGAATGTTTAAGCTAATAAAATTAATTTTAGCGTTAGCGATTAACATTAAAAAAATAAAATAAAAAGATGATCATTATTTTGATTACCAGCTCAATTTCTAGAAACTTTTAATTGGAAGCGTTGTGAAGCGAAAAAATTGATAATAGGAGACAGAATTTTGTTTGTAATCCAAAAAAAAATAAGTTTATACATTAAAAATTAGAAAAATTTGCACAAGTACTATTTGGTAGCATATGAGAAAAATGTATACAAGGTTATCAAAAGTACGCAAACTTTGATCACCGTGTATACATTTTGTTCCTATGTCACTCAAAAACTTAAGTTAGGGTCATGTAAGCCGTTTTATCCGATTTTGTGTCGTTTGGCCGGAGCAATCACATAAACTTGAAAAAATGCGATTTTCAATTGTGTAAGAGGTTTTTGAAATCACCTTCTCAAGATGAATCTAAAAATGTAAAAAAATACAGGATGTATCATTTAAAATAACAAAGTTGGTCGTTACTTTTGGAACACCCTGTAGAGACCGAAAATTGAAAATATTTTATTTAGATGTGGCACAACGACAAACCCCTATATACAATTTTTAATAAATATCGTGTAAACAGTTTTCAATACATAGAAAATTTAAACTAGTCGTGATACACACTGTATGTTTTCACTTTCATAACTAAACTAACTTTGATTGATTTGCTCACGCTGTATTATTAATTCATCAAAAAATTTGAATTTCTAAATCCATTTGACATCTAAATTGCAAAAAAATATTAAAAATATTAAAAATACACAGAATATACAAGAATACGTAAATTATGACAAACAAATACCTTATTAATTTTCACATCCTGTAGTATTAATTTCTAACTGCAATAAATATTGTCAAATTTCTAAAAAATATTAAATACATACAGGATGTTGCCAAAAATACGTAATTTATGAATAAAAAATTTCTTATTAATGTGCACACTAAGCAGTATTAATTTAACAGAAAATTTCAATTTTGATAGTAGTTTCTAAATACATTTATTAAATTGCTATAAAAATATCAAAAATGTACAGCATGATGCCAACAATAATTAACTTATAATTCCTTTTGAACTGGAACCCATTTTCCTTTGCCCTATGATTCCCACTATTCCTATCCTTTACGGTTTACCCAAAATACATAAAACTTACGTACCCATCAGTCCAGTAATCAGGTTCCTTAATTCTCCAGTTTCAAACTCGCTAGTTTCTTAAACCGTATCTTTAAAGAGATAACCAAATTTGATAACCAATATACCATTAAAAATTCCACTGATCTAGCTAAACGTCTATCTAACAATTCCAATTTCCCATAACTCCTTTCTTCTCTCCCTCGATGTCTCTAATCTCTTGGACGAATGCATACAGCTAGTCAATTTCCTCCTCCGTAATAACAAAGGTAACCCTACTATTTCCAAAGATCTTATGTCCCTTATTACTTTAGTGCTCAATCAAAACTTTTTTCCAATTCAATAATCAATTCTTCAGAAAAACTTTTGGCGTAACTATGGTCTCGAACCTTTCACCTCTTCTAGCAGAAATCTTTATGAACAATCTCGGATCCACTTTTCTTCACAATTCTTCTTTCATACAAAATATTCTCTTTTATGCCCGTTGCGTGAATGACTGCGTCTAGTTCCCTTTTGGAGGTTTTCGGAGAAAACTCTCATCTTTTTATCTTACCTCAACATTCTTCGCCCCGCATTGAATTCGTATCTAATTTGCCTCTTGCCTCTTTAACAGTTTTCTTTTCATAGACTTTTGCATTTACTTCCTAACTAAATATCACTAAATAATTGACTGTTAACAATAATTATCCCCTACAATTGATTAATAAGTAATATGTCAGGTACTTCTCTAAATTTAAATTTAACTCCCCGCACCGTCTTGGTATGTCCCAAACAGATAGGACATTTTCAGGTTCTTTACATGTGTTATGTAAAATTTTATGTATAATTTCCAAAATCTTTTAAAAACATAAATATACCATTTTGATAATTTTCAATCGTTTCTAGTAAATTCTAAGGACAAAATTCCGTCACTCAACAGTTCAAGATTTTATAAGCTCTGCTGTGCTGAAGGCACTTCTGTCTATATTGATCAGTCAGATAGAAGACATTCAACTAAAATTAAAGAACACATTAGAACCATTGATAAATATAAAGACACAGACATTACCAACACACCTTCTTCATTTGCCAACCACATTATTTCCTGTAAACATTCTTTCTCTGTTTCTGACTTCAAATTTCTCCACGATTGCCAGGCTTAACCTTCTTGAGATGTTCGAAACAACTCTTGTCTCTGTCAATTTCAATTACCTAAATAAATAACTGCGTCCTAAAGAATATTACATCTTTTTATCTGACTCTTTTAGATACATTATTTGATTTTAGGGAATTTTCTCTCCCCTTACCGACGTTCCCCAAACTTTTAACAACTTTTCTTCTTTTAGTTTGATCCCCATCGCTTCACCTTTACAGCTCCTTTCTCTCCTGTGGCCCTTTATTTACATTTTCTGATCCTTATTCTAACCTCTCTCTTTCTCTTGACATCTGTCAACGTCTACTTCTTCTTTCTTTTCTTTTTACTTCTTCTTTTTTGCTCTTCTTTTTCGTCTTTCTACGGTACCTGTACCAGCAAGCGTTTTTTTAAATTTTTGTTTCATTGGCTATTTATAATAATGTTTCAAAAATTTTTTATTAATACTTCCCTCTCCCACTTTGGGTGTAATTTACGAGTGTCATTTGTTAACACGTTTATCCATTTGGTCAGTCTCATAGTAGCTAACCAATTTGACGTGCTGCCTTGAATACATTTATTTATTGCTTCTAAGTTTCTGTGCAACCATGTTCGGTTCCCTTTTCTCCTTCGTTTGCCCCCACTTATGGTAGCTTACCCCTACGGGTACAATTACTATTGTGAGCTCTCGGCCCCATGTGGGTTATTTCAGCTAAAAAGTACACGCCTTCTTTGGCTTAATTACAACGGTTTTTATAAATTTTTTATATATAAGTAAATTTAACACTTCTTCATTATTTTCAATACCATTAATGGGTCTCACCTTTGGTGATTTATATTTTTATTTCGAATAGTAATAAATAATGGGAAGTTGAGCTTTGCTGTTGCTTTTTATAATTTACTAATTTTGAACGATTTCTATATATAGGCCTGATGACGGTCTGTGACCGAAACTAGCTGCCTTTCTTATTCAAAATTGTTGTGGTACCTGACTTTGTGCTTTATTTCTTGTAAATAACTCTTTAGTTTGAACACCCTGTAGTATTAACATGACAGAAAATTTTATTTATAATATTGGTTTCTACATTTAATAAACTTTATTAAATTGCTACAAAAATATTAAGAATATACAGGATGATGCTAACAATATGTAAATTAAAAATAATAAATAAATAATTAATTTGCACATTCTATAGTATTAATTTGAGAGAACATTTTACATGTAATGATACATACTGAATTTAATAAACTTTTCGAAGTTCCAGCAAATATTTGAAAAATGTACAGGATGATGCCAAGAATACATAAATTATGAATAAGAAATGCCTTATTAATTTGGACACTCTGTATTGTTACTTTGGGTGGAGCCCATTTTGGCGCAACTGTCAGATATACCTGAAATTAATTCTTTGTCTCTTCTAAAGGTGTAGCCTTTCTGGTCGTGAAAGCTGGATTAAAGATTCCAGGTAAATGAAATAGGAATCTTTAAATATTAATAATATTTTTTTCAATTTCGGGTTATTCCTAGATACAGCTTAAAAAATGTATGCGTAATTGCTACTAAACAATTAGAAATATACAGGATAATGCCATAAATATATAAATTTTGATTAAAAAATACCTTATTCATTTACACACGCTGTAGTGTTAATTTGACAGAAAATTTTACTGTTATTAATAGTTTCTAAAATAGTCAAGAAATCTACAGGATGAGGCCAAGAATACATAAATTATGATTAAAAAATAACTTATTAATGTGCACACCCTGTACTGTTCATTTGACAGAAAATTTTACATTTAATAAAAGTTTTTCAATTTAATAAGCCTTATTACAATATAAATATCAAAAATATAGAGGATGATGTCAGGATTTTTTTTCATTAAAAAAAATTTTTTTTTGTTACTTGTGTTTTTTTAATTACAGTAATATTTTGCAAAAACAAAACAATTAATAAATATATAATTTTAAATTAGTGACGTTTATTATTGAAATATAGTTAAAATTTAAAGATATGTTTTCTGTCTCGATTATGATCTCAACCCTACTTTTCTGCAAATATTTTTTTTTGATTTATGGTTCAACTGATTTATTTTTTAAAGAATGAAACAACTCTTAGTCATACCATAATTTTTTTTTTTTAATTGTGGAATGACTTACCGTTGTTTTATTCTTTATTGAATATTACGCCACATTTTAGTATAGATAATATTTTGTTTTTAATTTATTTTTATATAAATAATTGTGATAATAATATATAATATTTATAACTGTACCCATTAACTTTATGAAACCTCAGGGATCCCTTTTATATTATTTAATATTTATATGAATAATTTACATTAATTTAACAAGTAAAAAATTTATAAATATAGCCAAAGATAAAGATATAAATAATATTGAAACAATTTTTTATAATTTGGCAATTAAAAGTATTTTGTGAATTACCTTAATAATTTAAGGGCATATATAATGGTATAATGTCAATATTCACCACTTAAATTTCCACACTTGAACATGAAGTTTTATATTATAATTTTTTTAACTGCATTAACTATTGTATGTTCTCAAAAATGCCAAACACCTGAAGAATGTGCTTTAATAGATTGTGTACCTTGTGGACCTGATGAACATGCTTTAAAACAACGATGCAGATGTTGCCCAATTTGCATTCCGAAAAAAGAGTGTTTGCCAAGGAAATTTTGTCCTTTCGAGAAGTGTCCAAAACTTGTATGTCCTGTAGGAGCGTCCCGGATTATTCCAAAATGCAGTTGTTGTCCCACGTGTGGTCCAATAAGAATACATTAATACTTTTGTAGTATGATGTATGTATGCTATTTATATATACACAAATTTTTAATTTTTTGGGTAATTAAAACAGGTAATTGTAAATTATTATGAAAGAAAAACAACAAATGTTTATAATGACCTTTGATTAGTGGTAAACTTTCATTAGTGAGGGATTGGCTTACTATGATTAGTTCTAATTATTTATTTGGATTCACCATAAAAAGGTAAATAAAAAATTGGATAGCAAAAATTTGTGCCTATTAAGACTAAAAAGTTATACATAGTCTAAAGTTTTATATGTTAAATTTTTTCTTATGTCTGTAGAATTAAAAATTTTGTTTTCAGATTTTGATTACGCATAAAAAATCTAAAAAGTTGTACCTATTAAGACAAAACAATGACAGCGATCTGAAATTTTAAAATTTGTGAATTTTTTTTCTTGTTTATGTAAATTGTAAAATTTGGATTTCAGGTTTTGATTAAGCATAGAAAAGTTTATAACTAAAAATTTGTGTCTATTAAGACAAACAGGTTTAAATAATTTAAAAATTTTGCGATTTTTACTTTCCTAACCTAATACAGTTGTATAGAAGGAAAGTATTGCAATCATGATTTTTTGGCCATACACAGATTTTAATGAATCTTTACATTTTGAGGTAACCTGAATCCATTTCTACCATTTTTAGCATGATGTCTATGTGCCTGAACCGATTTAGATAAAATTTTATATATTTTTATGAAAAATTACAGAAAATCGAAATTATAGAACATAAAATTATCTACACATTCTGTCGTTATTGTTTTTTCGAATTTCGGATAATTTCGCCGCTAGAGGGAGCGAAAAAATATGTATTTGGAGTTTTTGTTAAATTTTGAGCCAAAATTATGGATTTTTTATAAAAAATTAAGGGAAATCAAAATTGTCCTAAAAATTTTGTCTTTACTTTTTTCCTGAATTTCGCATAGTTTGGCCGCTAGTTTTTATTTAAATTTGAAATAATTTTTTTCTTATTAAACTATTTTTTTGGTTAAATTTTAATACTAAAAATTTCAAAAAAAATACTGTTAAATTTGTAATAAACAAATCTAAAGTTATGATTTTTTTTTAAATTTTATTACAAAAATTGTGGAATTTTTAAAAAATGGCTCAAAAAATATGATATTTCATTACGCTTTTAAATTAAACTGAATTATTTTTAAAATATTCAAGATATTAAAATTGGATTTGCACCATTCGAAATATAAATTTACAATGTCTTTTATTTTCTTCGAATTTAGAATTGTCATTAGACTAACCGAAAAACATCAAAAAGTTTTATATGTGTGAATAATTTGTGTAATATTTGTAAAAGTTATATTTAAAATGTAAAAAATTCAAAGGGATATGCAATTTTGACAACAAAATAATTTTTATTTAACTAACTTTATTAGTTCATCTTGATCCAGAAAACATGAAAAAAACGTCTGTTTCTTTTTTTGAATAAAATTTAATGAAATTTTAAATATTTATTGATTTTAAAATTATTCAGAAAAGCTTTTAATTTGTTTTATGGTAAATATTAACATTAAAAATTAAAAAAAAAAAATTTGTAATAAAAATTTTTATAACTGTGATTTTTTAAAAATTTTATTACAAAAATTGTGGATTTTTTAAAAAATTGCTAAAAAAACGATTTTAAAAACAATTGAATAACATTACATATTACAGATATTAAAATAGGATTTGTACCACATGAAAGGTAATAAAAACTTTAAATTAAAAATATATTTTAGTTTATTTGAATTAAAAATTGTAATTGTTATGACCAAAATAAAGATTTTTTTAATTTTATCAAAAAATAGAAAACAATTAAAAAAATTATATAAAATGGCTTAAAAACTACTATGTGTGAATTATTTCATAATTTTAAAATAATATTTGTGGAAGTTATAGCCAAACATGTTAAAAGTTAAAAAAATTCAATGAATTTTTGATAATTTGATGTTTTTTTATTTTTTTAAACTAACTTTATTAATGTATTTTGAGGGAAAAACCTAAAATAATTGATTAAAGAATTATTTTTCTATTCGTGTTCTGAAAGTTGAGTGGGATTACCCCTCTTTATTTTCTTCTTTTGGTGTAAAAGTAAAAATATATATAGAACTACTTTACAATAAATTTTATTACAAAAAAATTATATATTTATGTAAAACGATCAATAATCGAAAATTGTCAATCAAGTCCGTTAATATGAGTTGATGTCCTGAATCTGTCACCGATTATGGTTGAAACCTAAAAAAAAAAAAATATATAAATTAAAACGCTAACTTGGATGGGATTCTGTATTCAGATTGTGACAATTCTTTAATTTCTTTTTTTTATCATTTTATTAAAATTTTAAAGTAAGTAAACGTTCTATCTACCGGCTGATAACTGGTAAACAGTATTACTTAATGTCGCTTGCAATGTTCGAATTTACTATTATGTCATTACTAATGGAAGAAAGGAAAACAATTGACAAGCGGACAAAAAAAGAAATAAGATAAAAAGATGTAAAATAAATATAAAAATAGAATGTAGCTGTTGAGACAAATGTATAAAATAGTGAATGAGAAAGTATTGGAGAACAAGATAAAGAACAACAGAAATAAATAATAAATAAATAAAAATAAAATTAAAACCAAGAACTACGAAATCAAATCTAAAATATAAAACAAATATGCAAAATATGCAGCAAAATTTTTTGTTTCATTATATTGTAAAAATATTTACTTACATTATCCTTTTGCACAAATCGGACAACAAGAACACTTCAAAAATTTTAAGACCTCATTTTTTTCACAAAGCGGTGGCATACATTCTGGGCAAAGTGGCTTTCCACATGATGGGTCTAATTTTCTTCCAGCGTCGACAATGTTTGTCGAAATTACAAAAATACACACTAATAGAATTACGAATTTCATCTTGAATGGTTAGTAAACTACGTATGTTTTCAAGGATTAAATTATTTATATTTATATATTAAATGCAGAACTGTTTTCAAATACAGATCCGTCTTCAAAAATATTAGAATATTAAAAAGTAATATTTAGGAAATACATTTTATTTTTGATGTTTCGGTATCTGAATATAAAAGGAAATTTTCATTTCATCCATGGAATGTCTTTACGACTTAATACAAAAAAATCAAATTTTAGTTATATTATATAATTGTGGTAATTTGTTAATAAAAATCCATTTTGTATATTTTTTAATGAACATCCAGAATTAATAAAAGTCGGCTGTGTCACCCCAGGCTCGGCTGTAGAGAATAGGATTATTTTAATTACAAAACATTAATATTGCATTAAGTTGTGGAACAAATTTTAAATAGCAAGCCGATTGATAATTTAATGTCGATAACGAGATAAGCAGGCGCATGCACACAATATATAGAACACTGCTACAATTAGGATCTCCTTAACATGGGTGAAATCTGGAAAAAGTTTGATACAAAAATTGTAGGAAATTGTATACTAAAACTTTGCACAATTTTGCACTAAAGTGTATTGTTTGTCCTTAAAATTTGGAAAACCTATGGAAATCCAACATGCAGATTTTTTGCGCGCCCTCAAGTGTATTGGTTGTCCTTAAAATTTAAAAAATGGCATAAAATCTTACATGTTTAATCAAGCAATGTCGGCTTTGAGGACCTTCTACTGTACCATTCGATGCACCGGCGGTGGTAAACTGGGCGCGAAGTTTACCTGCTCTATAATCTGGACAGGTAAACTGGGCGCGATGATTTTAGAGTCCGTTTAATCCCACAGGTAAATTAGGCGCAAGATTAAATTGTTCTTATGCGGGTGTTATATAATTGAATAGTAATATTTAAACAAGTTAATATATTATGCATGAGATTTTTTTTTTAAATTCTTATTTTTTTTCCAAAGTATATTAGATTTTTTTATGACACTGCATAGACACATTTTTGAACATTTTTCCTCTTTCAATATTGAAATTCAATTATGAAGAGATTTCGGCTAAAACAGAGATTTTGAATAAAAAAAGGTTTTCGGCAAAAAAGGGCAGATTTCGTCTAAAAAATGGGAGATGTCGTCTAAAAAATGAGGATTACGTCTAAAAATGGAGAAATTTCATCTTAACAAGGGGATTTTGGCTAAAAAGATAAGAATTTCGCTAGAAAAGGTGAAATTTAGACTAAAAAACTGAAAATTTTGCTTAAAAAGTGGAGATTTTCGCTGAAAAATGGGATATTTCGGCGAAAAGGGGCGATTTCAGCTAAAAAATGTGAGATTTCATCTAAAAAAGGGTAAATTTTATCTAAAAAAGGGGAGATTTCGTCTAAAAATGGGGAGATTTTAGATTAACAAGGGGATTTTGATTAAAAATAAGAGAATTTTGCTTGAAGAGAGAATTTTGATTAAAAAAAATGAGAGATTTTGTCTAAAAACGGGAGATTTCGGTTAAAAAAAGGGGAGATTTCAGATTAACAAGGGACTTTGACCAAAAATAAGAGAATTGTATTAGAAAAGGGAAAACTGAGATTTTTTGCTTAAAAAGGGGAGAATTTGGCCAAAAAGTACGAAATTTTGGCTAAAAGATAAGAAATATGAATCTGGTCACTTTTATTTTTCATTTTACGTCAAAGTTTTCGTATTTTTATTCATTATCCTATAAGCCGCTTAAGAAAGGTCCCGCGCCCAGTTTACATGTTAGGATCAAAAATAATTTTACAACTTCATTTAAAGGGATTATTTTCTTGCCCAGTTTACATCCGTCCCGAGGCACACACTGACCCTTCACGACAAATGTCAGCTTGATTGGTCAAATGGTTCGGCAGTTATCGCGGAATATTACACACAGACAGACCTTACTCTGGAAATGGTTTCAATCTTTTTGGGGGACCTCAAAATGGATATTTCCATCGATATCTCGAATTCTTTTTTTCTCGTTCACTATACTTTCCCTTTGATGGGACCGGGAAAGTAATATTATATTAAAAAAATATTAATTGTCAACTAGACAAAGAATTAATTGGTATGATGAAGATTAAAACTATTTTATTATTAATTTAATTTTAAAACCATAAGCCGGTTCTGGTATATTCGTCAAACATAAACAATAAATTTAATCTTTCCAAGTAAAATGAAGTAAAACAAAAGATATGTTGTTATTCCCCTTTTCTTTTAGTTAACATTGTTATTATAATTTTAATCTAAATCATTATTTTTTATCAACCGTATTAAAATTGCAAATTTTACAACGTTGACTTATAATTTAAAAAAAATGAAAATGTAAAATGCAATTTCCACAAAAACATTTGATTACAATGATAAGCACTTGAATAAAATATAGAATGATGTCTATAAAAATGGCGATTGACGTTGGATTTCGTTTCTGTGATCAAAAAAAATAAATCAAAAATTGTGGCCTAATTAGACAAAAATGTTGTATAAAGTTATAAAAATTGAGATTTTCTAAAATTGAGATATTAGATATAAATTTAACAAAAAATGTAAACAATAAATTATTTTACAAAAAAAATTGTTCTTATTAAGATAAAAAAGCTTTAAAATTTGTGATTTTTTTTCTTATTTGTGTTAAATTTAAAATTCTTATTTTATATTATATATTTAAAAAAAAAATTAAATACAGAAAATGAGAACAAGCAAATGAAAGAAATGACAAATGTGCAAAACAACGAAGAAATACTGCCACTAATAAGGGAAGAGATAAAACCGCAACAAAAAAACGGGAAGTCCCCTGGAAAAGACAAAATGGAGCCAAAACTTATTAGATATGGCGGAGACGCATTAACAACAAAAATCTACCAGCTAATAACTAACATATGGGAACAAGAGACAATGCCTGAAGCGTGGAAAATGGCAATATTGGTACCAATTTGTAAAAAAGGGAAAAAACGAATGTACGAGTTATAAAGGGATCGTATTACTGAACACAGTGTACAAGATAATGACAAAAAGTATAGAAAAAAGATTGAAGGAATGTGGAGAAGAATTGTTTGGAGATTACCAATGCGAGTTTAGAGCAGGAAGATCAGTAATGGACCATATTTTCACTCTGAAGCAAACGCAAAGAATGGGATAAGAACACGGTGAACCAATATATTCAATTTTTATTGACTTACAAAAGACTTATGACACTGTTAAAAGAAATCACCTGTATAATATTATGAATTACCTCAACATTCCGAAAAAACTAATAAATCTCATAAAAATGAAACGAAGATTAAAGTAATCCAGAAAACATCAAACATGTTCTAGACAAACACTGGACTGGACCAAACAAAGAGGTCCACTGTCCAATACTCTGTTTAATATTATATTGGAATGGATATTACTATAAAGTAGAATAAACATAACAGGGACACTAAAAAAAAGAACAACTGTTGGTATACGCCGATGATGTAGTAATATTGTCAACATCAGCAAAAGAGCTAAAAAGTACCTGCAAAGCTTTCATAGAGTGTTAAAGACTAAAATTCTATAGGCATTAAATGATTTTGGACAAAGTGTCCTAAAAGAGTAATATATACCCATACTTATAAAAAGGATATTGCAGACCTTCTTTTAATAAATATATCACTTTTGTTTATTTCATATTTTATTGATTTTACTTTCATGGACCCATCAAAGGGGAAGTAAGGTGAACGAGCAAAAAAAAAATCGAGATATCGATGGACATATCCATTTTGAGGTCCCCCAAGAAGATTGAGACCATTTTCAGCGTATGGTCTGTCTGTGTGTCTGTGTTGGTTAAATATACATGTAACAATTTTTTGCTTTATTTAAATTTTAAGGACAAACAATACATTTTAGTGCAAAATGTTGTAGTACAAAATTTTAGAGCATAAAATTACCTACAATTTTTGTCTTAAGCCTTTTCCAAAATTTCCAATAGTTGCGCCACTAGAGGGCGCGTAAAAAATGTGCATATATGTTTTCTATAGTTTTTCTTAATTTTGAGGACAAACAATACATTTTAGTGCAAAATGTTATAGTACAAAGTTTTAGAGCATAAAATTCTCTATAACTTTTGTCTCAAACTTTTTCTAAAATCTCCAATAGTTGCGCCACTAGAGGGCGCGTAAAAAATGTGCATGTATGTTTTCTCTACTTTTTCTTGATTTTGAGGACAAACAATGCATTTTAGTGCAAAATTTTCTTGTGCAAAGTTGTAAAGCATCAAATTTTCTTTAACTTTTATGTTTAACTTTTATCGAATTCCTCATAGTTTCGCCGCTAGATGGCGAGAAAAATACACATTTAAAATTCCCTACAACTATTGTATGAAAATTTTTCCCGAATTCCCAATAGTTTTCACACATGATTTTAGGAGATCCTAATTGTAGCAGTGTGATATACAACGTGCGCATGCGCAGCTTATGTCATTACCAACATTGAAATATTAATTCACCATGAGCTCGCTATTTTTAATATGTTCCATAAATTAATGTAATGATTAGTATTTTATAATTAAAATAATGATAATAAATAACATATTCTTTACGGTCGAGCCGGGAAAGTCCTGGGGTGACACAGCCGATTTTTTTTTATCACTACGGCCAAATTGTTGTTCGTTTTTCTTCTTAAGAATGCCAACCCAATAACCAGATTTGTTACCTCTTGACTTAAAAAAGTTAAACGTGACATTTCATGGAATTGAAGTCCCTCCTTTTCTCTTTCCTTTTTATGGTGCTAACCTAATTGTAGCATGTGCTACCGGAATCAATCGATTACGGATTTAAAGGCTAAAAAAGAAAGAGTTTCCTAAACTGTATATGTAGAATACCGTACATTTTTTAAGGTGGATATATGAAACACTGTTTGTAGAAAATCACAAGTAATGTCATCCAACAACCTAGGTAAGTTTTATGCCTAATTTATGATCGCTTTCTGTAATTCTTCTCTCGAAAGTTGTATATACATATATATTTTCTCTTCTTTCTTTTTTGGTACACTTACAGCAAAAAGGAGTATATCAATTCGTTGATGATTTAAGCGTTCCCAAGCGCTATCAGCTTGCTGTCTCATCTGTTTTTATTTTATTCTTTTATGCTTTACCACTGCTTTTTGGCTAGCTTAAGAAAGGATCTAATTCATTCAGAGCCTTCGTCCTTCCATGTTTGATTCGTTAAACGAGTGATCTGTGATAGGGGCATAGAGGACATTATTCTGGAATCAGCTCACCCAACAAGCAAGATCTTTCCATTTACTGAACTGTTGCCTCTTGTTCTACAAGTATTTAAAATAATAGAAGTTAAATTATATGAATCTCATTAATCTTAGGACTTACGTGATATTTAAGTTTAAATGTTGGTAATAATTTAGTGTTTTTGATAAATAGCTGATAGTTAGAATAGATCGTAATTTAGTATCAAATAGATACTTGTAATGTAAGAGAGACTAATTTTTAAACCCAGAAGTAGATTTAGGAATCTAAAAAGGATTCCTTGTTTAATTAATTAAAAAACATTACTAATAATAATTAACAATAAACAAGTAGAACTAATTGGTCAAGCATATTTGTGTTAAAGATTTCACTCTCACTCAAGAAAACAATTTTAAAATATTTCATAATATAAAAATGACAGAATAGACTTAGTTCAAATGTAACTTTCATTTTCTAAACTGGGTAATGAGGATGTAAGTGTCGTGCATTCTATCCGAGCAGTCGTAAAAAAACAGTATCTTTTTTTATTTTGTTGGTCATATTTTTTTTGTATAAAAATATAAAGTAAAGAAAACCTCAGTAAAAGTACCAAATAACTCTTGAGCCAAGAAATTTTAAAATTTGTGATTTTTTTTTATTATTTCTGTAAAATTTTAAATTCTTATTTTATATTTGGATTTAGCATTAAAAAAGTAAACAAAAAATTAGTTTGTTATAAATATGTGAATAAAGTTGTAGCGGTGACAAATTTTAAAATTTGTAATATTTTATTCCTGTTTGTGTAAAATTTAAAATTCCTTATTTTAGATTTAGATCAGTACAAAAAAATATACAAAAACTGGTTTAGCAATAATTTGTGCCTTTTAAGAAAAAACATTAACAGGTGTCTGAATATTTTAATTTTGTGGCATTATTTTTTGATTTGTGTAAAATTTAAAATTCTCATTTTATATTTTGAATTAGCAGAAAAAGTAAACAAGAAATACGAAAAGTTTGTACCCATTAAAACAAAACCGTTATAGGGGTTTAAAATTTTTAAATTTGTGATTTTTTATTTGTAAAAAATAAAAGCATGAATGTAATTGTTAAAAATGGTGTTGTAGCAGAATATAATAAATTGTTTTCCGAAACCTAATAATAATAAGAAATACAATAATAAATTAGTTTAAAATTTTTATTAATACAAAAAAATAAATATAATAAATATTAACTGTACAATTTTTATTTAGTGCAAAATTGGTTCTTCTGCTTTTCTAACATCATTCCAATTTATGTATCTATCGCCTTCTGCAGTAATTTCTAATGGTTCTTCTAAGAATCTTTTAAATCTATAAGTACCGCCTATATGCCATGTAGGTTTTGCTCTATTTGGGCCTCTAATCGCTTCAAATTCATGATCTTTTCCTTTATTTTTAACTTCTACTCCTCCAATAACATTTCCATTTTCGTCTCTATTTGCTTGTGGACTAACTTCCCATGGATTGTTTGGTGATCGTTTAAATCTGTAAGTACCACCTACATGCCACGTTGGTTTAGCTCTGTTAGGACCTCTGATTACTTTGTTCCATCCAGCTTCAAATTTGTGATCTTTTCCTTTATTTTTAACTTCCACTCCTCCAATAACATTTCCATTTTCGTCTCTATTTGCTTGTGGACTAACTTCCCATGGATTGTTTGGTGATCGTTTGAATCTGTAAGTACCACCTACATGCCACGTTGGTTTAGCTCTGTTAGGACCTCTGATTACTTTATTCCATCCAGCTTCAAATTCGTGATCTTTTCCTTTATTTTTAACTTCTACTCCTCCAATAACATTTCCATTTTCGTCCCTATTTGCTTGTGGACTAACTTCCCATGGATTGTTTGGTGATCGTTTAAATCTGTAAGTACCACCTACATGCCATGTTGGTTTAGCTCTGTTAGGACCTCTGATTACTTTATTTCATCCAGCTTCAAATTCGTGATCTTTTCCTTTATTTTTAACTTCTACTCCTCCAATAACATTTCCATTTTCGTCTCTATTTGCTTGTGGACTAACTTCCCATGGATTGTTTGGTGATCGTTTAAATCTGTAAGTACCACCTACATGCCACGTTGGTTTAGCTCTGTTAGGACCTCTGATTACTTTATTCCATCCAGCTTCAAATTCGTGATCTTTTCCTTTATTTTTAACTTCTACTCCTCCAATAACATTTCCATTTTCGTCTCTATTTGCTTGTGGACTAACTTCCCATGGATTGTTTGGTGATCGTTTAAATCTGTAAGTACCACCTACATGCCATGTTGGTTTAGCTCTGTTAGGACCTCTGATTACTTTATTCCATCCAGCTTCAAATTTGTGATCTTTTCCTTTATTTTTAACTTCTACTCCTCCAATAACATTTCCATTTTCGTCTCTATTTGCTTGTGGACTAACTTCCCATGGATTGTTTGGTGATCGTTTAAATCTGTAAGTACCACCTACATGCCACGTTGGTTTAGCTCTGTTAGGACCTCTGATTACTTTATTCCATCCAGCTTCAAATTTGTGATCTTTTCCTTTATTTTTAACTTCTACTCCTCCAATAACATTTCCATTTTCGTCCCTATTTGCTTGTGGACTAACTTCCCATGGATTGTTTGGTGATCGTTTGAATCTGTAAGTACCACCTACATGCCATGTTGGTTTAGCTCTGTTAGGACCTCTGATTACTTTATTCCATCCAGCTTCAAATTTGTGATCTTTTCCTTTATTTTTAACTTCTACTCCTCCAATAACATTTCCATTTTCGTCTCTATTTGCTTGTGGACTAACTTCCCATGGATTGTTTGGTGATCGTTTAAATCTGTAAGTACCACCTACATGCCACGTTGGTTTAGCTCTGTTAGGACCTCTGATTACTTTATTCCATCCAGCTTCAAATTTGTGATCTTTTCCTTTATTTTTAACTTCTACTCCTCCAATAACATTTCCATTTTCGTCCCTATTTGCTTGTGGACTAACTTCCCATGGATTGTTTGGTGATCGTTTAAATCTGTAAGTACCACCTACATGCCAAGTTGGTTTAGCTCTGTTAGGACCTCTGATTACTTTATTCCATCCAGCTTCAAATTCGTGATCTTTTCCTTTATTTTTAACTTCTACTCCTCCAATAACATTTCCATTTTCGTCTCTATTTGCTTGTGGACTAACTTCCCATGGATTGTTTGGTGATCGTTTAAATCTGTAAGTACCACCTACATGCCACGTTGGTTTAGCTCTGTTAGGACCTCTGATTACTCTATTCCATCCAGCTTCAAATTCGTGATCTTTTCCTTTATTTTTAACTTCTACTCCTCCAATAACATTTCCATTTTCGTCCCTATTTGCTTGCGGGCTAACTTCCCACGGATTTTTTGGGGTCTTTTAAATCTGTAAGTGCCTCCTACATGCCACGTTGGTTTAGCTCTATCTGGACCTGTGATTACTTTTCCCCATCCTGCTTCAAAATCATGGTCTTCTCCTTTATTTTTGATTTCTACACCTCCAATAACATTTCCATTTTCATCTCTGTTCACTTGTGGGCTGACCTCCCATGGTTGATCAGACGTTTTCTTTTTTGTATCTTCTTCAGCTACTATTAGTGCGACAAGTGTTAGAACTACTAAAGCTAACTTCATGATGAGCTAAAAATTGAAAAATGACATGATTATTGATAATCCTTTGCCATTTATTTTTTATAGAAATATATCTTTAAAATAAAAAACTTTCTTTAAATAATATTACATAAATTATTAAAATTAGTAATAATAGTAATAAATAATTTACTTGCCTAATATTTTGCTCCTGTGTCTTGTTGATATCACAAGTAATGTTGAACTGATAAATCCATCTTATTTTGTCTTTTTTATATGAAAACAATCTTATGATTAGAGGTATTTTACTTTTCTTGATATTAGTAGCAATGGTAATTTGGAATTTTGAGATAATTAAACTTTAACTGGTACTTTACAATTTTATTTTTCTATATCTTAGGTTATTTATAAATGTTGATATTGATAAATCACAACAAATATGAATCACGAACGTTTTTATACATAAATGTAAATTACTTAACTCACAGACAAAGCGTAATATTTTTAGATGCATCTGGTATTGGTAATAAATTCAAGGGCTTATGAGATGAAATTTTGTATCCCAAAATTATTATTTGATTAGTTTCAAAATTATGTCTCTCCATATAGACCCAATTTCTTCTATATTACAAAATTATGTATAGTAATTATTCGAAAATTCGTATACACGGTGACCAATTTCTATAGAAAAATACGAAATATTCGTTGGCATAGAAGTTATACAAAAAAATTAATAATAATAGTTAAATACAACTTTAAGCTTCACAATTTAAAAATTAGTTACAATTATACAGCGTGTTCCATAGTACCAAAGTATTTTTTTAATTGGAACACCTTATATATTTTTAACAAGTTTATTTTTCTAGAAACGTTGATTAGAAAAATATTTTATTTTTTATTATTTATTAGAATTAAAATAGCAGAATTATTTTATAATACTAACCCTGTGTTTACTTTCATTAATTTTACAGAATGTCTGTTTTTTTCTCTATGGATTTCATCTTTAAGTCAACCTAAAAAAAATAAACAAAATGTTTAATTTTAATTATTGTTATAGACACGAGTTATTTATTGTTTGAAAATGGATTGAGGTTAGTTGAACAAAATTTCAGTGTCCTGATGATTACTATGACTAATATAAGTCGATTCCTATATTTTAAAGCAAAACTTAGATTAATCTGCTCTTTTAATTCAAAAATTTCGGATCTACATATTCAGGTTTCAGTATAACAAAACTAACCATTAATCCTACCAACACAGCTATAATCGTATAGTTCTCGTTAAACTATTAAAATAAACCGGTTTGATACGATTTTTGTTGCCGAAACCGTTCGGCAAATCCTCCTGACTGCGCCACTTTCAGGTTTAACCAAGAAAACTAGTTTTTTAAAAAATAGATAATTTTGAAAAGCGGAACTTTATTAAATATTGTAAATGTGGATTTTAGAATGAATAATAATAAAAAGATGAAAAAGCCGGCAAACTAGTTTTGTTTTCCAGCGCCTAGGTGAGAAGGATATCCCATTTCATTATGGATGTCAAAAGTTGTGTTAGTGATGTAAGAGGTTCTTGTACAATTAAGAAATTCTTAAACATGGTGAAATATATTTCTGTACTATGAAAGCATAAATAGTAAAAAACGTAATCAAAATATTGTTTATTTTTATTTATCGTTAAACGCCACTCGCTAAATTATAAATGTTATACATTAAATTATTTAAAATTCAGTTCTTAGTTTTGTTCTTCGAATTTGGGTTATTCAGAAAGTGTGTACTTGAATTTATAATTTGGAATTTTCCGCACAATGAAATGCCTGATTCGCTACGTCTACAGGGACTGCTTAAGCAGTATTGGACAGGTACTTAAGTATAAAATTATAATATTTTGGAATAAAATTTAGTAATAGGGTAGTATTAGGGACGCTGTCTCTTCTAATTTAGTTTAAAGTTAAAATGGTGTTTCAATAGTTACAATTATCATAAATGGAGTCAATTGAATTAAATTTAAATATTTTGCATTGGAAGGAAATCGTGGATATTATTTAGGTAAAGGTGAAATAAATTTCAAAAGAAGACAAATAATGTTATAATAATTTTAACCTAGTTTTTCTATAAATAATTAATCTGGCACACTTGGTTTGTTTAGTAAATAAAACCTTACCTGTGTTAATCTCATATTAAGAGAAACAACTAGGTAAGGTGATAAGGATTTTGTTCTAAATTAAATATAATTTAGCAAATGATGTACAGAGTGATCAACTTGCATTCCGGAATTTGATATTTCCGTTGTTTTGAAGGATACGAAAAAAGTTTTAAATTAAACTTATAAAATTATGTCGTAATATACATGATGTTTCATAAAGATACAGCATATCAAAGTTATGTTTTTTTTACTTAATACCCTAAATTTTTTTACTTTTAAAGGTTCCTCATGAGAAGCCGATTACAAAAATCCATTACACCTATAATATAAACTAAACAGTTTTAATATGATAGACAATTGAAAATTGTATTTTTTCAACTTTAAGTGATTGCTCCGGCCAAAGGACATAATATCGGTCTATATATTCCTGTTTTAACTTTTTAAGTACTACTTGGTAGCATATGAAAATTATACAAGGTTATCAAAAGTACCCGAGAATAGTCGTTTGTGCAACAAGTGTGGATATGAAGTCCATATCGCAAGAGGACAAAGTTTGAGCACGACGCCGTAGGCGAAGTTCTCAATTATCCGAGTGTGAAATGACAATCCACATGAGTTGAACAGTGTATTTTTTCTACAACACGCTAAAGGAAAAACTAAAAAATAAAAAATATAATATAACAATACAATAATCACTTACTTTATACCGGGTAACACCGATGTTAGGGTACACTCAATAACTTCGTTAATTTTAAAGGTAAAGGATTGAGATACGTATATTAGATCGAAAATATCATTTCCGGTTTTTCTGGAAGTAGTACCAACTTTTTACTATTCAATGGTACCCTGTATAATTTTGCCAAATATTGCATTCTGCTTGTCAATCTCGTTCTCATAGTTGTTGAGAAATAGCGCTGAAATGAAAGAAAAAGGGATTTTCCTATAATTATTGAAATGATATTATTAATGAAAAAAAAAATAGGCCTTGAATTAAATGTATTTAGGGCGTATATTTCTTACTCACAATTTTTTTTTTATTTTTAAGTTTCATTTAAAATCTAAACAATTTTAAATTTTCATAATTTGTGCCATAATTCATTAAGGCTTCTTTGATTTTTTCTCAATGGAACTACCCATTTTGTATTTTCGTCTGTTAATTGTTAAGTTTTAAACGAATGAAATAATGTAAGTGGAAAAAAACGTTTTATATTGTAATCAAATACTTTGTATGAGTTTTTGAATAAATTAATTGTTATTTAATTATTAGAAAAGGTTTGATATCATAAATAAGTAGGTAATAAGTAAATGGCAAGATTGGAAGATTTTTTTTTTCTAAATCAAGTAAGAAAAATTTGTATTTCGGGGAAATAACATGAAACAAGATAATGAACAAAAAAAAGATAATTTGTCTTAAGAATTATGTCACGTCAGAAGGTTTTTTTATAAAACGATATGTCATTAAATGGCAAAGTAAAAATCTGAATAATAAAATAAAAATAAGTTAAAAAAAGGTGAAGTATTTCTTGTATTTTTGGAAAGTAGTACAAAAAATAGGATTAGAGATAGAAGAGAGCAGAAATACCAGGAGAGAAGCCGAGCTAAAGGTGAAGAGAAATCTAAGATTATAACAAAAATAAGAAGGTGGAAAAGTTAGTAAATATAGTCATTAGACGAAGAGGAAGAAAACTATTTTTACAATCAAATAATAATGCATCTTGAGTTAAAGTAAGAGATTATTAAAGAAGTTACAAGTCATTACAAGAAAAGGAAAATCGAACCACAGGACTATACAATTTTTTTTTAATTATTTGTTTGTAATTTTTGTTATTTTGTTATTTTTTTTATAGAACGCACCCAAAAATTGCGGTTTGTTAGTAGTTAACCATTACAATATGTATACGACACAATACCTCAAACATAAAATTAAAATTAAAATAAATATCAGTCTGGCAACAAATATATAGCTATTTTTATGAGACGTTGTCAAACTGTATTAAGTAATAAAAGCAATCAAAACCATATTAAATAAAAACCTAACTAGAATATAACTTCATACTTCCAATTTCTGTAAAGTAATCACTTATATATACAGTATAACGCAATTTTTTTATAAAAAAATTTAATCCTTCTTGTGCATTATAAACATCATACATATTACATAAAATCCTAAATTTCCTGTTATCTTAGAACTGGCAACGCAATAGAGAGGATACCTTTTGCACACTTCTCAGCCATAAATTAACCACGCCGCATTTTTTTAGTACATAGGTCGTGCTGAAATTTATCCAGGGAATAAAAAATTTTTGGCTTCTTTTACGTGAAATTAGTTAATAATAACTTAAATTTAAATAAATAAAACAACGTTTTAAGATTTCCACAAAAATAATAACAAAAGTTATTAATTTAATAGTGACTAGTTTCGTTACATAGTAACTTCATCAGACTTCATCAAGTAAAAGCCGACACAGTTAAACAGTTTAATAATAACTTGTTACTATCAGAAATGAATGAATATGATTCAATAAATTTTTAGTAGTTGCATAATAAATAATGTATTACATATCCAGAGAATTACTTAAAATTAAATTAAATAATTCATAAGCTCTCGTACTAAATTTGTTAACGGCGATTGTTGTTTACGAGAACTATAACATTTATTGATTTATCACTGGAAATACTCATTTTTACAATAATGTTTCTGCATTAGATTAATTGTGTCCATTGCCAATAGTAGTTCTTCCAAAATTCTCCGTAATTCTTCGTAATTAACGTTACCATAACTGTATTTTAATCCGTGCACATTTTTTTCGAGGAACCGCGTTGTCTTTTCCTTTACGCAGAATTTTCCTTCTAAAAGTCCTGAATATTAACGAATGCGATTCTCATTTTGAACTAATCTTCTTATGGATAAGATTAAATTTATATTAATTTTTTTTTCAATTTGATTGCGGGAAATGGTTAATTTAAGATTAAAATAATATAACACTTTCGTCTTAAATTCGGGCCACGAATAAATTTCTAATTATATGCTTCATAGACGCTACCTACTTGTTAGACTGATAGAAGGCAGTTTTTAAGAGTTCAGGTAAAAAGATATCAATCTGAGTTTTACTGTGTTTAATAATAATAATAACCTTGTTATTTTCGTATTGTAAAAAGGTTAAATTTGAAAACGAAGTTTGGTTTGTCGGCCGGTGCTATAAGTAACAGCCGCGAATTTCAATTTCGCGAACTGTGTGGGGAACGCGAAATACTCGCTTCGCGTACGATGGCACGAAAAATTTATTTTATTGAGTGTTTTTCCAGTGTTTACATTAGTGTAGAAAAAAACTTTAAATGCAAGTAGGTTCTAGGAAGTGATCCTAGAAAAGCTATTACTTTCCCGGTCCCATCAAAGGGAAAGTATAGTGAACGATCAAAAAAATCGAGATATCTATGGAAAAATTCATTTTGAGGTCCCCCAAGAAGATTGATACCATTTTCAGAGTATGGTCTATCTGTGTGTAATCTTTCACGATAACTGCCGAACCGTTTGACCAATCAAGCTGAAATTTGGTATGAAGGACCGGTGTGAGCCTCGAATGCGACAATTATGGGTTTACATTGGTACAGTAAAAGGTCCTCAAGACGGACATTGATTGAATACAAATGAAAGCTTTTTTGCCTTTTTTTAAATTTTAAGGACAAACAATAAACTTTAGTGCAAAATGTTCTAGTATTAGGCTTTTTTCAGAATTTACAATAGTTGCACCACTAGAGGGCGCGCAAAAAATATGCATGTAGGTTTTCCGCAGTTTTTCCAATTGTAGAGTTCAAAATTTTCTAGTGCAAAGTTGTAGAGCACCAAACTTTTAAATTTTACTTTTTTCGGATTACCCATAGTTTCGCCGCTAGAGGGCGAAAAATATACGCAGGCTATTTCCAAATTTTTTTATTTTGATGCCAAATAATGGGCATTAGTGCAAAATGTTCTAGTGTAGAGTTGTAGCGCATAAAATTCCTTACAACTTTTGTATCAAACTATTTCCCGAATTAACAATAGGTTTCACCCCGTGATTTTAGGAGATCCTAATTGTAGCAGTGTGCTACATAATGTGCGCATGCGCCCGGTTATGCCTTTATAAACATTGAAATATCAATTGGGTAGACGTATTCATCGTAGGATTTCTATTTAAAATTTGTTCCATAAATTAATGGAATGCTTAGTTCTTTGTAATTAAAATAATCCTATTCTCTACAGCCGAACCGGGAAAGTTATGGGGTGACACAGCCGATTTTTTTGAATATCAGCGCATAAAAAAAACAACAATATATACCGTCAAGTAAAGAAGATTTTTGTACCAATAAGCCAATATTTGCACTATAAATATAAACTTAACAACCCTATATATTTTGAAGCATAACAATACTTTTTAATTAGTTCTATATTTAGTAAAAGCTATATTTTGCAATCAAACAGATACAATTAATTTATCAATACATTTATGAATAATATTAATCGTCTTTTAGAGATAATTAATAATGTTGTGTTACTTTAATCTGATATTTTAGTAATGTAAATATGTATACATATAGTCAATTTGCCATTAACTAATAAAATTATTATGATATATTTACCTGTTAACTAAATGGTCTATTACAAGTCTTAATTAAAACAAATATTTTGTTGCAATTTCAATAATTTATGCTATGCATTTCAAGTGAGATTACTCTATAGATAATGGAATTTAATTTAGATTTTTGATTAAGATTATTCAAAATTGATATTATTAATAAACTAAAACCAATTAGGAATCAGGATATCTTAAACAACAGTCTTTTAGACTTCTAAACCCTAAAGGAGAAGTCTTATAATACGGCTCTGTCTGTCTGTCCGCATTTATAACTCAAAAACGAAAACAGATAGAGACAAACGGTCAACGGTAATAAACTCAGCATACCTTTAATAGCTCCTTCCCAAATAGATTTTCAGATTTTTCTGACTTCCGGTTTCAAAACTCGTTTTACAGACAGGAACCGGAAGTGATATTACCGGTTTTAAAAAGTATCATTCCCACGTGAAATTTAACGCTAAATCGATATCTGATAACAGATGTGAGATATCTTTTACGGTTCATGAGTTAATCGCATTTTTGTTTAGAAATCGTCACGTGCCTGCTAACGGTCAGGCGCTTCTGACTTGTTTTATTAGATTCCTTAGTTTTTTTTTAACTTACTTCACCAATTTTAATTTGAAGTTTCTACAAATTTCTTTGTGCTGTTTTATAAATCAAGTTACATTATATACTACATTCTGATACGTTTTTTTCTATTTCAATGTTATTTATATTTAAAAAACGTTTTTAAATAACTTTTTTTTTTCATTCATCATAAAATAGACCGTATATGTAACCCTTGGGCAATTTTGACATGCCCTTTTCTCACCTTTCTTGAATATGTTCAGCGGTTTTTCATATTAATAAAGTGACTGAACTCTGTTGCAGATGATGCTTTTAGTTTTTGTCAAAGAAAAGCTGTAGTAACGAATTTAGTCCAATGGAGGGATCTAAACTGATATAGAAATTAATCCAATAACCTTAAATCGGGATTTTGAATAAGCTGCGCTCGCTATAGCAAAGCGCATCCTATAGAGTCTCATAAAACGGTTATATCCCCTTTAAAATTAATTAAACCGTTCGTTGTATAATGGACTTTCTGAAAACACTATTAATAATCGGTAAACTTTTAGGGAAGTGTATGTATGGATGCGATCGAGGATATATCTGCAACGTACACGTTCATTCGCCCCTGATAAATGCATCGATTATGTATCATTATCGAAATTCTCGAATATTTATGAGGTATTAGAAAACATCAATTCGTATTAATTGCTAAATTCAATTTTACCACTATCGGGACCAATATACACTAATTTTTGCGTCTAATAAATCAATTTTTTTACTGACATTTATTGGTTTGTACTAACATTAGTATTAGTTGTTATATTTACGATTTTAATAAAACTAGATGGTCTTTATAATTTAATTATTTCATTCGCGCAATTAGAAAAAATAATAAATCGTGTAACAAAATTGTATAAAATTTACAAAATGTTTCAATTTAAAAAAATTGCGGAATGAAAAATTCAACTTACTGATGAAATTATTTACATTTACATTTACATTTATTTACACAAATCATATTTCATTATATACATTTGGAAATGTAAGTGAAGGTAACACGACGAAACTTGGACATGTTGTACCAGGGGCCTAAGAGAGCTTAACTTGAGATTGTCGACTGAATTGTCCTCTCGGAAAATCCGCCATCTTGAAAAAGGGAAAAAAAAATTGTTGTAGTAACTCTGCTCTACGGCATTTTACGCATATGATTTATTATCATATTTCCTTTCTTTTTTAAGTGCTACAAATAAGGTCATACCTGTTATATTTGTGGGTATGAGTATGGTCTATGAGTTTGGTAATGGGTTCTTTTTCGATGAGAGTCATCAGAAAAGAGATACAAGCGGAAATATATATCAATGTCTACATTTTTTTATTATTTCTTTAGATATCTCGAAAACGGTCAACGATAGGTGAAAATTTCCTAGGACCTTATTTGTAGCTCTAAAAAAAAGCAACGAAATATGACTTAAACCATAGAGCATAGTTATTTCATATTTTCAAGATGGCGGATTTTTCGAGAGGACAATTCAGTCGAGAATCTCAAATTAAGCTCTCTTAGGCCCCTGCTACAACATGTCCAAGTTTCGTCGTGTTACCTTCACTTACAAATCTCGGGCTCGTATTTGGATATAATGACTGGATTGTATTATTTATACATAGTAATAAATTTCAATGAACTTATTAACTAGTTTATCTTCTGTGGTTATATGTACAACACGCCGGACTCATAGCTACAGATATACTGTTAACATTAGCATGTCGGTGACGTGAACCCATAAGATTTTTTCCTGCCAAAAATCGCTTAACGTGCCTAAAGTTTTCAAACAAGCAGCGTGATCTATTCCTTTCTTCTGTCTAAAGCCAAAGTTGATACTTTTTAATTGAATCCTTGGCCCTTGGTATTATTTTAACTACGCAACTAGTCTCTATTTGGATACTTTGTTATTTTGATTTGTTAGACATAGTATTGTTTTAAAGAGACTACTTTTGGTTGCTTTGTATTTTATATTGCAATGATTCAAAATAATGTAACGAAGAAAATTTTCCCAAAATATTCCTATGTGTAGGTCACCAGTTCATTGGTTCGCTGAACGTATTTGTTTAGTTAATATAGAAATGTATTAGAATTGGACAAGGCTAATACATGAATCGTGAAATAATAATATCGGATATAAATACGTATAGTTAGTTATTGGTTGTTTTGAGAGTATTTGCACTTTAGCTTGAGGCTTTGGCCCTTTGGCTGTCGGTTTTCTATCGACAGTTTGAATAACCGACCGTATTTAGCATGTTTCATTAATGTCTTCGTTAGTGCGTGTTTAGTTTTGATGTGTTGATTTATTGGTAATTTATATTAATATTTATTTATTATATATTTATTGGTCTCCCATCTGATTATTATATGTACCTCCCAAATTTCCATAATAGTAAGGCGTCTTCATTTTATAGAGTATAATTCTATTCACTGAGGATTTGCAATTATGTTTATTGTTTTTAATAAAGATGCTACATGTGTTCCATTAGATATCCTTCTAGTTGGTTGTAGATTTCATTTTGTTTAACTATGTCGGCTTTTACTGGATGAAAATCCATTATTAAATTTAAATAAATAAAACAACGTTTTACGATTTCCACAAAAATAATAACAAAAGTTATTAATTTAATAGTGACTGGTTTTGTTACATAGTAACTTCATGAGACTAATATTATTTACAAGAAAATCAAGAAATTTATACTAAAACAACTAAGAATAAAATTACCTCTCTATGAGGGCTTAACCAATAGCTATTAACAAACGTTCAAGCAATTAAAAACTAACGAGAGTTTAAAATAATTTAAAAGAACATTTGTCGAAAAGGCTTAAGGAATTAAAAGAGATTTAAAAGTGGTGAATTGTTAAGATCAAGTTGGTCATTTAATAATAAATCCGTATGTTTGAGTTTATTGATTTCTAATGTTTCTAAGTAAGTTAACCGTATGCCTCCACTTTGCGTATGTAAAATTTCAAAATTATCATTAAAAATATGATTTTCATTTATTAAATATTGGAATAATTTGAATCTAATTTATTATGTTGAAAAGATCTTTTATGTTCATTAACCCTTTTGACAAATGTTCTCACCGTTTGACCTATATACCTTTTTGGACAAGACCCACAAGTTAGTGAATAAACTCCCGATTGAAAATTTTTATTTATTTTATCTTTATTATTTTTAATTGCCATGCCTAAAGTATTGATCGTTTTATATGCAACATTCATGTCTAAATTTCTTAAAAAAGAGGATAAATTTTAATTTATCAAACCTAAATACATAAAAGATTTAAAATTAGACTTATTTGGTTTAGGTGATGGGTAAATTAAATGAATAGCTTGTTTTTGTAACTTCATATTTAAAATATTATCAATAATAGAGGGGTTGTAACCGTTATTCACCGAGATCTGTTTAATTAAATTTAATTCTTTATTGAAATCCTCGTCACACATAGGTATATTAATTAGTCCATGTACCATGCTATTATAAGGATCTAATTTATGTTGATAAGGGTGATTAAAAGAGTTATGTATCGTAATGTCCGTATGCGAGGGTTTATGAAAAATGGAAAATTCGTGTCTGTTATTAAATTTTTTAATGGTTAACCAAAAAAAATCCAAAAAATTAATGGAATTACCCATTTCTGACTCCATAGTAAAATTACCTCATTTTGCCTACTTCTGATCAAGTAACTTTGCTTGATATAAATTCTTTTACTTATAATTCCATTCAGGTATATAATTTGATATGTTCCATGTACAAAGTATGGTACCTAGAGTGAGTAGTATTTTTTGTTGTCTTGGGTTTGAAAAATGTCTTGTGTTATTATGTAAAATTCTTTTCACCGTCCTTGGCGTGTGCCTGAGATATTCAATATGGTATCGACCTACTTGCGTACGCCCCATTTGCGTACATGGTTAATTTTGTCCCACTTACGTACAGGGGTCACCTCTTGAGTCAGGTAAAAATATTATGATGTATAGTCCTACTTGCGTACACACATAAAATGGGGCCTGATGCAAAACATTCAGAAGGATATATAAGTTGAACCTAAATCCGGCGCAAGACGATGCTTCCAACTTTTTACTCAAATGTTGGTCTCCAACATTTGACTCAAATGTACAATTGATATGTCGAATACCCTGCTAGACGGTGGAATAAATGTTTGAATCCAATACATTTGACCCAAAGGTAGGCAACTGCTTGTACCTCTCATAACTTAACTTGGCATATTTGACACACCACATAAATATTAGATCATCGCAAAGGGATTAAAACTATTTATCGAACAAATGGAGTGAACACGTGAATACTATCCGTGATAAAAACACCGTTGAAGTAAAACTTCTCAGAATCCAAAACAAAAAAGGATAACGCAGTTTTATTATAGGACATTTTCATTTTCAGAAGCCTTCTTGACCATACCAGATCTTGCTTTGCCAAGGCGGCTGATATTTTTGCTAGCTTCACCATTCCATCTGATTTTTGTTTTGAAAGTGCATGTACATTTGAATACCCTTTTAACTCTGTCAGCGTCCATACGTCTTTCTTCCATGACTCCATTTTTATCTTCTATGGCATTGATCTGTTTATCAATTTTTCGTTTTCTAATAATTTCATTATTTTATTTCAGGTTTCAGGATCTTCATTTGTTTCATCTGACGTAAAGTAGTACAATTTTTCAGATCGTTTCCCGTTATTATTTCTTGAAAAACTTCTCTTCATCTAAATGTGTAATTTTTATCTTCGAAAAATTTGACAATTCTACTTATTGTTATATTTTATTGGTTTCTGGATTTAGAAATTTATTATATCCTACTATAGAAATCGTACTGAATCTAGAATGCCAATTTAATGGAGCGAAAGTGATGCCAAAAGTGAAAGATAATTTCAAATGCACATGATCAGTATTATCCTCATTACAGACACGATAGAATCAAAGAGGTTAGAATAATTAATAATTCCACCTTATATCTACACTTTTATATTTAATCACGAACCGACAACACTCAACTAAGTAGTTATAAGCATTCCAATTTAAACGAATTTCAAAAATTCAAATCAAAACCAACTTCCTTCAAAAATGTCAATACGGATTTCTAGGACTGTTGCCAGACTCACGAAATTCAACTCAATTTCGAATACATTTGTAAAGAGTCTTTCGGTGTACTACAGTTAGGTTAAAAGGTAGATTTTTGAATTTCTTAACACTTTGAGCAAAATCATTTGTAAGTGCTTTACTGCCATATTTTTGAGTTTTTGTTGTCTTATAACCGTTTTTATTTCCGAGATAGATCAACTTCATATCGTGAATACAATCAAAGCGAAGCCATCAGCGAATTTTGAGGACTGTCAGTATCAACAACATAGAATAAGCAAAGAAGAGATTGTGACATGGTTGTGTGTCAAGTAATAAAAGTGAAACATGCCGTGAGACATTAAAAACAAAAAATTCCCAAGTTCTATTGGTATCTGAGCACAAATGTAAACCAAATTTGGCACAACTGGAAGTGAAAACTCTTATTGAAAATGCGAGCACGAGAAACTGATCGGACATTCCCAACATTTACCGTAAACAAATAAGGGGATTTTTTGATCGTGGAATTGACTTTGTTTGCGATATTCCGATACTGTGTTCAGTAAAGACCGTTTTATATCGACATAGACAAGAGGCAAATGGATTGTCGAAATACCTGAAAGATCCCGTCTTTTGAACGATGGATCTTCCTTCCTGCTCGCTGATTATGGCCCCGAAGACAGGACTTTAATATTTTCGTCACCAATTGAAGGAGATTATGTCAAACCAGCAAAAATTTTTTATGGACGGCACTTTTAAATGCTGCAGTAACAGTTTACTCAATTTTATACCATACATGTGGACATTGGAAGTAACACATACAAGCGAAACGTAATTGCTGTATTTTATGCACTACTCAAGAACAAAACTCGCTCTATCTGGCCTATGGCTCTTCCTGGAATGTCCCGCAAAATGTCACTTTCGGAACCTGTTACGTAAATAACTATAGTTGTTTTCATAGTGTATTCTTATATATGTTATTATTCAAGAAATGACAAGTTACTGCTTTTTTTGACAGTTTTAGAGTTTTCGATCAAAAAAAAACTCTTATAAAATGGTTTTGTCCGTCCGTCCGTCCATCCGTCCCTCCGTCCGTTAGCCTGATTCAACTCGAAAACGGTGAGAGATATAGACAAACCGACAACGCCAATCGATTCAGTATCGTTTAATAACCCCAAAAATGATATTAATCTTTGACCTATTTTTACTTTCCCGCCACTTATACCATATATATATATAAATTTATTTTCGTATCTTTCGAAACCATTGCTGTTTTTCACGGTTTATTTTTTTTGTACCATTTTATTAAAGATGTTCTTTACCAATAGAAACTAGTAAACTTAATTACAAGCCGTAGAAAAAAAAAACTAGTGTAAATGTGATATTTCGATCCCAATTAATTATGGCTAAAATGGCATATTTAATGTCAATCGGAACAACATTATATTGGTAAATTCATTATCAAATATAAATCTAATTCAATATTTATTTAATATTTAATATTTAATGTTAAATTTCGCAAATATTTAATTAAATATATGTACTGTACTTGAATAATAATAAAACAATTAATTAGATCAATATTTAATTATCGTTTCTCGTTGTTTATTAGTTGTTTTTCCCTATTTCCAATTGCACAATTGAAAAACAATTACAATTGACGATTAAAATGATCACCAAATATAGTAAACAAGTTTCCAGTACAAATGTAATAATAAATCTTTGATATGAACTTTTCGTTTTTTTTTGTAAAATGGTCCATTGTAAAGTTACAATTTTCGGATTGTAAATAGTCCTAAAAATATAACTAGAATGAAATAAATCTCCGTTTAAAATTTTAAATACGCTATTAACTATGAAACGGATGTGCTTTAATAAATTTAAATTGAAAATGACTTAAAGGGTGAATTTACAAAACTTGGCGTTATTTACTCCTCCAAAGTTTTAATGTATTCTTTGTATAAAATATTCTACCGAAATTATTAATGTAAAGTATAGCGGGTATCGCAGACTTTACTCTAAAATTCGAAAAGTAATAAATTCAGCAACACGCTTAATACTTTGGTAAACAAAGAAGCAAAGTATGATTGGGTGGAAAGATGAAGTAATAAATATTTAACTGGTTGTTACAAATTTATTAGCAGATGATTAGTTTACACTATTTTAACTTTTAAAACTTTAGATTAAAATTGTTCTGTAAATACACCTAATGATATAAATTTTGCTTTAAATTTAAGATTTAAAAAATATGGCTTACAACTATACTTTCCCGATATTTATATATCGTACTTTATTTGTTTATATTTTTATTAGACATATATCATTTTTAGTTATATACTTTGGCTTTTTTTATAATGTCTATATACAAAATATTTTTTGTTTGAATTTTTAACCTACTAGTTATTCACTACTCTGGCATTCATTATTCCAGATAAATATCTTGATTTAAAAAGATGCCTTAGACCATTGGATTTTTCATTTTACATTTGATTTTACACATCAGATCAAATCGTCACTTCGTATTCGTTTGCACTGTTCAATTTTCGATTCGAGTTGCTCCATCTGATTTTACATTTGACAAACCATTCGAGATTGTGAAAATAGAACCGTATCTATTTTGGTTCGACTTTTCAACTGATTTTTGCGGTTAATCATGCGCATTATTTGTTGTTGTTATTAAATTCATTAGGATACGGACAAAAAAGAAGAGAATTAAAAAGCCTGGTTAGTTTCTGGATGTCTATGGTGAAAGAAGCGAACTGGAGTTAGGTTTTTGTTGACATTGTAGATACGTGCTAGTGTGTGTGAAGTTACCCCCCATTTTTCAAATATTAATATTTTGAAAGATGTTACAAATTGTTCTAGGTTTGTACCAAATTGTTCCAGAAAATTATTCCTTAAAGTTAAATTGTATTTAACTTTGTAAGACCGGAAAACTCAAACAACTATTTTTAGAGCAGCCCCCATTATTTTTATTTCGATTTTTTTCTGTTGCACGATATTGTTCTTGTTGTTCTGAACATTGTTCCAAATTTTTAAGTCTTAAAAACATTATTTCAAGCCCAAAATCAAGAACAACTAGAACAATCTAGTACAAAAAAAAAACGGAAAAAAATAATGTGGGCTAGCTATAAATGGATTTAATTGATTTTAGCTTGAAATAATTTTTTAAGACATGAAAATTTAAAACAATGCTAAGAACAACTAGAACAATCTAGTACAATAAAAAAATTTCTAAAAAAATAATAATGGGCGGTTAGCTATAAATAGTTTTAATTGATTTTGAGCTTGAAATAATTTTTTTAAGACATGAAAATTTTTAACAATGTTCAGAACAACTAGAACAATTTGGTGCAACAGAAAAAAAATCGAAATAAAAATAATGTGGGGCTAGCTCTAAAAATGGTTTTTTGAGTTTTCCGACCTTTGTATATATATAACTTTAAGGAATATTTTTCTGGAACAATTTGGTACAAACCTACAACAATTTGGAACAACTTTCAAAATATTAAAATTCAAAAAATGGGGGGCTAACTTCACACACACTACGTGCTACATGATGGATCCGTTATTATAATGGCTGAGAAAAAAAGGAAAAAATGTACCTTTTAACAATCAAAGTATTATTTTTGATATTTTTGAATGGCAGGCCCAGTATCCTCGGACCCGCGATAGCTCATATTCTGATATAGCCTTCCTTTTTTGAGTAAAAACAGACATCTACATATCCACACAGACAGACTTTTTTTCGCGGAAAATCAATTTTCTCCACCTTTCATGATATTTTAAGTCATTTGAAGCAAACAAAAAATGAGATTTTTGAACAATTTCAATAATAAGGTTTGCCCTACTTCACCAAAAGTGAAGTGTGGGCGAATGCAACGTGTTTCCCATCTAAAATTTCTTTCCAAAAATTATGAGGTAAATGATAGTTATTATTTTACAAACCTAAAGCTCCAAGACACATAGGAAAATCTCACAATTTTCTAAATTAATCAGCAAATCTTCAGGCACTCTTTCAGTATGTCTTGGGAGTCTGCAAAATTTTATTCAATTAAGTATCTATTAATGTAAAATGTCTGAAAAACTACTTACAGTAAGATAATCTTTTAAATAAAAGTAAATCACCTTACATGTCTCTGGTATTATTATTGACAATGAAGGCACCGATAGCCTAAAACTGTAGCTCAAACTTTGGTACGTTTCTCCTGTTTCTACAAATCTCTGTGTAACTAATAGCCAGTTAATAAATTAAAATATTATATTAATTTCTACTCCTTCTAATAAATAGAATAACTCTACCTTGTTCCTGCCTAGATACATTCCCTCAAAATAGTGTCTTTTTTTGAATTTTGCTATGTACTTTTGACAATAATTTTTCAAAAGTTTTTGAATTCATTCGTATAAAGTTTTTGAAGCTTAACGGATCTTCCAACAAAAGTTGATTAAATACCACGTTCCGTTCGACGTAATAACCATTTTCTGCACCAAAGTTTCCTATTTACTTGTTTTTTTAGTCATTTTGCAGTTGTAATAATAACAAAAGATTTAAAGTTGCAACTGCAGCAAAAATCTGTGTTTGTCAAAGGCATTTTAATTATCTCCACACTTACAAAGTCTATTCTTGTGAACACAACCACGAAGCAAACAACTTAAAATTTGTGAAAACAAAATCATAACCTTACATTTTATATTTCTATTGACATGGATGACAGTTGACATTTTCCAAGTCGAATCGAAAATCAGACAAATAATATTTAGAAAGGTCCAAATTCGACTCCAAGAGGAGGAAAACGATGAAGCATTAATGCATAATAAAAGTCTACCAAATTGCAAGTATTTGCTTATTATATACAAAATAATTAAAACATTAATTAAATTTTTTATTTTGTTTGACATTTCAAAAACTTTTAGTCACAACCATGCAACTTTTATTTCAAGCATTTTTACTTTTCCGACCGACCTAAGAGAAGGGAAAGTATTGTGAACGTGGTAAAAAAAAATTTCGAGATAAAAATGGAAATATCCATTTTGAGGTCATTTGAGATGATTAAGACCGTCTCCAGATGGAACTCTGTCTGTCTGTCTGTCTGTCTGTCTGTCTGTCTCTCTGACTGTCTGTCTGTGTGTGTATTCTTCCACGATAGAGGCCACACGTTTAATCCGATTGAGCTGAAATTTGGTATATGGGTTTCGGTTAGTCGTCGGAAGAACCCATTAGTTATTGTCAAACGAAAGTGTCACTATCAAAAAATGACAGATGCAATATGTCGCAGAATTTGACTTGCAATATGTCATTTGAAAGCCCTTGAAAAACTCTATTCAGAACAGTCAAAATTATTTTTCTAACTGTCACCTGTCAAAAATAAAAAAATGTCAAAATTTGAAACTTTAACATTAAATATCTGGATACTCGTGGATACTCGATACAACCGATTTTTTTATAATACAAAATAATGATAAATGGTGGGTTATTTGAACATAGTTTAATTATTTTATCGAAAATTTTAGTTGCGTAGGGACGCATGTAATCAACAAAATATTGCGAATGGCTAGAGACAAGACACATTCGATCTACTTTAAAAGTTAATTAAGGGAAAGTTAAGAAAGTACTTTTAACTAGTTTTCGGATATATTGGACAAATTGCTAGACGTTGACAAACCCTTTTCGGATAGGCGGGCGAAATGGTTGGTTATTTATATGTCAAGATCTTAAATAAGGCAGCAAGTAACTTTTTAATACATTAAAAAGAAATTAATAAGAATGTTTCTTAAAAAAATTGCCTGAGTGATTACAGAAGGGCAGATGTACAGGGTGAGCAATAACTCAAAATAAATAAGTTGTCAAATTAAAAGTATAAATTTTTGTTCATATAATTAATAGAATTATTTTTTATCACTTACAAAAAAGTTTACAATATGGTATAATTTACTATACAGGTTGTTCAAAAATTAAAACATAGATCCTAAAATATATCTTAAGTTTTTACAGACATTGAAAATATATTGCATTGGCTGTTACAAAAACAGTTGAATTATGATGTGAATTTTTTAATTTAATGCTTTCGATAGCCATAGCAGTAAATCTGCTACCTTTTTACCTTGTTAAAAGACCGAGAGTCCAGAATAAAGAAACCCGTAACCAAAAAAGATACAGCAACCCGGATAGAAGGTAAATGGGAGCATATAATAGAATCTGGCATCAAGATGCCTATACCCAAGTAAACCAGAAGTGGGAGAAAACGCTCCAAATTTTGAGTGATCGATCGAGGGTAGCACCTGGTGGAAAAAAAATCCGATTTTCAACGTCTTAATGGTGCACGTGCTAAGAAGGTGGACAAAAAAGCGGCGGCGAAATTTTTTCAAACTTGGCCCGTCACTATAAAATTAACGATTTCAAATTTGGCCATTTTTGTATCCCGTCCTGTACTCTCGATCGATCGCAGCAAATTTGAAGTATTGAAAAAGTGTGTTCTAACCTTGGTCAGATTATTTTTTATATAATTATGAGTAATGAAAACAAGTAGGGACATTTATGTTCACATCACGATATTCACAAAAAAACGCGAACATTCTTTTTATTGGCAATAATGGTTTTAGACATTTTTATTGAATTAATTTCAACGATTAAAAATATGATAAGTCACATAATTTTTGTAAAATAAAATGTATGTTTTATGTCTATTACCTACGAAGAATACCGATAATAATATGAAATAAATACTACAACATGTAACAACGTACTATATTCCTTCTACGTTACACTGCAGTATTTGTATTCAGGTAAGTACACAGTGCTCACTATATTTTTCTTCTCTTTCTACGATTAGAGGGTGCTGGAATTGTGTAGGTGAAAAGAGAAATATAAAGAAAGTCCGAATTGAGTTCGAATATACGCAACGTGTTAGGAATTTATTAGTTTAATGGTTTATATCGGAAATTGTCCGAAAACTCATGTTGCCCTGCTAAATGGTTCGATCACCATAATCGGCATTTTCTGTGGCAGCGCACTGATTTTTTTTTGTGAAACATCTCATATTCGTGATTAGAGTTTTTAAATTTGTATGGGAAAAAACAAATAAAAAAACAAATATTAAAAAATAATAGCACATAGATCAATATGTACACTAAAAATATATTTCCAGTATAGAACATGATCAATAATATTTTTTGTTGTTTAATATTTTTATATATTCAAAATGCCTGTTTTAAAGTATAGTGCACGAGCAAAAAAAAATGAGATATCAATGAAAATATTAATTTTGAGGTCCCCCGAGAAGATTGAGATCATTTGGAGTAAGGTCTGTCTGTGTGTCTGTGTGTAATCAAGCTGAAATTTGGTATGAAAGGTGTGCCGCGAATGCAACCATTATTTTTGGTTTAAATTGGTGCACTAGAACGCCCTGTATGACATTGATTGAATACACATATAAGATTTTTGTCTTTTTTAAATTTTAAAGACAAACAATACACTTTGGTGCAAATTAGTTTATTGCAGAGTTAAATTCCCTACAATTTGTGTATGAAACTTTTTCCAAAATTTCCATTAGTTGCGCCACTGGAGGGCGCGAAAAAATGTGCACGTAGATTCTCGAAAGTTTTTTGTATTCAACTTTTTTTCGAATTCCTTATAGTTTGGCCGCTAGATGGCGAAAAAAATACACAAGTAGAACTTTTTGTCTCTTTTTTAAATTATGAGTCAAATACTGCACTTTTGTGGAAAAAGTTGTAGTGCAAAGATGCAGAGAATTAAATTCGCTGCAACTATTATATTTAACTTTTTTTCGAACTTCCAATGGTTTCGCCGCCAAAGGGCGAAAAAATGCACATGTCGGATTTTTTGCCTTTTTTTTTAATATTGCATTTTTTTGCAAAATATTTCAGTGCAAAGTTCATAAAATTCCCTTCAACTTTTATATTTAACTTTTTTTCGAATTCCAAATAGTTTTCACTCGTAGCAGTGTTCTATGCAATGCGCGCATGTGCCAACTTATGTTATTATCAACATTGAAATATTAATTTGATTAATATATTCACCATCGGCTCGCTATTTTAAATGTGTTTCATAAATTAATGTCACGCTCAGTATTTTGTAATTAAAATAATCGTATTCTCTACAGCCGAGCCAGGAAAGTTCTGGTTTGACACAGCAGATTTTTTTTCTTTTCAAGCAGATGCCATATGTGCTGTTTTGATATAGAATTGTCAATTTATAAATCTTTGAATCAACTATTACATATTCATTCTTTTCAAGAAATCATGATGTTTTTACAAAGTAACCATGTACATTTTTATTTGTACCATTTGTTTATGGCCTTCGAAAATACGACAGGGTTTCAGCAAAGATAACTGATCTGGGTTGACTGAAAATAGAAAATCTGTTTAAATATCATACGAGTTCAACGTTTTTCGAATTCTAGCTACATCCAAACCCGAATACTTAAAGAAAAAATTAGAATTTAGAGGTAATATGCACGATCGTCAGATTAAATATGAAGAAACATTAATGCTACCAAATTTAGTCAAAGCTCCAAGTGAACTTTTGATAGATGGTCACTAAATTAAATTATCCATTGTATATGTAATTTAAATTAACATAATTATTGTTTTTACGATATTGTTAACTTTCTTTGATTATCATATATAATACAACGAGTGGTATCGGGACTACCGATAATCGCATAAGTTATTTCACGAAACGTGTTGTCAAATATTAATTTCACGAGTCCGCAGGACGAGTGAAATTATAATTTGACAACACGTTGAGTGCATTAGTTTATGGGATTATCGATAGACACGATACCACGAGTTGTATTCAATAGATTATATCACGAATTGATGACATTTTAAAAATTTGACAGCTCAATAATTTATATTTACACAACAAAAGCAATGACAAAGATGACAGCATACTTACTAGATTTTTAGCATTAAAAGTACCAAGTGTGATTATCAGTTAGTAGTTAGTAGGTGAATGATTATCGATTATTAATCAAGTAACAATATAGGACATTATTATAGTATGAGTGATATAATCATAGAAATTAATTTTGTCATTTTAAATATGTCATAGAGGTTAAGCTTGAGTAGCCTATCGCTAGCCTTTGCCACTTGTTTGTAACAAGGTATTGTAAATTATGCGATACTAATGAAGGCAATTTATTATTATTATTATTATAGGCGTTTCTAAAATTATGTCAAAACTACTAAGCTTAAATATATATCGTAGTGAGGGAGCTGAGGTTTTTCTACACCTATAGTCAAATGGCACTATCAATCATTAGTAGGTCACCCGGAGTACCATAAAAAATGATAAAAATAAAAGCCGGTCATTTTCCGTATCTAAATTCATTTTAACTTTTTTAATATGTGCATTAGTATTGTTTTTCTGTAGCCGTCACGAAAATCGAACTTTCACTTTTATTTATTGAATCGAAACTACACAAATCGTACCAAAAGTAAAATTTTCGCTATGATTTTTTTTACTTTTGGAACGATTTTTTAATATCAACGAAGGTGGCTTTTTAAACAAAATTTACTTGTTTTTTATTATGACAACGCTTGTTAAAAAACTTTTGTTCTTGTTGCATTAATGTGCTTTCGATTTTTCATTCTAATAAAGAATAATAAATAACTGCAGAAAAAATATTCTACGTAACATGATCTGAAAGTGATTTTACGGGACTCGCATGCTTCCAGGACTCGCCTATGGCTCGTCCTGGAATGTATCTCCTTGTCCCGTAAAATAACAGTTTCGGAACTTATTACATAAACACCTATTACTTTAAATATTAAAATATTACCGTATATTTGCAAGCTACTTGTTTTGGATTTATTTTTTGAGAAAAGTGTTGATCGTATAGACAAATATTTCCTAAAAATTTTTTGTTGTCAATAATGCGTTCCTAACTGTTTTATATTTATCGAATAATGATATAGAAGAGAAATTATTAAAGAGTTATAATGTACCATAAAAAATTAAAGATTAGTGGTTTTATTCATTTATTAAAATATAAACTGATATCTCAACATAGGCACTTATATTATTAAACAAAGTTTTCAACAGTTTTACGAAATTCAAAGGAAACAACGCTTTCCGAAAACATTTCTGCCCTTTTTTCTCCTATTACAAAATCAATTTGGCATTTACTTCATTTCCGGTTCGGAAGCGGGCGAATTTCACAAAGGACCATTTGGATTATCAAAGACGACTATGTCGGAGGAATCGTATTGAAAGGTAACCTCATTATGTATGACAATATCTATTCATCTAAAGATATTTTAGTTCATTAGAGATCCTTAGATTGCGAATGATTCCAATGTCAGCTAATCAATTAAGATTAATTAAGAATAGAAATATTTTGACTATAAATAGTTAAAAAGGATCATTTGGATGTCAACACAATTCTTTTAGAGATATATTTTGAGTTATTAAAGGCAAATATGAAATCCATTGACTACCTCCAATTTAACTATAATAACTGAAATTTTATTTTCACAGATACACTAACATAATCACAATAAAGTCACAAGTAATATAACGGTATAGTTATTTTCTAGTTTCCTTATACAATTCTAGTATTACAAGGATAGAAACCGACTATGGGTTATCCACCATGTTCAATACTCCCACCACAGCACCAATCCAAAAGCCTATTGTTTGTGCGATTTAAGTATATATTAACAGCAGTGAGTTTTCATTTCGTATTGCCTAAAATCACAACGATTTGCAGACATTTGTATTTTTTGTACCACGTAACTGCATTTGGCAGAAAACATGGTTCAAGCTTTTGTGGCTTTGAAAATGTAATCTGTCATTTGTAATATTTCACATGTAAAATTTTATAGAAAAGTACATAACTAAAGTTAAATTTTTCGAGATAAAGATGGAAATATCCATTTTGAGGTCTCCTGAGACGATTAAGACCATTTCCAGATGGAAGTTTGTCTGTCTGTCTGTATGTATTCTTCCACGATAGAAGCCACATGTTTAATCCGAAAAAGCTGAAATTTGGTATATGGGCTTCGGTTATCCATAGATAAAACTCATTAGCTTTTGTACGACATCTGCCAAGGGGAATTGTCACTGTCAAAAAATGACAAGCAGTATGCCACGTAATTTGACTTATAGTATGTTATTGGAAAACGCTTGAAATCTCTATTTAGAACAGTCAAAATTATTTCTCCAACTGTCACCTGTCAAATATAAAAAAGGTCAAAGTTTGAAACTTTGACTTTAAATATCTGAAAAAGTATTTGACTCGGGAAAGTTTTAGGACGACAAAACCGATTTGTATAAGTTTGTATTATTTAGAGATACGGCATTTAATATCCTAAAATAAAAAATAAACTATAAATTTTTTTTAACACTAAAACTTTATGTAATTTCTCATAGACGTATTCTTATCTTTAATATAACTAAAGGCTTTACCATGTCTACGGCGACACATTAATACTTTCAGAACCAACCACCTGAACTTGTGCCAGCGAGTTAAATCAACAGTGCATCATATCCTTTATGATTTATTTGTGAGATCGATAAGCGAAAGCTTCAAAAATGGAAAACTAACGAGAACATACTACTCAGCTATTTATGAAAAAAGCCTTGATACTCGAAAAACATTTCCCGGGGATAAAATTACTTCTTAACAGTACTGAGGATGTTCATAGAGCGTTGATTAATTATTTAACAGAACTTTATGGCTTGCCGTTTACTGGATTTTTCTTATTTTGTCCCTCACGATCATTGGCCATAGAAAATACGCCTCGATAGTTGCCGAGAACTTTTTGATTTGTTTGATGAATTAAATAACAAAACGCGCATTCTTTTTTGTCTTTATGTGGTACAATGTGCTCAAAAACTCTGAAATATATATTTTTTATTAACATCCACAGTATGTTCTGCATTATTTCAGTTATTTTTAAAAATTGTACTAGAATTGTGTGCAAAAATATTTTCCTGCATGTAAAACCTGTTTTTAAAAAAGATAATTAAAATTAACACGTTATTTATTCTTAAATTACTATTTAATTTCTATGTTATACATTGATTTCTTCTCATTTCCTTTTTTTACATACCGTTCTTTTTAACGTATCTAGATTAAGCCATTACACGCTGTTCTTTAACAAATTTTAAGCAAATGATGAAAAACCTCAACTTTTATGTACTACAAATAAAAATTTAGTAGTGTAAAGATCTAAAAATTTAACAGGCGGGAAAATAGGACCGTTTTATAGATAATTTTATATCTGAAGTAATAAAGTTTTCCACAAATTATGAACAGCAGCTCTTATTTTTTTAATTATTATAAGTTTTACTTCGGTCCGCACCGGAAGTATTAAAATCATGAAAAAAATTAGAATTTTTTTTTTTTGCTTAAAATTACTTTTCTAGCCTTTTTAAGCCACTGACAACACAGTTAAGTAAAAAAAAAATGTTCATGTCCGTCGGTCTGGTTGGATGGATGGAGACGATAACTCTAAGAACCAGTCGTCCGATTTCAGAAAATCTTTTACCAATCGTCTTTTTGTGTCTAGGAGAGGAACCCTATTGTTTTTGGACATTCTACCTGTAAGGGCGTGGAAACTGAAGGGAGTTGAAATTTCAAAAAAATCATATGTCCGCCATTTTTAAAAATATTGAAATAGGTCATTAGGCTTTTTTCATGTCCTATTATAAATAAATTTGCTTGAAAGTCGAAAAAAAGTATTAAAATCATAAAAAAAATAGTTTGGCTTAAACTGACTTTGCTTGACGTTTTAAGCCACCACAACATGATTAAGTGAAAAAATTTTCATGTCATGTCGGTCGGAGAGGAACCTTATTATTTCGGGTACCCCCATTCTTGGAATATAAAAAAAGCAAAACTGTTTTGTCCAGTTTCACCATACTCCGGTTTGGATAAAAATATAAAGTCACCTATGAGAACCAAGAACAATGTCATTCTGATTATGTCTGTTTAATAGAAAAAAATGTCAACATAGCATTCTCTATAAATTTCGTGGTGCGCATAGTTCTTGTGTTTAATGTTAAAGTGGATTTCTCGGGCCGAAGTACTAAAAACATCATGTATTTTTAACCCGTGTAATATTTTTAAATATTTAAAAAAAATAATTTAATGAAATTTAAAAATAATGTAGTAAAAGGTTAAAGATATATTTTATGAAAGTTGGTTATACAAATCTTCGTTTGGTTCATTCAATCAATAACAAATATTTACAAAGTTCTTCAGTTTTGCGACTTTATATTTTGATGGTTTGGTAGTATATAAGAATTGATAAATTTTATAATGCTCTTTGCGTCGTCAAGCGGTCTTTTGGAGCCTTAGTCCAGGATTCGGATTGTTTCGAGCACCACCTTTCGCTTATAGTGTAAAGGTCACTTGCATGGGCAGCGTCAGTAGAGAAGAAATACTCCAGAGGTCGTTATAGTATCGATCAATGCCTTGGCGGCCAGAAGGGCGAACTACTTACCCTACTGGGTTAATTACCTAGAGATTAGCTGCTAAATGTAAAAAATAAAATTTATTAAATCAAAATTATTGCTTTTGTGTCAAAATCCGGCGAAGGCGAAGAAGAAATGATGTGCAACGCGGTTCTTTATTGGTGATGTGACGGACGCTATAGGCAAGTATTCCGGCTGGTGTGCAGGTCGGATGACGGATTTGATACAATTGAACTTGCCTTTGGGCTTGACCTAAAAGTCGCTGAACCGGTACTTCAGCTGGATCTGGTTGTCGTCTCGAGCTCCAACTCGAACTGCCACTGGAACTCGGACTGCCATCGCAAATCACTACTACATAGACTCGGCCATGGTATGCAAAACCTGTATGCGAGTGAGTCCATCGTTCGGCGGGGGTTACAACTGACCTTATTTTTAAAGGAAGGTTGCCTTTACCATAATTTTAAGTTAATTCTAGTCCGGTGCAGTGCGCGACATAATTAATATATTTTGATTATCACGTTAATTAAGTACGAATAAAAATTATGTGGTTAAAAATAGAGTCATTTTATCAATTAATATTATTGTTCAAAATCAATAAATGACTGTTTTTTTAATATAATAAGTTTTCTACACTTTATATCTATGGTATCAGAGTCAGTAAGCGTTTCTAAGAGATTAGTTGGTACTTTCAGTAAACAGTGTGTCCAATTAAGTCGGATCCGTACCGGAAACTTTTTTATTTTTAGTTTTATGAAAAAAAGTCATTTTTTATAAATGGTTCTGCGTGGTCTAGAACCTACAGTGCAACCATCAGATAATACATTTTTTGACTCGTATACGAGAGGCGTCAAAAAATATAAATTTTGCTCATCAGTAAAGTAAACTTATTTTAAAAAATGTAGAAAAATGTTATTTGGAAAATTTGTTAAAAAAATATTTTTTCCATTTTTTTTCTTGGAGCGTTTGAAATGAATTGTTTCGTAGAAAAATAGTTCCCACACATTATTTTTATTTTGATTCGTACATGTTCCGAACAAGTTTTTCAAATAACATTTTTCTATTTTTTGAAATAAAGGTACTTACTATTGAGCAAAATTTATATTTCTGACGGCCCTCGTATCCGGGTAAAAAAATGTATTATTTGATGGTTGCATTTTAGGTTCTAGACCATGCAGAACTTTTTATAAAGAATGACTTTTTTTCATAGTACTAAAAATAAAAAAGTTACCCATGTGGTTCCAACTTATTCTATGCCAAACAAAATAATTAAAAATAATAGTTCTTGATTTTTCACGAATTTAAAAAAATTTCTGCTTTATAAAGTAATATATTTTAAAATAATCGAAAATCTAACTTTTTTGTGTTAAACATTTATTTAAAAATTATTTCAATTTTTTTACCTTTATGTGAATCTGACAGAGATGACAAAGATTTTTAAAATTGTTAATCAAATCAAACTTTGATTAGAGCTGTCGTTTTTAACATTAAATTTTTTTTATTAAAAAGAAACACATTTTTAATGAAAAACTTATTTATTCTTTAGAGTTTGAATCCTTTACGCAATTCACTACTAATTAATCCAAATTTTAAGATTTTATGTGACAATCAAAATTTAGTATTCATTTTTCAAAATACTTTTTTCTACGATCGTGCAAAAATTTACTATTTTTCGCACTATCTACTGTACCAAAAGTTTAACTTTTTGCACTAGTGCAAAAGGTACGCAAAAAATTTAAAAAATCACTGGAAATGAAGTTGTCCATCAGTTACCATAGTTAATTACTCTAACTGCGATATTAAATTGAAATTCAGTCAAAAATATAATTAATTTTATGAAAATAACGTTAAAAATATTTCTTGTATTGTAAAATACTCTTGAATAAAATTTGAAATGAAGAATTTAATTCGATCGTAGAAAAAATGTGTGCAACATGTTCATAAAGCATATTTGTGCAACGAACTTTTTGCACTGGTTAAACAAATAACTTTTCTACGATCATGTAAAAAGTTATTTGTTTTTGCACTATCTACTGTGCAGAAAGTTTACCTTTTTGTACTAGTGCAAAAAGTAACATTAATTGCTCTAATTGCGAAATGAATATTGAATTCACTCATAAAAATAAATAATTAGTTTAATAAAAACAACGTTAGTTCAATCTATTCATGTTTTTGTTAAAACTATTCTAAGAATTTGTAATATTTCCTGTATTATAAAATATTCTTCAATAAAATTTTAACAAAATTGATTTTTATCGTAGAAAAAATGTTTTGCAGAACATATGTAAAAACCATATATTCACTCAGTATGATTGCAGCTCTCGACCTCGTTTTGAGCTGCAAACTTTATTCAAGAAATGTAACTTTTTGCACTAATTACACAAATATAATATTTACTAGTAATTATTAAATAATATTTTTGGACAAAAATATCACAGAGTGAATTAAAAACAAAAATAAATTTTGATAAAAATAATTTTATGTATATTTTAAATGTAGAATCTTAGACTTTAAAAATCTAGTCTTCCTAACAATTAAAATAAATACCCAAACAGCAAAATGTTTACAAATAAGTGTTTTTTTTTGGTTACTTTACTAAATCTCAACCACAACAAGATGAACTTTATGAATAATATAAACATTAACCTACTTTATCTCCATTTCAAATTGTTCTACCGTTTTCCATTAAAATGAAATAACACGCATTTTTGGCGAAAACCCCAAAACGAACAGCCATAATAAAAGCAAAAATGAACTAAAACGTAAGAGAAGAAAACATATGAATTAAATGTATTGTAAATAAGTAATTACTGGTAATAATTTTATATAAGTAGAACCGAAAAACTAAAAATTTATTTCCTTTCTCTTTTTACATTCTGTTCTGAACCGAAATATTTATACGACGATATTTGAAGATGATTCCATTATTTTATAATAACTGTTATTTTTTGGTTCATGAAAATATAACGAAGTTACTTTATAACCGATATTATTTTAGTTAGTTTTAATTTATGTTTTATAACTAAATTATATTAACTATAGCGCGCATAGCACTGAATTACAAATAACCTAAAATTATGGTTAAAGCAACCTTCCTCGAGTATAATATCAGTCGTACCATGTAAACCTCCGCCCGGCAGAGGGAGACACTCTCATCGATGCTTCTTAAACGCAGTACAGTACCTTATTCACCGACCTGATAGACTTTCAGAGTCCCAGTTCGAACCGAAAACTAGATAGCCAGTTCAGCGATCTTTAGAGAGCAGGTCTGTTCTGGTTTTAAAAAATATCTGTCTGAAAAAGTCAGGCGCATGTGCAGTATAAGATTCGTAATCATATTTGTCTACTGCACATGCGCGTGACCTACTGCACATGTGTCCGACATTCTCAGGCAGATCTTTTTCGAAACCAGAGCTGAAGGAGCGAAGCCAAGTTCAATAACCGGAACCGTCAATCCGACCGTGATGCCAGCTTAGAACACGTGACACGAGTTACAGTGTGATGACTCCGTGGTATCAGCGGTATTGCCATTTGCCAGTCAGCGGACCAAGCTGTTTTTGTTCACAATTAGTTTGCAATATTTTTCAGTAGAACCGTGTTACATACTTTTACTCGCCGGATTCAAAATTTTAGCTTAATTGGTCAAACGGTTCGGCAGTTAACGTGGAAGATTGCACACAGACAGACCATACTCTGGAAATGGTTTCAATCTTCTTGGGGAACCTCAAAATGCAAATTTCTATTGATATCCCGAATTTTTTTTGTTGCGCGTTCACTATACTTTCCCTTTGATTTGACTGGGAAAGTAAAAGGAAAAAAGCCTAAATGTGTATATTTTTCGCCCTCTAGCAGCGAAACTATGGGAAATTAGAAAAAAAGGTTAAAATAAAAGTTAAAGAAATTTTGGCGCTCTATAACGTTGTACTGGAAAATTTTGCATTAAAGTGCATTGTTTGTCCTCAAAATTTCGAAGAACTACGGGAAACCTACATGCACATTTTTTGCGAGCCCTCTAGTGGCGCAACTATAGAAAATTCTGGAAAAAGTTTGATCCAAAAATTGTAGGAAATTTTATGTTCTAAAACTTTGTGCTACAAGATTTTCCACCAGAGTGTATTGTTTATCCTTAAAATTTCTAAGAACTACGGGAAACCTACATGCACATTTTTTGCGAGCCCTCTAGTGGCGCAACTATAGAAAATTCTGGATACCAAAATTGTAGGAAATTTTATGTTCTAAAACTTTGTGCTACAAGATTTTCCACCAGAGTGTATTGTATGTCCTTAAAATTTAAAAAAAGGTAAAAAATCTTACATGCGTATTCACTCAATGTCAGTCTTGAGGACCTGCTGCTGTACCAATTTGAACCAAAAACTAATTGTCGTATTTGAGGGACACACCAACATTTCATACCAAATTTCAGCTAGATTGGTCATACGGCTCGGCAGTTTTCGTGAAAGATTACACACAGACAGACCTTACTCTGGAAATGGTTTCAATCTTCTTGAGGGACCTCAAAATGGATATTTCGCAATACTTTTCCTTTGAAAGGACCGGAAAAGTAAAAGTACTAAATCAATCAAATAATCCAACCAAGATTTGGTTAGTTTTTTCAGTTTTTGTACCGGTAGTTACTACTAACCTTTTGCTAAATAACAGTTGAATAAAAAAACATCGAGATCTAGATAAAGTCACTAGATCTAAACTTATTTTACTACAAAAATAGTTGCACGTCAAAAATGACAATATTTACTTAATATTAATACTCAAAAGACCTTACTTCACAGTAAATATTTATTAAAATTGCTGCATTTTGAACCCATTATATTTAATGGTTGGTGCAATTGCTTTTTGAACTACCCAGTTGCCACATTTATTTTTTTATAAGTGTCATCAAATGAGGTTACGTTGACATCGTATTGCTATTTCATTTAAATATTTTTCTTGTGAAATTTTTACTTATATTTTCCCGTAAGTATAAATAAACTGTTATTTTAAAATATTGGAAGTCTAATTAAGGGACACCCTATATAAGAAAAATAAGGTTATTAACAATACAATTTTGGTATTTACTGCATTTATATGTCATTTTTTAGGTTTGGCAACGCGGTGCATCTAACACGGTATAAAATTTATGACGTAATTGGTAACGTGCAACTATTTGTTTAGTAAAATAAGTATAAGTTAATTCATTTCTTGTCTTACTCTTAAGGTTTATGCACACAGATAGCGGTCTGTCGCGTGCCAACCAGTTGTCGTCGCGGCGGTCTACTATATGGTGACGTCTTTGTGTGAGCGTTCTAGTCTGATCGGTCTGTTTTTGAGGAGCAATAGATCGTTTTCATTTTTTTTACATTAAGTATAAGCTCGGACGAAGAACAACTTCTTCTACTGGTAGCAGTGCAAAAAAGAAAAAAAGATGATGTTGGGTTCATGAAATCAATAAAACAGGAAAACAATTAGGGGAATAGCACCGCTTATGTATCGAACTGAAGATTAGGTTTTTTACGTATTTTCTTATATCACGGGAATGTTTTGAGGAATTTAATGTTTTGATAAAATTCACGATTGGAAAGTGTACAATAAACTGGAGAAAACAAATTGAAACAAGGCAAAGACTAGCTATTTGAGATAAGTTATGAAACATATTATTACCCAATATTATGAATACAATAAATATTTATTTTGAAAAAAAAAATAGGTAAAGAATATTACAAACTCAAAAATCGTTATTAATTATTATATATAAATTTTAAACTACATCACGCACAAAGAAGAGAGTAGCCCATTTAACTTTAATATTAATTAAGTCCTTGACCGGAATGCTTTATAGGCTGCAGTGTAACTCAAAGTGATGTAGACCGTCAATGTTTCTTTTCCTGTGATTTCTGTTTTTCTAAAAAGGTATTTAACTTTGTCAACTTTTGAACCTTGAGAAATATTTCCTGTGGCTTTACTCTGTGACTTCATTTTCTTCTTTGGTGGATGTTGAGGGAGAATCTCTGATGGTGAATGAATATGGTTCGATTTATCGCTGTTGGTCATCTGAGGCTACGTAGGTTTTCACCAAGTAAAATATATCTTTTTTATGGGTGGCCAATCGACTCGTCCGAACAAAATGAAATCTGTGTAGTTAGGCAAAACATATGTAAGATATATATTTTATAAATATTGGCCACACAAGATGGTTCTCAGCGGGGCTTGTCAGTTTTTGGTAGTTTTCGATATAAACAATGATGCCTCGCCGGAAATCATATGACTCAGAGGATACAAACAATCGCCTGTCACAGAGAAATTTAAAGATATATTTATTTAAGTCAAAGTTAATCTTTTCCGAGAATTATAAGTTAAAACCTTTTGAAAATGGTCAGTTTAATTACAATTAGAATACCCAGTTAACGTTTGTGTGTCATTGGACAAAGACCTGTTTTCAGGCTTCTTTGAAGTTCTGTCGGGACAAGGCGAGGTTTTTAATAATGTCGTGTTCATTTTGATAGTGATTTGTATTCATTTTGTTTTCATCATTATAAATATTTAAACCTCGACAATAAATTAGTTATATAAAAAGTACAGTTTTAATCAACAATAATAGTAATAATTAATTAATTTCAAGATTTAATAATAAGTAGAATGGTGTGATGTTTCCCTATCAACAAAAGTACGTAAAACTTTATAGCCATCACTTATGACGGAATAGAAATATATTAACTGTTAATAATGTAGACTTGTATAATTAGTTATATCCATAATTATCATTTTATTGTAATCCGCACGCATTTAGGTTCGCTCGCCCTAATAAAGAGACAAAAAGGGACAAGAAGTACAAACCTACGCAATTGTTATTTCTAATATCCGTACTATCCTTTAATATATTATTTAATGTTCATTACTTTTGTGTTTATTTACTGCAATGCCAATTTTATTAATACTGTCCACCAGCTACAATCAATGAAATTGTGTGGAAAGATCTGACACGCACAAATTTTCCACATAATTTTCACCACTTCGGTATATGACCAATTCACACTGAAAACAACATTGATTTATTTTTAGAAGTCGATTCTCTACAAATAAATCAGCAAAGCTTCATGTCATTTTTATTGATAGCAGCTCTACTTCTTGTTCGCTTTCCGTTGACAAAGGTAATGGATTTTTGTCTCGACCTTTTCTCCACTTCCAGAAAGAAAACATAAAAAGAAAAATTGCCAACTCCTGATAAAAGTTTAAATTTAAATAACGTCATTATTCATGTTTTAAATGAACACTCTTTTGAAGTAAATAATGCAAAACAAAATTGGGTGTAAACTTAATTTAAAAAATCCCTAGAAAATTGTTTTGAAGGCGCTCGCATTTAACTAAAAAATCCTATATGACGTGGTTCCATTCCATTCCGCAAGCTTTACCTGTTCTTTCATCCGCACTTTCATGTCACTTACCGAGGTATCAACTGTAAGGGACGTATTAAAAATATTTTATGAACCAATTTATTTTATCAGTTAAATTTATTTTAAAATGAAAAATTAATGAAAAGCCAATAAAGTAGTGGTTAAAAATGTCTTTTCTTAGTTTTTACGTCAATATGTTAATTGATCAACAGCAGAAGCACCGATCGTAATTGATCGATCGGTGCTACCTACCATTTAATATCACCTAAGATGATTCTGCTGAAAATTTTTACAAATCTGAATGAAAAAATCAGTGGTTTAAAATGCTATAATTGACAAGAATCTTTAACATATTGATCATTAAAAATTAGATCAGTAAAAATCAAAATACAAGTTTTTTTAAAAGTCAGTTAATTCTGATTGGTGGAAGTACTAGGAATTGAAAATACCTGTATTTCTAATAGCTTCAGTATGTGTTGTAAACCTAAAATCTAATGATACGGATAAAATAAAATAAATTATTCAAGTGAGTGTTCAATAGCTACAAATAAATGCATGAGTCGTTAGGTAAAAGTTTCTTCGAAATGAGTAATTATTTACGATATGCATACAGGACATTTTTTGTTAAGCTATTGATAAATTTTTAAATCGACGTTTTTGTCAAGATTTTATAGAAAATTTTTTATCACTGGAATAATCCTCCCACATGTGGAGCTCTGCTCCTAAGTATTCTTCTAGTTCCTCGATTTGTTATAGAAGAGAGCAATTCGTCTTATTGGAGACACAGATTTGACTAGGAATATTGAAAATTTGTAACATCAAAGAAAGATGAGCGATCACTCTTTTAGACTTCTAAACCCTAAAGGTCAAGTCTTATAATACGGTTCTGTCTATCTGTCCGTCTGTGTGTCTGTGTGTCTGTCTGCATTTATAACTCAAAAACGAAAAGAGATAGAGACAAACGGTTAACGGTAATAAACTCAGTATACCTTGTATACCTTGAATAGCTCCCAAATAGATTTTCAGATTTTTATGACTTCCGGTTTCAAAATTGGTTTTACAAACCAGAACCGGAAGTGATATTATCGGTTTCAAAAATAGCATTCCGACGTGAAATTTAACGCTGAATCGATATTTGAAAACATATTTCAGATATCTTTTATGGTTTATGAAATAATCGCATTTACAGTCAAAAAGCAATCAACATACAAAAAAACTCGTTTTCGTGGACACTTCCAGCAGCAGTCACAGTATATACAACGGAATTATATGCAATATGGCAAGCACTAAAATATATAGATACATACAACAATCCATCAACTCTAATTTGCTCCGACTCAATGAGTTCAATACAAGCACTTCAAAATACGTCAAACAATGACCCCATGGTTATATGCATATTAGCTACTTTACATCACCCAGAATCTAATGGCAAAAGAACAATATTCATATGGATTCCCAGTCATATTGGTATTACAGGTAACGAAAGAGCTGATCACTCTGCGAAAGCAGCTGTCGATGAACAGTGGAGGATATATAGAGCTGTAGACTACCAGATTTACCTGAAACAAAAAATTCCATCACAATGGGCAGAAAACTGGATATAACATGAATCTAAATTAAAAAGAATAAAAGAAAACAATTATCCATTTATAATCAGAAAAATATTGTCAAGAACGGAACAAGTGGTACTGACATGCATCCGTATAGGCCATACAAGATTAACGACATCCTTAGAGTCTATCAAACAATGGATCATATAATCTTTGAATGTCCAACTTACCTATCGTAGCACAGTTGATATTTTGTGTTACGATTATGTTGCTTACGCAGGGAAACTCATGAATTAAAACTTCTTTCTTGTAAAGATTTTTATAAAAAAAGTATTTTTTATAATAACATGTTATCGTGTTGTGTATATACTAAAAGTTGTTGATAATAATAATATTTTGTTTCTTCTTCTTTTGTTCTTTTTGCTTCTCTCGTGTTCTAGATTCTTTCTGAAAAAGAATATCAACGGTCTCCCACGGTAACTGAGACAAGGTTATAATCATGCTATTTGCATATACTTAAAACGTCAATCTGAATTTGAGAGGTGAAATGATTGATAAATGAAATGATTGACAGATTTTTATAACCTAATAAATCCAATATGACAACATGTCAATATAACCAAAAAACCCAAAATGACAATTTGTCAATATAACCAAAAAACCATAATGACAACTTGTCAATATAACTAAAGCGACATTATCTGTCTGACAACTCATGTAGTGTTTATCTCTTACAATAAGCACTACATAACTTTTCCCTAAAAATGTAAGATTAAACCTTAACACTAAGATTAGTAATAACTAACTATAGGATTTAATACAAATGATACTTTCTTTTTAACTTTAACTAGCTCCTCTTTATTTTAAGATAAAGCCGGTTTAATTAAATCAACACTAACCACTTTCTCTTGGCCCCCTTTCAAAATTGTAAAAAATTTGTCTGATCTTTTTACCACTTTAAAAGGACCATCATAGGGTGGTGTGGGAGTTGGTTTTAACCCTTGAACTTTTAAAAAAATATGAGAAGCATTTTTTAGTTTAGGAGAGACAAATTCTGATTTAGTACCGTAACGAGTAACTCCTAAAGTTCGAAATTGATTAAAAGTTTCTCGTAATTTTATCAAAATTGCATGTACATCTATGTCATCTGAAGTTTTAACAAAAAAATCTCCTGGTAGCCGTATAGTTTCACCATAAACCATTTCAGCTGGTGATGCCATTCAAATCATCTTTAATAACTGTTCTTAGATCTAAAAGCACCACCACGCATTAGAAACAAGTTTAGCCATTAAAGCTGCTTTTGAAGATCTGTGAAAACGTTCTATCATGCCATTGCATTGAGGATGATACGTTGTCGTGTGACTACTTTTGAATCCTAAGATTTTTCCGAAATCTTTAAAAACACTTGACTCAAATTGGCTACCTTGGTCATGTATAATTTGTAAAGGAATACCGAAACGTGGTATATATTGTTCTAATACAGTTTTAATTATTGTTTCTGCTGTAATGTTTCTTAATGGAAAAACTTCTATCATCTAGTACATCTGTCTATTAGAGTAAGTAAATATGTAAAACCTTTTGAAGATTTCAACGGACCCACTAAATCAATATGTATATGTTTAAATATCCCTTCCGGAATGGAAAACTCTCCCAAAGATGATTTAGTATGCTTAGAAATTTTAGCTTTTTGACAATTTATACAATGTTTTGTCCAAAAATGTATTTGTTTATTCATTCTGGACCAAAAATATCGATCATTAATTTAATTAATCTAGCTGATGCTTTACATAGGATGAGACACACTATGTATTTTATTAAAAATACTAAAGCGTACGCTCTCAGGAATATAAGGTCTAAATTTATTTTTAGTTACTTCACACCAAGTTCTGTCTTCACTATGTTTAATTTGTATAAGTTTTAAAATGCTTCTCATGGGTCCTTCCTTAGACTTATTTTGTTTATTTAGAAGATATTGTAATTCAGTATCTTGTGTTTGCTCGGTAAAAATATCTCTTAAAATAAGCACTACATTACCAACAATCTCTAAATCAATTCGCAATACCAAATAATACCAGGATGTATTTAAATAATTATAATTGCATAAAGGCATGCTTAAATTCACTAAAAACAATAAATTTATTTAATGAAATCTAAACAGTGAGGAAAGTTAGATCGAAGTAAATACTAAAATAGAAAGGCTAATGACCTAGCAGTCGATGCCTCTACCAATAAAAAAAAATATTTTTTAAAGATAAGGAACAGCACTGCCTCCGCATGTTTAACACCCTGTATCTCACAAACTGTCCATTCGATCTCGTTGTGCCCATGCAGACATTTGAACAGACTACATTATACTAAATTTTCAACCGTAAGAACCGTGCAGGGTCCTTTCATCCTTTAGTTCGAAATGTATGCCAAGCATCAAACATTTATTCTGTAATTCACGAGTTTCCAATTCTTTTACAATAATATATACCTTATATACAATAGTATACCTGGTATACGTAGCGGAAATGTAATTAACAAAAAAATATATATATAGTTAGTTGCGTTGCGAGGTCCTACTAGAAAAGTTGGAGGCAAACTTGACTATCTCGGGAATTTACTTATTCTCATAGTAATTTAAAAATTAATTAATCAATATACCGTTTATTTTTTTGTCCGAATTACAGAGTCGATGGAAAGGCGGAAATAATATATTCCACCTCTAGGACGTTCATTCAGGAAATCGATAAGCTGATACAATACTTTTTTTATTCAACAAACATATCAGAACAATTATATGTACATATATGTTTTTTAATCGATAGTTTTTTTTCAATACGCTTGTCTTCCCAATTAATTAATATTGGTAGCTAGTTAATTTCTTGAATCTACTTAATTATGTGGGCAAAAATATTTAATATGAAAAATCTAGTAGATTGAATTTTAATCTTAAGAGCATAGAGGTAATTAATTGGAAGCACACTGGGTGCAGAATTTGGGTTTGGAGGGGATAGGGTTGAGGTTTGATGGCTCACACTTGTGGTGTAGGCCATAAATGGGAATAGCCGAGGAGATGGAGGAGGATTAGAAGGGTTTCGATGGGGTGATGATGCGTATGTGGAAGGTTGGTTGCTTTGGAGATTATTCTCCCAAACTTTGGGACGGGATACTTCCCCTCGAAAAGGATGTCAAGTGCCACATCCGATGATTCCTTGATGACACCCTTCATCACGAAGGAGAAGTTAGAGGATGGGGATTTCCTGGCTTGGGGTAGGATTTGGGGAACGGAGAGTTGGATTAGGGTAATTTCAGGATTGCCTGTGGAGTGCATGGTTCTCTGAAGGAGGACTTCTTGGAGTTCAGGTAAAGGAATATTTTTATTAAAAAATGGGATAATATATAAAATAGCAATTGATAAAACTAGAGAAATTACTCCCCCAAATTTGTTAGGAATTTAGTGTAAAATAGCATAGGTGAATAAGAAATATCACTCAGGTTGAATATGAATAGGGGTTACTAAGGGGTTTGCTGGGATAAAATTATCAAGATCACCAAGTATGTAAGGATTTCTTAAGGTTAATAATAATAATATGAATAATAAAATATGACCTCCTAAAATATCTTTAAATGTATAGTATGGATGAAATGGAATTTATTCAATGTCTCTTTTTACTCCAATAGGGTTAGAAGATCGTATTTGATGAATTATTATTAATGCTAAAATAATAAATTGTAAAATAAAATGAAAAGTGAAAAATCGGGTTAATGTTGCATTATCAACCGCAAATCCGCCTCAAATTCATTGAACTAATATATTTCTAAGATAAGGGATAGCAGATATAAGGTTAGCTATTACTGTTGCCCCTTAAAATGATATTTGACCTCAGGGTAGGACATATCCTAAGAAAGCAGTGGCTATCGTAATAATTAAAAATGTGAGCATAGGTTTCTGGGAAGGTTTCGTAGGTTCAGTGTAACTGAGATTGTGGTGGATGAGGAAGGTTGAGAGGTTTGGAATGTGATGGTTGCGGTGTTGGTGTTTGTGGTTGATGATTGGTTGACAGGGTAGGATGATCTGGAGGAATGAGGTGCTGGTAGGGGGACAATTTTTGGGAGATTTTGCCATGCCAGCTAAGAAAGGTTTGGAAGGGGAGATTGTTGCAGGAATGTTGAAGGAAGAAGTGTGTTAAGGGCTCCTACCCCGTATTTATACCAAATACTGTTAAATAGTTCTTAGAATTTTAATATTAATGACAAGTTGATCACCTTCGACGCACATAATTCTTTCTCTGAAATAATTAGGGTATTTCCATAAGCAATAAAGTGAAAAATAAATCGCATGTTAAAGGGTATTTAAATAAGAATGTTTTAGTAAGAAAAAAGTATAATGTGTTAGAATTAACAGAACTTTAAAATTTACTATTATAACTTTAAATATAAATAATAAATATAAATCAGAACTTTACAAATTTCCCAGATTGTTTCAGATTACTCAATTCTTTTCGGAAATTTCTGGCGTAGAAAAGGCCAATGTAGAACCGTCCCGGCGTAGAAACGGCGGCATAGAAACGTCCCTTACCGTCTTCCTGGTGTAATAGTTGGTGACCGTTTAGAGTAACTTGTGGACAGTGTCCTCTTCGGTTGGTAAATATTACTTGAACCGATTTGTATTCGCCTATTTGCATCCTCCATTTGTTTCTATAATATTAAGATTTATTTGTAGCTATACAGATGCAATTGCCGGATTTTCGTATGCTGATATGACCCTTATGTCGTCAGTAAATAGGTTCGTTTATTAATAGGAGTAGAAAAAATAGCGTATGCAACTCTCATGTAGAGATTGTCCAACAACTAAAACGACACCTCCAGCGTCCCCACTTCTCTAATTTTCCCTTTGTTGGTTCGTTCCCCACTTCTCAAATTTTTAACCAAGCGGTCGGTTTAGTAGTTGGACAAAGTTTAATGGCCATTAATTAATACACTCGCATGTTATATATGAAACTCGCCTGCAGCTCGTTTCGGATCCTACAACATGCTCGTATATTAATGGCCATAATTACGTGATCGTTGCATAATTTACTATTTTGCAACTGATATAAAAAATGCATACGTGACCATCAGGATTACCACATATATATTTCGCGCCGAAACGAATACTATGCGGTAATAAAAACAAGCGGGTAGATTTGAAATTCAATTAGTTGAGTTTCATCGCTATCCCAGGAAGGAAGTAGATTTTGGATTCCATTCAATTAAACAAATTTTTTTGTTAAATTAATTTTATATTTGTTTCTTTAAATTCTCTATATTATGTATATTTTATTAATTCATTCTTGTCGACAACAAAATAATTTAGTAAATTGTTCTGAATCGAACACAAAACTTTTTTTTGCTCGATCAATTTGCCTTTCAGATGTTGCTATTTTGTTCTTCAATTTTCCATCACTTTCCTTCGACTTCTCTTTATTTCTTGTGTTTTTTCGTTACGCAAATTAATCCACTTCTTCTGATATAGTTTGTTTTTTGGTTTGATTTCTTAAAGATGGTGAAAAATTGTGTATAAGACCTATTTTTCTTTTGTTTTTTAATTCTTTCAATAGATCGTGTAATTCTTGAAACATACCTTTTCGGAATAAATTCTACACCCTAACTAAAATATTTTAAATAAATTACAAATTAAAAATACAAAAATAACATGGAAATGAATCTTAATGAAGACGTTTTATATTCCCCAAAATTATCAATTTAATAATTCGATTATTACAATGTTTTGTGAAAACATTAATTATCTAAATTGTTTTTCTTTATTCTAAAAAATTAGTGTAAGAGATATGCTATTTTGGATTTATATTAGAAAATTCCAAAGAAAAACAGATAAATTTTGACCTTAGGACGAGATAATTCTAAAGAAACTACAGTAACTACTGTTACGATGAAGGTAGTTTTAATATTGTAAAAAAATCAAAAATTTTAGACAAAAAAATTGCTCGTAATTTTATAAAATACATTATCTCTTTTACCTATCGCCCTTCAAATAAGAGAGGTATAGTAATCATGCTAAAAATTGGGTAGTCAGTTTTCAATGGATAAACACATTGTAAGGTCCCTAGAACACTATTTTGATATTTTCCATGATGTCTGGCTGTGTGTGTTAGGATGGATGGTTGGATGGAAGGATGGACGGATGGATGTTGTAGTAACGATAACTCAAAAACTGCTGAATTAAAAAATTGACATTTTGCATTCAACATTCTGATACCCTACATTAGATCTGATTAGTTTTTGGTGTTTATCGGACAACCGGAAGTGGCAGTTGCTATGAGTGATAACATCATTACTAAACAAGATGGCAAGAGAGTGTTACACATATATTTTGGATACACTACAGTTTATTTACGTATCAATAAAATTTTCTGAAATTATGCCATTGTTGCCAGATAACGTATTTATCTTTTGATTCAAAGATAGCCAGAGGTCATGTGCTGGCCATATCAGATTTTTTTATAAATATATCAGGAAATTCAAATCTTCAATCAATAACGTGAAATTTGGCGAATAAAGCTTTTTCTCTTACGCAGTGAGAGTAAATCTACTATAGGAGTGAAAGTAGTACGCGGAAGTACAATTTTGAACTTGGATAAATTTTCCCTAATGCACGAAAATTAGATTTATAAATAAGTTTAACAACTTAGGTTCGATGTAAGTGGGGCGTTAGCTCGCGCCTACACTGCGGCCTGCAGAGGCCTATTGTGGTTTACCCCTAGGGCTCCAAATCACCATATAATCTCACAAAGGGCAGGGATCCATGAAATACTCGAATGTGCGAGAAATAGTAACATGAGGACGCAAGAGAGAAAAAGAATCATAATCCACTCAGACTGCCAAGCAGCCCTTAAGACTCTAAGGAGTCAAAAGCTGACATCACGACTGGTATGGAAATGCGGCAAAGAGCTTAGGCAACTGGTTACTTACAATAAAGTAACCTTATCATGAATACCATGACACACAGACACCATAATCCACTCAGACAGTCAAGCAGCATTTAAGAGACCAAGGAGTCAACAGGTGAAATCGAGACCGATATCGAAATGCGGCAAAGAGCTTAGAGAACTGGCGACTCACAATAAGGTAACCTTATCATGGGTACCAGGACACAAAGGCGTCGCTGGAATCAAAAAGGCTGACGAGCTCGCAAGGGGCGGGTCGTCAACCCCATTAATTGATCTAGAACCAGCGATGGGAGTACTAAAGCGTACCATATAAAAGACTGGATCAAACGAAAACACAAATTATACTGAGACAAAATACTCGGACTAATACACGATAAAAAGTTTATAAAAGAACCGTGAAAGAATGTAACTGAATAACTACCACAGCCATTAAAGAACCACTACAAACTCGTACAAGGAACAAGATTAATTGACTGGATGCAGTACACAAAATTATGGTAAATAACGCAATAAGCCCACGAAGTTGATGTGAATCCAGTTAAAAAAAAGACGATCTCGTATTATATAATATGAAACGTATATCTGCTAAAATGATTGCAGTCGCTTCATGAATTACTTCTTTCTTTGGAACGGGTTCCTTTGCCTCGTACAAGCCCTTCGAAAAAGTTTCCTGACCAGTTTCACGAAAATAAATTATCATATTAAATCCTGGTTTATTGAAAATTAAAATTTGGTCACTCTACTTCTCTTATAAAGGTTTTTGTATCGTTCTTGAATCCGTGGCAAAGTATCCTTGTATCTTTTTCTCCAGATGTTTCAGGATAATTTAACATTTGCCGAATTTTTTTCAATATATTCGAAAATATACATCTATTTCGCAAGAAACAAGTCGTCCTCATTTCTCATCCGATGCAACATAATGCAAATTAAGTCAACAAGTGCGATGATTCATATTTGTGCTTATTGGTAGTTGAAAACTATTTTCCAGGACTAACGGTTTCTGACCACCGAAATGTGACGCCGCACGCTTTTGGGATGCTTTTTTTTGCATCACTGCACTGGATGCACGTTCTCTTTGAATAAACAAAAACATTTCGTGAAATCGAATCTTGTTAATACTTGCAATTCAACTGGTGATGACATTGATCATCATTAATGTCATTATCATCATGAAGCTAATAAAATGCATACAGACAAAAGTGACTGAATTCCATGTTTTTTCGCTGTTACAACAATGTTTTCGCTTGTAGCTTTTCCAAACACAAAACAATTCTCCATTTTTCTTGTAATGCATCTTCTTGTTTTGTATTATTGTCATTATTACCTAATTCCATTAAAAATAAATGTATTTTATAGCCATTGGTGTTTAACAGAGAAATATATGTTACGTTTGTTGTACGGTTCCATAACATTAAATATTATTGGATTTGAATTGGGAATTTTGAACCTTTGGAACATTTGGTTTTCAACAATGTTAACATTATTAGATTGACAAATACTAGAAGTTTATAATGTATGTTTTATAAAAATAACTTTATTTTTTAATAATTATTATAATAAATCGCTTAAAAAAACAAAAGACATATAAATAGCGGGAAAGAGTTTATGTTGATGTGTATTTATAAATTAATATAAAAAACTGTTTATAATTTTAAATTCCCGTTATCGTAATCTTAGACTAATTATATTTACAAAATTTTTGGATTAATCTAACTTTGATTTTTTCTCTTTAGCATTATTATCCGAATCATGTTTAAGATTATTCGCAATAGTTTGCTGCAACTTTTATTAACAATATGTTATTTGCATTTTGTTAATCCAGTTAATGTGCCAGACAGTAGCAATATTTTGATCCGTACGGAAGATGGTATTTATATATTTTGTTATTCCTATTTTATAATACGCTAATTAAAATCTGTTTCATAATGAATTTCATTATGATACAAATTTTTTAGGCAATATAGTCGAATTATTTTTAGTAAAGTAGACAGTTATTTCTGTATGTCCCTTTAAGGTAAAAGTAAAACCAAAAATTTATTCATTTTACTTGATTTAAAAAAAATACCAGTGGTTAAATCTAAATTTCTAAAATTTTATTAGCTTTTTTGCAAAAAATCAGAAACTTGTTTCAATTTAATTAATTTTTTATCAATTTTTTTTTGAAAACATTTATTATACAGGGTGTTTCGTGAGTGACTGGCTAAACATTACCAAATGGTAGAGGATCATGAAGTGGTTTCATATCGGCTATTATTATGTTCCCAAATATCTTTCGCTTACTATATACAGGGTATTTCCATTTATTTGCAAAAAATTTAATTATCAATATTTTTGCAATGGTTTCTCTGATTTGAACTAAATTTGATATGTATATTGTACTGTGCGTAATTCTGTATCGTAAATATCATAATTTAGTTTATCGCTATGAAAAAAATTCACCTTGTATATACATTTTGCCAAAGTGTGATATCGAATAATTAACTGCTATAATAATGTAAACAAATGAAGCACTCAGTGTTGTTGGCACATTTTTAGTAATTCTAGTTTTAATTTCACAATTTTGCGATTAACCGTTTTTAAATAACAGTTACGTACGACTTGTTTTAATATTATAACTTTTATTATGCGGTGGTATTATATAAGTCAATAATGACACATTTTAAAAAATATTTTGAAATATACAGGGACTCCAAACAAAAGTGCCATACCAAAGTTATGTTTTTGAATGGAATAACCGATATTTTTTACATTTTTAGATTTGGCCTGAAAAGCTGATTTCAAAAAACTATTACATTTATATTATAAAATTAATAGTTCTAAAGTTATAGGCAATTGAAAATCGCATTTTTTTATGTCGTTTGGCCGTAGCAATCACTTAAAGTTGAAAAAATGCGATTTTCAATTAACTATAACTTCAAAACTATTAATTTTATAATATAAGTGTAATAGTTTTTTGAAATCAGCTTCTCAGGACGAGTCAAAAAATGTAAAAAAATACAGTGTTCCAGTAAAAAAAATATGGCATGTTTCAGTTTCCTAGAGCACCCTGTATATTTATAAATATTTTTAAAATGTAATCCTTATTGACTTACATAATACCACTGCAATATAATTATACGAATATATTCCATTTCGCCATAAAACTCCGTGTCATCGGTCGTGGTTCACCCTGTATGATATAAATATATCAATATTCAAAACAGTTTTTAATTTTCAGAAATAAATTTCAATCTAATGTTGCTGAGTATTTTAGCTAACCTGTCTATCCAGTACTAGAGATAGATTCTTTAATATCTAGCATGCAGGCAAGGAGGATTTTTTTTTGCCGCCACCGACTACTAAGACCAGTAGCGACTGATGTTTGTTAGCATGTATTAGATAATTGAGTTTTATTTCCACAAACTTTTTAAAAACGAGAAATACTAAAATTGTGCCAACAACCCAAAGAGCTTGAGTTAGTTACGTTATTATAACAGTTTATAAATCCATATCTAAAATTGGTAAAATTCATATACAGGGTATTTTATATTTATTAAAAAAGTTTTTTGGCGGCATTATAATAAATTTTTTTCTTTACGGTACAGAATTTGGTTAATTAGCCACATTAGAATACACGTACCACATTTAGTTCAAGTTATAGAAACCATTGCAAAAATATTGACAATTGAAATTTTTGAAAATATATACCCTGTATATAATAAAAAAAAGATATTTGGGACACAATAATAAACGATATGAAACCACTTTGGGGTCCTCTACCATTTGGTAAAGTTTGACCAGTCACTCGCGAAACACCCTGTATTTCCAAAATTTGCAAGAATAGAAATCTTCATTTGATCAAATTGAATATGGCTTTTCTTTCTTAAAAATAAAAATGTTGGATTAATTCACTTCTCTCTAGCTTTATGTACGCAAAGTAAATCGTGTTCTTAATAATAATAAGCAGAAATTAGTTGTTAAATTCCAATTGTCGCAAAATCTTCATTTACAAGGACTTCCCATTATTTGTTTGACACGTTTATTTTTAATTCTTTGGGAAAAAAAAATATATATTTGTAAAATATTTAACCCATGCTCCTCTGATGCTACTTTTTAAAAAGTTTACTTATTTTTTTTGTAAAAAAAAAGTACAAAAATTACTAGTCGACTATTTTTTGATTTTTTTTTAATAACTTAATCGAAAAATTGAAAAAGTGGCCTAAGAGAAGCACAATTTATATCTTTGCCAATACAGATATATCTTTTTATTATACTAAAATAATAGAAAACCAACTATTTTGATGTATGGTAAATCCTTTAATCACTTGAGAAATTATTTATTATTTTGATTATTCAAGCAATACTCAATAATTAGTTCCCAAATGAGCAAATGTGGATATAAAATTTCGTTGAATTAAAGATAATAATTATAAGTGAGTAATTTTTTATTTTATTTTTCCTTAAGCAATTATTTTAATGAATTTATTTTAGGGTTTTTTTTGTTATGATATATTTTGTATTTTCTAGATAGAGCGTTTAACATAACCGTGAATAATTGTCTCCAACGTAATACGTTTAACGAAGGTAGAATTGTAATAACTTACACGAAAATTAAAAAATGTGTTAAAGATACTTCAAATTTAGAATTTCATTTTTCCAACAACTGCACAATTAAAAATATACCTACATTGATGAGGAATACACATTCAATGAGAGTGATCATATCAAATTCTTTTTCATTTCATATCTTCTTGGACGGTAAGTTTTTCCAATTAATGAAAATAATCAGAAAAAAAATTAAACATTTTCAATATATTAATTAAACTAGGAAATATAAATATAAATTGTATTAAATTTGTCTGTTTTTTGTTACCATTTCTTGTTCTTTTTCTTTTTTCATTTTCATTTTCTGTTTATTTTTCATTTTCATTTTCTTTTACTTTTTCTTTTTTTTTAGGCTACTGCAACAATTATACTACTATGAATTAATTAGATGATATTTTTTATATATTTCAGGTATACGGGAAAATCTCTTAGTAAATGACTGCCTGCAACTTAATATGTATAAAGATAAAACAATCGTTCTATATCAGTTAGAAAATCATAAAATTAAAAAAATACGTAAGAATTATGTAACAAATTTATTTAATTTAGAGGTTTTGGAATTAAAAAACTGTGACATTAAAAGTATATCGCGACGTGCGTTTATGAATTTAACCTCACTAAGGACCATTTCCATTACAAATAATCCTAAATTAAGAACCATTACGCAAGGTAAGTGTTTATAAAAATCTCTAATTTAGAAGTTAAAAAAATTAAGACAATTCCACTTCCTCCACTTCGCTATCCTTTCGATCCGATGAAAATGTCCTGCGCATTTTTTCATAATATTGTCGATCCTTTCTTTCTTTCTTTCTTTCTTTCTTTCTTTCTTTCTTTCTTTCTTTCTTTCTTTCTTTCTTTCTTTCTTTCTTTCTTTCTTTCTTTCTTTCTTTCTTTCTTTCTTTCTTTCTTTCTTTCTTTCTTTCTTTCTTTCTTTCTTTCTTTCTTTCTTTCTTTCTTTCTTTCTTTCTTTCTTTCTTTCTTTCTTTCCTTCTTTCGTTCCATGGAAACTTTTTTTTTTCTATACGGTTTAATCTATGCATGCAATCCAGACAAGAACTGCTACATTTCGTTATAGATATACCGATTTGTTTATCCAGCAGATATCTATGTTGTTAATTGACATAAAATCTGAATAATGGATGTTATGAAACCTTTAAATGAGTAGTACTAAATGCTACCCCATTTTTTCATCCCTTAGAAATAACCTTTAACACTGGTTTACTTTCCGAACCCAACAAAATTTTATGGAAGAACAGTCTTACAATCATGATTTTTTGGATATTGCACGGTTTATCAGATCTTCCCGTTTTGAGGGCACCTAAATCTATTTTCCCCATTTTTATCATAAGCGTCTAAATAGCTGAACAAATTTAAATAAAATTTTCTTCACATTAGGGGACGAATTGTATACAGGATGTTTAAAATTGGAAGGGTTAACATTGCTATATCAGAAACCGTAAGAGATACAGAGGCGGTTAAATGGGAAAAAATCTACAGGGATCTTTCGCCCTTCGCGAGTTATACAGTGAAAACTAAAAATGAAAAAATACAAAGGGAAAATTTTATTGTATCTCAAATTTGCTACAAAATTATACTAATAAATCTTTGATACGACGTCTCGTGTCTTAACGGCCATCATGAAGTTCTTTTTTTTATACGGACCAATTCAATGATATATCATTTTAACGACGTTTTATCTAAAATAACTAACTTCATCGGTAACAATAATTGTTAATCGGTCCTATCGTAGTTATTTTGTAAATTGTTTTAATTTTTTCAAAATGAATATAAAATTACCTAACAATTTTGATAAAAAAGTTGCATTATCATATATAATACAACGAGTGGAATCTTGACTATCGATAATCCCATAAGTTATTTCAGTGCATTAACTTATGGGATTATCGATAGACACGATACCGCGAGTTGTAGTCAATAGATTATATCACGAATTAATGACATTTTAAAAATTTGACAGATCAATAATTTACATTTCTCCACGACCATTACTGAATGTATGAATTCTGAAATCATTTTTAATAATAGAATGTAAACAGTCACCCTTTAGAGTCTGAATATTTATTCTATAATACTTGCCTCTTATGCATTTTGCATGTATTTTCATTCTTTATCAAGGTAAAGAATGGATTTTCTGTAATCGAAATAAACGATATGGGATTGCCCTGGATTTTAAAAGTGTCACTGTCAGATATAAAATGGCGACGGTAATAATTATTTTCAAACAAGTTTTAATTTTAACAAAATAATGAGTGAAAAATCAAGTGAAGTAGATATATAATTTAATAATATCTGAAATTGCAAATTATGAAAAAACACCAATGCACCAGATTTTAATATCGGTAAGTGTACCACAGTACTATAAATATTAATACAATGTAATACAAATATGTCAACAAATAACTTGTGTTCAGATTTAATTTAATTTTGATTTATACTTTTTGATCGTGGAGAAAATATAGTCTGTTACTCGGTCAGAATGAAAAAATTCGACACTCGTGGTTCCTCACACTCGCTTTCGCTCGCGTTCGGAATTTTCCACTCGTGTCGAATTTTTCATTCTAACCTTGTTACAGAATCTACTATTACAGTACAAAAGCAATGACAAAGATGACAGCATACCTACTAGATTTTTAGCATTAAAAGTACCAAGTGTGGTTATCAGTTATTAGTTAGTATAGTCAGTTATCAGTCAAGTAACAATATAGGGCATTATTACATTATGAGTCATATAATCAGTGAAATAAAAATAAATATCAAACTGGCAAAAATTAAACAAGCAGAAAATAATTGACCCGCGTCGTAATTAAAAAGTATTAATAGAGAATTTAAAGACAAAGTCAATTGAAAAACTAATTTAAGTATAAGTATAAATTTATTGGGTGAGTAATTGTACTTATTTCTTGAATTAAATTATTATTTGTTTTGACGAAATTAAAATGAATTTACTAAAGAACTACGACAGGACCGCAATGAAAAATTATTGTCACTGATGATTTTAGTTATTTCAAAGAAAACGTCATTAAAATGACAAGTACTATATATCACTGAATTTAAATTTTAACGAGCTCTCAATTTTGGTAATAAAAAAATAGGTCCGTATTTAAATAAAATAACTTAATGGGGACCGTTAAGACACGAAACGTCGTATCGAAGACTTATTAGTACAGTCTCTTAGCAAATTGGAAATATAATAAAACTCTACTTTTCCATTTTTGATATTTTTTAAATAACAATATTAATAGGTGTAAAAAACAATAATTACGTTTTTTTTCCTTGTATAACCCGAGAAGGGCGAAGGACCCTGCAGATTCGTTCGGCCAATATAATGCTTTCCAAAATAGTTAATTTTTTCCCATTTAACCGCCCTTATATCTCTTACGGTTTCTGATATAGCATTGTTATCCCTTCAAATTTCAGACATCCTGTATATTTTGGTATTAATCAGACAGCTGAAAGTAACAGTCTCTATGAGTGATTAATTCATCGCTAAAACAGATGACAAATGATATTGAGAATTTCATTTTTAAAAGAATTATGCTTAATATGTGCTTTTACTTTACTAGAATTTGAGTGGGATTAGCCCACTCTTATTTTTAAATATTTTTCCTATAATTTTTTCATTGTTGTTTATATTCTAGTTTTCCAAATACAATGATGTATTTTATTTACTTTAAGGAACATTAACAAAAAAGTAAAAATCTACATTATTCTTAATATAGTGAATATAGTTTCAACAAAATACCTTTTATATTTACTTCACTTGAATATGTTGATCTGTTGTTAATTTTTAATAACATTCTGCTCCTGCAGGAACGTCTATTTTTTTATTAGCTTACTGGTAGGTAACGAAATTGACATTAGTAAGTCCTCAGTATATAGAATTATTCAATAATATTTATTAACCAAATAAAATTTATTTATTTCATTGAGGAACTTAGAGCTGCTGATTTTAAAAGAAAATATCACTTTATTTTGAATATTTAAGTGATCTAAATCATAATATTTTGAACCGGATGCTGTGAAATGACTTCCATAATAATGCGACTGTATATCGTTTTAATATAAACTCTTAAGTTTTGTGAAATTCTTTATGGGGTTAGGGAAACTCATTTCGAAACTATTCGGTTAAGTTATTTAATCGACGGACCACGTTAACTGGTCCTAGATACCTAAAGTTTATATCTTCCATCAATCGTAGTCGATGTTTTTCTGATATTTTTATTACATTATTGTTTTTCAGGTATTTTCGATTTTTTAAAAAATATACATACTTTGAACCTAAACAACAACAACATTAGAACAATAGACTCTGACGGTCTATCCAGAAGAACTCTAGAAAAATTAGAAGAAGTCAACTTTAGTTTCAACCAATTCACTGAATTCTATCCTACATGGTTCACAAATACACCATATATCAAACATTTGTATTTTCAAAATAACTACATAAAAAAACTCCCTAGAAGAGCTTTTGATACACTAAATGAATTACAAATAATAAATTTCAGTCATAACAAAATTGACATAATTGAATCCGGAGCTTTTCGGAAATTAAAAAAATTAGAAAGTTTGAAATTAAAACATAACCTTCTTTCAACAATTTCCGCCGATATTTTTCCTAACCAAATCGAAATAAACTACCTTGATTTGACTTTAAACTATTTATACGATATTCCGATAGCCCTATTAAAAAAAATAAATCTAAAAGAAATTTCCATCGACTATAATCCATTTTTGTGTTCTTGTTACAAAGATTTAATTATGTATTTTCTTCGACACAATATAACTGCTGTAAAATCCGATAATTGCACTAAAGATTATTTACCCGTTTGTTTTAGTTCTAAACCGGTGTGTGAAAACCCTAAAAATACAGAAGATTGGTTAAATTTTTTCAAGTTATTTTTTTCGTATTTTGAAGCATATAAAAAGTTAGACGACAATTTTAAAAACTGCGTAAAGAGTTCGTTATTAAATTGAGATACGGATCTGTAAAATTCAAATAATCCTTAAATTTTCTACGAATTTACAGCGTAGGGTCTCTAGGACACATAAAATATGTATTCTTAGTTAAAACCTAAGATACATTTATTTGTTAAGAAATTAAAGAGTAAATAATAAAATTGTTCGTATTTTAAAAGACATATATTGGTCCACAGTATTACTTAGATTTTTCATGAATTTGACTAATGTGCATTTTGCGACAACTTCTCAAAATTAGGTCTTCGATAAATAAATTCTTTTCTGGGATTTCCATACATACATTCATTTCTTATAGCCCAATAATATACCTTATTTTTCTGGAAATAGACTCTTAGTGACTTATAAATAGACGCTATTTATGGATCCTAGAGAAACCATACCTTATAAATTCATAAAAAGTATTAAAAACGTTACGTTACCAGAGAAAACTTTTTGTGATTTAATTCCTTTTATTTCTCAAAATTTAGAACGTAAAACATTAAATTACAGGTCAACTACAGCCCATACAAGACTCTTGTTTTTCTTTAAGATTTGTCAATCTATTCTTGCGGAGTATCTCTGACCCAATTATACCGATTGATAAAAATGGTTTCTAGAACGCAGAAAAAGTCTATTCCACAATATTTCATTTGACTTTCTACTCTTACCCCAATAGGATTATCATTATATAGTTGTACATTCCTCATTATAAAATAACCAATAACAGATCCGTACTCCTGTTTTAAAGACGAAATGATAATTTGAAATGTACCTATCTGATAGTCAAAAATAAAAACTTAATACATACCTGCCCGCTATTTTCGGTTTACAATCACTGATAATCTTGGTGTAGGTAGAAAGTCAACGAAATACTGTGGAATATACTTTAAAAGTCTTATTTGATGTAATCATTATATATAAATAAAGTAATAGTAAGTAACGTTTTTTTATTTTTTAAAAACAGCAGAGGGCATTGCTGGCTAAAACCACATATTTAACATAGGACTACAATATTAATAAAACAATATACACTGGACGTGTTCAGTGCCTTCTGTAAGTCGAACTGACATATAAATAATTCAGAGTATAACGAGACCATGTCCCTCCCCTGTTTATAAACTCTTTCAAAAACAACCCCCCGAAAGTGATGAAACGCGGATACGCCGTCTCATACCTACTAAACCGGCGTCACCCCCCCGAGGATGCTGTACACGATGGAAATGCTGCATCTTCTCCTCGAAACATACTGATTTGAAATATGATACTTTTTCAATAATATTTTAAAAAAATCGGCCATGTGACCTCAGAACTTTCCCGGCTCAGCGTAGAGAATAGGATTATTTTAATTATAAAATACTAAGCATTACATTAATTTATGGAACACATTGAAAATTGCGAGCCGATGTTGAATACGTCTACCGAATTGATATTTCAATGTTGACAATGACATAAGCTACGCATGCGCACGTTGTATGTCACACTGCTACAATTATGATCTCCTAAAATCATGTGTGAAAACTATTAGGAATTCGGGAAAAATTTTCATACAATAGTTGTAGGGAATTTTATGCTTTGCATTGAAACATTTTGCACCAAAGTGCATAATTTACCTCCAATTTTAAAAAAAATGGAAAATCCTAAATGTGTATTTTTCTCGTCATCTAGCGGCGAAACTGAGGAATTCGATAAAAAGTTAAACACAAGAGTTAAAGAAAATTTGATGCTTTACAACTTGCACGAAAAAATCTTGCACTAAAATATATTGTTTGTCCTCAAAATCAAGAAAAACTAGAGAAAACCTACATGCACATTTTTTACGAGTCCTCTGGTGGCGCAACTATTGGAAATTCTGGAAAAAAATTTTGGACAAAAGTTCTAGGGAATTTTAGACTTTAAAACTTTGTACTACAACATTTTGCACTAAAGTGTATTGTTTGTCCTTAAGATTTAAAAAAAAAGTAAAAAATTCTTACATGTGTATTTAATCAATATCGGTCTTGAGGACTTTCTAATGCCAATATAAACCAAAAACTAATGGTCGCATTCCAGGCATACACCGACCCTTCATACCAAATTTCAGCACGATTGGTCAAATGGTTCAGCAGTTATTGTGAAAGATTACATACAGACACATAGACACACAGACAGACCATACGCTGGAAATGGTTTCAATCTTCTTGGGGGACCTCAAAATGGATATTTCCATCGATATCTCGATTTTTTTTTGCTCGTTCACTTTACTTTCCCTTTGATGGGTCCGGGAAAGTAAAAACAAGATTTTCAATAATTTATCATTTTAATATTTTCCTTTCTCATAATTTTTTTAAATTTAATTGCAAAAATATGGCTTAATTATAAAGTAGTTGAGCTACGGACAGACGGACAGACAGTCGGTTTTAGTTAACTTGTCACTGAAAATAATAAAATTAGAAACCTTTCTATCGATTGCTGAAACCAGAAATCCAAAATTCGAAACCGTTCTGAAGCTATCGCTGAGATAGACAGAAAGACGGACAAACGGACAGACAGACCGTTGAAGTTGACTTAGGTCCTTGAAAACAATAGGTAGGCGAGCAAATTCTCATCTCGAAACACACCTGCGCAATACTGAGTTAAAAGGATTTTGTACTAAGGCAGATAGCTAAAACCATCTGCCAATGGGACACGGTATCACTTATTCCAGCTATGTAATAAGCGCTAGTACAAACTGGAACCGACTGAGGACCCATATCTCTAAAGGACGATGAAACCCCAAATAAGTTTTAAAAATAGTTTATACAGCCTAGCTAGTTGATAGAATTCTATTGAATACCATTAAAAAAATAAAAAATAATATGGGTAACAAGCTCATTGTCTTTTTACGTACTAAAAAATAGAATTATATATAAAAACAAGCATTTGTAAAAATTTATAGAAAATAAGTCCTGTACTGTTCTCAAACCCACGATACGCTTCCAACTTTCAATAGCAGGGTGTCTGTCGTCAATTTTAGGCCTTGGAATTATCATCGAGGGTGTTATTAGTGTACGGGAGTTGATGTAGGAGCTATCAAAAGCCATCTACCGTGAACGGGTCACAAAAGGATGGTCATTCGAGACTGGGGGGATGGTTCGGGACGTGATAAGAGCCTTTTGGGAAATGGGTTGCATAATATACGTTACGCAAGCTGGCAAAGATGTTGTCTGCCGCGTCTATTTTATGGTCGGTAAACACTGTCTTGTTTAGTTTATAGTGTCATTTATTAATATTGACTGTTTAAGGGTTATATGGTATATGTAAGAGTTGATTAATGCAGAAATGGATTAGTGGAATCTTTAAAATCTATATAAAATATACAGGAGAATATATAATTGTTCTGCAGCGATTAAAAATCAATAAGGAAAAAAAAACAATTCCAAATTCATATTACATATTTACTCATTTTTGTAAATTTAAAACTGAATTTGCCGGTGCTTTTAGGGACTATACGGGTGAAAAATCATTTTTGCTTAATATGTTTTAATTAGAATTTTTTTACTCGTGATTATTTATCGAATTTTCTTTTAGACCCCAAAGATAAAATTCATTAAAATATAATAAATAGATATATTTTTCCCTTCATTATTTTATTTGTATACTTCGCGTTTATTGTATCATTTATTTATCTCGATTTATTGTTTAGTATACATTTATTGACTCTAGAGTGGCGTCGTTAAAAGTACTACTAATTGAGTGTAGGCCGAGCCAGGCACACGTGAATTCTGTAAGGTGAGATTGAGAGACATATAAGAGATTTTGCACCTACCTTGTTCTGTCTATTAATCCTCAACTAGTAATCACGGTAAAGGAGGTCGTAGCCACTATTTTCACAAATTTTGTGTTACGAAAGTATAATTATTTTCATTGATTAAAACACACCAGATAAATACTAATTAATTTATTGGCTAGAGATATTTATATATACGACCCTAAGTTGGCCCAAAATATTAAAAGGAACAATTAAAAACAGTTGTTTCCAAGATCACAGAAGATAAATTAATACAGAAGCGAAGGTTCCTGTCGGCCCTTTTGATGCAGCGATGACCAAAATTTGAGTGCCAGTTGACGTTTATGCCGCTTAATACACTGGGAAAAATGTTTATTATTCGTATGTCTAGATAGACGAATTTACAAATTTTGATCAGTTTTCCCAGTGTATTAAGCGGCAGAAACTTCAACTGGCACTCAAATTTCGACCACCGTTACATCAGAGACCTTCGCTTCTGTATTAGTTTATCTTCTGTGACAAGGTATTCAAAAATGACGTTAATTGATTGATAAAAGAGCAACAGTTACTCAATTCCCCATTAAGCAGACTCTCATTAAACTTTACAGGGATGGAAAAACCCACCAAAAACCACCATTCAAAGCCATATCCTATCTTTCAATTATTCTTACTAATTTGATTATCTGACTAATCTGAGTACATTGTTTTATATTTTTGAAAGAGCAATTTAATTTCTTGTTAGAAAAACGTTATTTCTGTGTTAACATGTGTACTAAATACATTTTAGGTTATGTCATGTGTCAATTATGACAATTGTTCAATGTATTTGAGTTTAGGGGACCCGCTAAACATCCCGCTATTTCGGAAAATTTACCGGATAACGCTATTTTTATTTTTACGTGAGCATGCGCAGTCTATTCGAAATGAGGATTAGCGTTAACGTTAGAGGGTGAGGTGCTAAAACTCTCTATTTCTAACGCACGGTATTATGATGACGAATGGGTGCCATCTATCGGCACCAAGTTGTACTTGACCAGTCGCTTTTACAGAAGGATTTTGTCCTCATAAGTGGCTGTGTCCGGTTGCTACCCATCAACCTACATTAGATTTACAAAAAAGTCAATTTTTTTCATACTTTTTTGTGTTAACGTGTATATTTTTGATTGAAAAATGGAGAGAGGTCTTGTGCTGGCCACATCAGATTTTGTATTTGGACGATACTGCTAAAAAACTTAATAAATATAGTTTTAGAAAAATTTCTATCTAGTGCATAAATAATTCCCTTTGGTCAGTAGTAACAAATCATCAATATATAGAACATGGAATTTACATATGTGAGCCGCATTGATTTAGCCTACGGGTAGATTTGTAAGTAAGGTGAATTTATGCTTCGTTGGTTTACCTGAATTTAGGAATATATAAACAATTATTTTATTTAAATATTTATTATAAGTCACAATAACAAATGTAGTGGCTACGATCTCATTAAATAAATAATACTAAGCAATTTTATAGTTAAGCTTAAACAAAATAGAAATAACAGGAACTACGTGATAGTAAAAATATGTTTAACATTAAATAAAGAGGTTATCCATATCTCAAATGTGGTCAAATTATTCAGTAGAAATAGATCTCGAAGTCCTGTACTACAATATATTATAAACACAGTTTAAAGCGCAACTAGTTTTAGCTTATGAGCCATCTTAAAGCCTTACAATTACCATTCAAAATTTGAAATTTATATTGTTGATAGTAACAGATAGAAAAAGGTAGGGGTGGGAAACGAGAGGTACATGAAAAAATATTTTTGTAAAGATTAATGAAAATAATATAACTTGTCCAATAAACTAGTAACGGTAATACTAATAGGACCTTTCCTTGTTGAGAAAAAAGGAAAATACACTGTTTGAAAGCACATCTTCCACGAAAAGACTCCAACTTCTCATATATCGTCAGATATTGCGAAGGCCTGATTACAATGTTCAATAAATCTCTCCAGAATTCCAGGAACAGCAAATAATTTGTCAATCGTTACTCTATCTTTACGATTCTCGACGCTGTCGAATCGCAGACAAACCATCAAGAATTGAAAACGATTTATAGACATCGTGTTGTGGAATATATCGATACAAGTCCCATCCGTTAGCCATTAGTCTCTCAAATTCTGACGATTAGATTGGAACATACCTGCTAAATAAAGAAGTCCGATAAGTGCTTTAATTTCACAGTCATTGGTTGTTTTCACAATGCATTTATTTTGATATGAAATGGATTTTTTCTGAATTTTAACATTGGTCCATCGCATGTTTTCAATAATTTGGAAAAACAACTGCCAACAACACTTTTTGCGTTTTTTGCATATTGCTTCACACCTGGCAAGTGAGTGATGATATTGTTTGCTCTCGTTCGAAGCAAGTTTGTTCCATTTCGATCCAACTTTTCCGTGATATATTCTGTGTTTCTTAGACGTCCATCAGTATTTTCGTTTTTCGTCTCATTCTGAATTCCTGTTGCTGATGTCTCCCTGTCTGAGTCTTCGTCATAAACTTCATCTTTTGCTGTGATATCCTGCTTCGAGTCGGTGTTGTGCTCGCTTTCAGATATATGGTCAATATCGTTTTCACTTCCCGAATCGCGTAGACTTCTTCAGTTTCAGCCCATAAAGCTTCGACTTTCTTTTGATCCGCTTCGTATGACATGATATTTTAGCTAAAACATATAAACATGATTTTCCTCATTCAAATATGTCAAAAATAACAACTTACCAATAATATCACAATCACAAACGCGATTACATAGATGGGGTTTGACACACCCCGGAGCGTTTCAGTAGCGTATAACTCCACTCACTGTCTACGGCGTGCTGCCGGAAAAATCCCTGAATTCAATGGTAGCGACATATTTAAGAAGCTATTGGGACAGGCGTGCGCATAAGTTTACGTTCGCTTTAGTTTGAGAGCGATATTTCTGAGCTGGAGTTTGTCAAACCCCACAAATGTTTCTGTGTAATTTTACCATTAATCCATAACAATTGAATTTTCAAAGTTGCACATTTTGTAGACCGCGCCTCAATCAGCTTTTCAATAAGCAATGTTAAAAATTCAGTACAAATAAAATTCAGAGTCACAGTATATTATTAACACAGTTTAAAGGGTAACTAGTTTCGGCTTATGAGGCATCTTCAGGCCATACAATTAACATTCAAAATTTGAAGTTTATAGTATTAATAGTAACACATAACGCTTAAAATTGGCACATCGGAAAAAGGTTGGGTGGGAAACATGAAAAATATTGTTGTAAAGATTTATGGAAATAATAAAACCATGGGGTTCATGTTTATCATCGAGTTGATATGTGCGTTAATGTTTTACTTTTTGATTTCTCATTTTTGGGTTTTCCTGCTTCGGGGTTTGTAGTCCATATGTGGGCTATTTAAGTACTCAATTCATTATTTTTTCGTTGTATCGATATGTTCAGTGTGAGTACCTTTGTCGCCCTGACAATGACGTGCGTTGCACGATTTAAAATCCCAAGAAGCCTGCAAAGTATGAGACCAAAATGCAAGGTTTAGGTTCGTACTGCGTTCTAAACTTAGAAGTATATAAAGGAAAACAGCCAGAAGGGCCCTTCAGGTGTAGCCACTTACCAATAGATATCGTTGAGAGACTCATACAACTTATTTCTGGATACAACCGTAATATGTCCTTTGACAACTGGTACACTAACTATGAATTAATGTTAAAATTACTGTAAGAACATAAGCTAACTTCAGTAGGCACGCTGAGGAAGAACAAACGATGCATTCTAGCACAATTCTTGAAAGTTCGGAACAGAGAACAAAAACGTCTTTATTTGGCTAGGAATTCACAGAGATGGCCTCTTACGATCGTGTTCTCTTTTTTGAATACAGCAGCTATAAATTCTTTCGTAATATACAGAAAAAATAATCAAAATTTTAAACTTGCCAGAAGATAGTTCATCAAAATGTTGGGGTTTGAACTGATTCAGGACTACATCTCTGAAAGAAAGAATAATCCAAGGATACCAAGACGTATTCGCCAAAAAATTCAAGATTTTGGTGAAAATATCCCTGGAGTTCCACCTGCCAAGGTTCTGAAACTCATGGGAAGGTGTTCCATATGTCCAAAGAACCGAGATCGGAAGACTAAATTTTCCTGTCAAAGTTGTCAATCATTATTGAGCATGCTGTAATCAGTTGCCAAAACTGCATGAATACAGACAGACTAATTTTTACTTTACTACCTGCAGAGTTTTCTTTGTGTTCTATTATTATTAAATTCGCTAATGATTTTATTTCTGGTTATAAAATGTTTATTTTATTTTTCAAAGGATTTTTCAGTAAAAGTATTTTTTTCGGTCTGTGGAAACCTACCTATTTTTAGTTTCTTTTCAATAAAGGTATTCTGATATTTATTATTGTTAATTTTGTGTTTTAATGGTCGTTAGATAATCACGTGAGACCATGGGGTAAAAAAAAAGAATTAAAAATGATCAAAACATTTTTTTTTATTTTTTTGGAAATTGGGGTGACCCCACATATGTACTGATTTAAAAAAAAAATCCACATATGTAATGCAGCATTAGCAAAATCAGCTACATGGTCACAAATAACAAAATTTGGGTGACAGGCTAACTTAGTGAAGATGGAGGCAAGTCTATTAATTTCCGTTAATTACAAAGTAAATATGGGAGCCAACAGCTTTTTTCCCAATGACACCCGGAAACTTCCGACTATTCGCTGTATTCGCTATTTATTAGCTATTAAAATAACCTTCTGAATTACTTTTACTAGTTTAGATTTACTATTCATAAAGTAATAACGAAAAGGTGAATATAATTCCAATTTTCCCTGATTTTACTCTATAATTATGCATTTTCACAAACCGCAGTAGAATGTGTATTTATTTGTACCTATTTATGTGTACGAATTTATTATTTGCTCTTTAGAGACATGCATAATAAGAGTTATGTTTTATAAAACAATTTTACATGATAATAAGCCACCATAGAAAGAAAATAAAATAAAAAACTATAAATAGCGGGAAAGTCTATTATATATTTTTACACATGATGTAGTCGATTAGTCTTCAACTTGAGAAAATTTTGTTCTATTTAACCGACTTCGTATCACTTACGATTTCTGAGATTATTGCAATGAAATTTTCGCTACCCTATATATAAGTGTTTTTTGGAGCAGTGTATAAACGTTCTTTTATAAAATCTGGTTCTAACATGCAATTAGCTTATATTTTCTCTAATCCTGTGGGAAACACTCTTACTTATATTTTTCGTCTCATTTACCTCTTGCTTGTTAAACTGTATTTACTTATATCAAGTCAAAACTCCCCATACATCAAATTTCAACTTAATAAAAACCTTCCATTCCTTCTGACGAAAAGAAAAGTAATGAGAACGGGGAAAATTAATGGCCCCAAACATAATTCCGGGAACTCGTAATCTAAGATATTTTTTTTAATAAACCACTCAGAAAAAATAGTGAATACGGTATGTCACAAAACAAAGAAAAACGTCATTATTTAACATGGTTTAGAGTATCAATATTTACAGAATGTCAGTTTAGTGTACTTTTATTACTTACGGTGAGTATAATTGTTCATTTTTATTGCGGATTGTGGTGTGTGTGTGTGTGTGACGTCATGTCTCCGCATAGCCAAAGCGCCGTACTACAAACCAAACTCTTCTATGCCACGACAAGATTGACTCATGTCATTTAATTATAGTCATCACAATTTATTAACTGTCACACAAGAAAATATAGTCCAAGGCAAGGTACATTTTTCTTCAATCTTGTACAGAAGAGATTTTATTCTTGGGATGTGCTCAGTCCCTTGAAAGTAAATTCAGATTGCCGAGACAGGGGTGGGACAGCCTCAGTTGCCATCTTGTAAAACACGTTTTGTGAAATATCTCGTGCATCATACGAAAAAAATGGTAAAAATCATTTTTGTAGTTAAAAATATTCTCTACAACTCTTATTTAAAAAAAAAAACTGTATGGCACATATGTGGAAAATGTTTTATCTACAAAAATGAATATTACTATATGCACGGTTCACGAGATATTTCACAAAACATGTTTTTCAAGATGACGGCTGACGCTCGCGCTCCCCCGTCCCGCCAACTAAAATTTACTTTCAGGGGACAGTCCTGCACATGTTCTGTTGTTTTTGCTCTTGCTCTTGGACTAATAAATGCGTAGAATAATGAAAATAAAGGCTTTTGTACGCACGTTACCATAAGAAATAGAAACAAGCAGTAAAAATAAGAAATAGAAATAAGTAGTTAAAAAAATTATTTTTTGTCAACCCCATTTGAAATGGGCATGCGTGCAAACATAAATCAAATGTCAGATACCAAATTCATTAATATAATTATATAATAATAAATTAATATTTTTCGAGATGGAAGCTGTGTGCTGATTCTTGAAGGGTTTAGCTCCGGTATGTGGAACCGTTGGCGGCTTATTGTTTTAAACAATAAATTAATTTTAATATTAAAATAAATAAATAAATAAATAAATTAATAAATAAGTATGGATGTAGATTTTCCCCATCTGCAAATGTATAAATTTTACATATTAATATTAATTAGTTAATTTTTTTTATATTTATTATAAACATGGTTCATATACACTTAAAATTTATTTATAATAAAACGTTCCTAAAAAATATAATACCTAATATATTGGCTATAACCTGTGTTTATTTATTTTCTTTTTATTTACTCTACAGTCAATATCAATTATATCACACCAAAAGTCAATCCATCCAAGTTTCACTGGGGGATTTGGTCTGTCGACTTTAAAAATTTTCCGACGATTCTTGCAAAAATATTATCCTTGTTTTTTTTTTGGATGTGACCTTAATCAGTTGTCTCATCACTTGTTCTTTCCTCTTCGCTTCACATAAGTGCTCAGAAATCTGTCCATAAGAGGGAGGATTTGGGCTGGATGATAACCGAGTTAGTCCTGAGGATACACACGAAAATTTGTAGTAAAATCTGATAATTAGTATATATTTAATATTTTATATACTAGGCTCAAACCATATCTAAAAATGGACAAGTTATATCGTCGTCGTTATGACAATCAAATTAATTATGCTTTACTTTCAATTACAAAAACACGTGCGCGGGAAATAATAAAAACCACTAGCAACATTTTTACTTACCATTATTTATTAAAATCTGCATTACATTTTAAGCTGCAAATATATACAGTAGGCTACTCTAATCTTAAAAATATTTTAAATATATATTTCTAGTTTGAATTTAATTATAATATTTTTTAATAAAAATAAATAAACTTGGAGGTTACAGGATTTTCCTTTATGAACTCTAATATTAATATTTTTACTTACCTCTTTGGTTATTTGAAAATCGCAACTATTAGTTTCATTTTTAAAATGGAAATGTTTATTTTAGACGCATACTAAATTATACAGTGCGACTCAAAAAGTCTGCACCATATGGGAAAAATTTTTACTATTCATTTGACAGAAAATTTTATTCTTGACAAAAGTTGGTGCATTGCCTAAAACTGCTATTTCAAGCGTCAAACTTTCAGATTTTTAAATGGTATACAGGGGCGGACAAAAAATATGAATTTTGACTAGAAGTAAAGTACCCTTATTTTTGACAATATCAAAAAAATTTATTTAGGAAAGTTGTTTAGAATTAAAAATTACACTCAGATTTAAATTCACAGCCTCCTACGCAAAAAAATCCATTTTTTTATGTTTTTAGCCTAGCTCAAAATAATATAATTTCGGATGCACTTTAGGGGCCTTCTTTTAATTACTATAATACATTTTTGTTAAAAAAAATATTGGTTTTCGTCGTTATTTTTACACCATTCTCGGCCTTTTTTTAAAATTTTTATGATTTTTTGTTTTTTCTTGGTGCAAAGTTGAAATTTCACCCTGTAGACATGTACATAAAAACTACCATTATGATTTAATTGGCGAAAATGGGTAAACAAAATGATACCCAAACGTTTTTAGTACCAAAATGTAAATAACATTCACTTATTTACGCCAAAAAAATATTTTTAAATTTAACGCTGTAAAAGAAAACCTAGCTAAAATTAACTCAACAAAATGAAGCTTTGAAAATTAAAATAAAAAAAAAGAAAATAAAAATTACAAAATAATGGGTATTAATCTTAAAGGTGTAAAATCAAACATAAAATAAACAATATTAAGCTTTTTAAAATTGAAATAAAAACAAGGAATTTAATAATTACAAATATAAGGGTACTTTACTCTTGGTCAAAATTCCTATTTTGGTTTCCGCCCCTGTATACCACTTAGAAATTTGAAATAGCAGTTTTACGCAATGCACCAACTTTTATCAAGAATAAAATTTTCTGTCAAATGAATAATAAAAATATTTCCCATATGGTGCTGACTTTTTGAGTCGCACTGTATACGAATTTCAAATTTGACATAAACATACTGTAATTTCAGATTAACCCTTAGCAGGATTCCATTCTACGATTCAACTTGAGTTCGCCATAATTGTTATGTAAATAATTCTTATATTTGTTATGTCATATAGAAATTGTGTAGAATTTATAAACTTAGAAAGTACCTAGTATTTTAAAATGTTTTTAAAAATCTTTCAAAATGATTGTTTCTTTCTTTGAATGCAATAAAGTTTTTGCGTCCGGCATTACTGCTCGCAGATCAAAACAATATTATATCGATATTGTTCATGCAAGTAAACAGATTTATTATTTTCCCGATTGCATATATTTAACCTGTTATTTACTAGGTTAAACAATAATATTATTTTCCTACGATCACTACCCAAAGTAGGCTTTTGCACACTAAAATCTAACCGCAAAGTTGATGTTTTCCGTGATCTGTCATAATTTGACATTATTGTCGCTCTAGCGCGTACTTTTCCGCTCGCCTGTTTTCATTTACAATAAACTAAAGAAAGGTAGTAAATAATAGGTATATTAAAACAAAATGTAGGACAGGCTGAATATTTTAGTTGAAATATTAATATTTGAAGATATTTCGAACGAAATTAAACTTTATTTTATAAAATTTATCCAGTAAAAATATAACAGTCAGAAGGTACACCTAGATACACCTAGGTACACCTATATGCAATAGTGATTGCATATTTAAGTACCTACTTACTATTTTCTGCAAATAGTAGACTATGAAATTAATGAAACGTCATTATTTCATTTTTAGTTTATGAAGTGTATTTTCATGTTTTTTTAATTATTTTGCCTAAAAATAATGTGATCGTAGAAAAAATCTTGTGTGCAATTCGAGCAGAAAGTGCTTTGCCGCTTTCGGCAGATTGCCCGCGCTCCGCTACGCGTCGCGCGGGCAACTCTCTGCCTCAAGCAGCAAAGTATCACTTTCCGCTCTTAATACACAAATAGCTATTATATTTGATAAAATTAAAAATGCTAAAGAAGAAATATTTTTGAATTCTAACAATGTAAACTGTGGTATATTTTACCAATTGGTGTGTATCTTTAAATTCCTAGAACCCTTTTTAACCCTTTTGATCTGAAACCGAAACAATATCCTCACATTCAATATCATTTTTTGTTTTAACGAACCACTACTGGAAGAATTATTTTTCTTTGGACATACTGGAGTTAGATGTCCTTGGATTTTGCAGAAGTTGCGCACTTTATTTTTATAACGACACTGTTTTGTGGCATGAGTTCTTCTACCACACCAAGCACATTTTTCACTCACGTTTCCACTTTGTAAACACTGCGAAGATGGCTTTGCTTATTCCTTGCACTGACCTGATGAACTCCTGCTTCTGTCCTAATGACAGGCTGTTGCTGTCTTCCGGAACTATTTTGCTAGGCAGCCGTCATTTCAGTTACAGCAGTTTCAATCGCTTCGGAGAAAGTACAAGTTTGTATCTCCTTAAAAAGTTTTGACTGTACTGGTCCCTTATCACAACCAACGATAAACCGATCACGCAACATCATATTAATTACAGAATCTTCAAATTCGCAGTTAAGACCTAAATTTCTTACTCTTGCTGCCCACTCATTAGCGTTCTCATGTCGATCTTTAAAAGCAGCAAAAAATTTTGAACGTACCACAAGTGTAGATTCTGATTTTTTTAAATATCTATTAAAAAATTTAGCAGTTCCTTGTAATTTTTATCTTCTGGTACTCTCGGCAGGCATAAATTATATATAAATTTGTAAGCATCTTCGTCGAAGGCATTCAGAAGTATTGCAGATTTTTTATCATCTTCAGTTATATTATTTACCAAAAAATAATTATTGAGTCGTCGTTTGTAAATTACCCAGTCGCTATATTGAGCACTAAATTCTCGTATTTGTCCATAATGCGATGGATTTGATCAGTTTTTATCCGGCATTTCTTCAGACGTTTTTTAATACACGTACTAATTATCATCAATTTTAAATTTCGGTGTTCTAATCACTTATTTTGAAGCAATAATAAAATTTACCTCGTCGTCAAATCTGTGGGATAACAATAACTAATATTAACTCTTAATTAGTAAATTAATTCACGAGTATATTTATTAAACTGATATCAAACATATAAACTAGTAAAAGGAATAATCTCTGCGCGATTTTTCAAGACTACGGCCCGTTTCCGTCAGCGGAAGAAAGTCCGATTCGAAAAAATCGGAATTTTTCCAATAATTTTTTTTTGATTTTTTTTCAACGTGCCGGATGAGATATGGATATCAATCGACGCGTCTTCACTTACACATCACCTTAATAGAAATCAATATCGACAAATTTGCTTTCCTTATCGAGATATCTCGAATAGAAGTTTCACTTAGTAGGCGGGACCAGGATCCTCGGACTCGAAATTGCTCATCTTCTGATAGAGCCTTTCTTTTTTGTATAAAAACCGAAGGCCGAAAGAAGTTTCCGGATCGGCCGTACCGTTCTCGAGTTATCGGGCGCACAGACATCCACACAGATTTTTTTTTTCGCGAAAAATCAATTTTCTCCACGTTTCACCACATTTTAAATCATTTGGAGCAAAATAAATTCTTGAGATTTTTGCAACATTTCAATACTACGGTTTGCTCTTCTTCACCAAAAGTAAAATATATTAATATAATTTAATATTATGATAGTTTGAGTTTGACAAAATATAACCATAACCCATAGATACTCATGGATATTACCAGATGAGAGAATTCGGTGTGCAGTAAAAAATAAATCCAGTTTTTTCATAGTAAATATGTAATACGCGTTCATAACATTAACCATATCAGCATCCATAATTAATTTATAATTGAAACTCTTATAAAATAAATTAACTATAATCATTCTCGAATCTATCGTCATGTTCCCAGCCTTTATTTTTTCTGGTATTTTTTTCAGTACCCCTGTTCCTCCAAGCCAGTCCACTGGATTTACTCCACCAACCAGACGAGTTATCTCGTTTTCTCCAATTATTCGAGCCGATTTCGTTAGATGTATTCTTGCTTAATCTAGCACCTGCTCCTAGTATGGGTCTTCCAAATGTTCCAGAGTTTTGAGTCGCTTCTTTAGAGTTGCTATTCGAATTTTGAGAGGATGTATCTGATACCAAACCGCTGGTGCTTGTGAAAGGATATACATCTGAATTGTTCACCAGGACAGGGTAGTTTGGTTCTGAGATAGTAGAGGAACCTGCTTTTGTTGACAGTTGCAAAACATTTACAGAACTCTGGCAATTTTCTAAAGTTTTGTTGTCTTCGAGTGTCTGTACGCTTAAAGGATTTGTAGCTCCCTAAAAATTTATTATACTTGTTAAAGTTAGGTGGTAGATGAAAGAGTAAGATAATTAAAGAAATTTTGATGTTTACCTGAAATATTGCCATTGCAGAGCCACCAATTTGGTATTCATAAAATTTAAAAACCTCAAGTGGTAGTATTCCGAATTTGTTTCCAGCTATTTCTAAAGATAGCAAAAGCCACAATTTACCATCTTTAGAAATTTTTTTATCAGAAACCAATAATGCTCTTACTTTATTGAAGAGCTCGTTTATTTTATCAGGAAATTCAGTCTCTAAAGCAGAGCCATTTAAGTATATCTAAAATTAAAATTATACAATTTCAATAATTATAATATTAAATCCAATAAGTTATCCATGTCTCAAATGTGGTCAAATGTTAATTATAAATGAAACCCCAAAACAATAACACTTATTAAAAAAAAATTTTGTCACCGCTTTTAGCCGAAATTTTTGTCACCGCTTTTAGCCGAAATTTTTATGAACCATCTAGAAAATACATACTTAAACCACCCTATCTTTCGGAATAATATAATATTCTATACTAGATATGTAGATGATTGCCTAGTTGTTTTTCAAGGTTTATTGTCAGAAACTACAAATTTTCTTGCCCACTTAAATACAATCCACCCCCGGATCACTTTTACTATCGAATTTGAAAATGATAATAAATTACCCTTCTTGGATTTACTCATCATTACCATACCTTTCATTTGAAATTTATAAAAAACCTACTACAACCGATACTCTCATTAATTTTCACTCAAATCATCCGATGTCCCAGAAACTAGCTTCTTTTAATAGTTTCCTATTTAGATTATTTTCTATTCCTCTATCTAATTCGGCCTTTACTTCTGAGTTGAAAATTATTAACCAATTAGCAGTTAACAATAGTTACCCCCTAGATCTGATTAATAAACTTTACGTTATATACTTTTCCAGATTTAACCTCAATCTGCCACAACACAATTCAATAATATCACAAGAACAAAAAACTTTTTCAGGTTCTATTCATTCTCTTATAAACTGTCTAAGATTTTAGATTTTTCAAAAACATAATATCAAAATTGCCTTTAAAACATAATATTCACTCCTTCTTAGTTAATTCAAAAGATAAGATTTCACATTTGCATAAGACAGGTGTCTATAAGTTGTGTTGCTCCGATTGTAATGCAGTTTATATCGGCCAGTCATGAAGAAGATTACCCTTCTTGGATTTACTTGGGACCCTTCACTACCATACCTTTCGTTTGAAATTTATAGAAAACCTACTACAACCGATACTCTCATTTAATTTTCACTCAAATCATCCGATGTCCCATAAACTAGCTTCTTTTAACAGTTTCGTCTTTAGATTATTTTCTATTCGTCTATCTCATTCGGCCTTTACTTCTGAGTTAACAATAATTACCCCCTAGATGTGATTAATAAACTTTACGTTATATACTTTTCCAGATTTAAACTCAATCTGGTTTTCAGGTTCTATTCATTTTATTGGTAATATCTCTTATCAACTGTCTTAAGATTTTTCAAAAACATAATATCAAAATTGCCTTTAAAACAAATAATAATATTCACTCCTTCTTAGTTAATTCAAAAGATAAGATTTCACATTTGCATAAGACAGGTGTCTTATAAGTTGTGTTGCTCCGATTGTAATGCATATCGGCCAGTCGGGTAAAAGACTTAAGACTAGAATACGAGAACATGTTAGATATATAGATAAAAATATGAATAAAGACTAGAATACGAGAACATGTTAGAAATATAGATAAATATATGAACACTGATATCACTAAGACCACTTCTTCATTCGCTAACCATATCATTAAAAATAACCACTCATTCTCTTTGTCTGACGCCCATTTACCACATGACTGTCAAAAAAGTTATAGAAATCTTCTGGAAATGCTTGAGATCCACTCCTGTATTAAAAACGATAACACTTTGTATTTGAACGAACAACTAAGACCGAAAGAGAACCACATTTTCCTTTCATTAAATAATTCCTTTTTAACTTATAATTCCTCCTATTACCATCAGTACCTCTTTCCTTCGCTCTTGTTTTAATTTTTACCATCATTTTATAATTTTTCATATTCCAAACATTCAATCTTTTCTTGATATTATTTTTGTTTTGTTGTGTTTTTGTTCTTTCAACATAACCTGACTTTTTCTTCTTTTGGTAGTTATTGTCAGCTATTACCAGTCATAATTTCTTTTCTTCTTTCTTACCGTGGCCTGTACCTAATTTTTCTTAGGGTTAGTGTGTTCAGAGTACCAATCATTTTGCGTTTGACTTACTGCCATGTGCACAGAATCTCCATAAAACACACAGTACTTTACTTAAGTTGTCCTTAAAACTGAATTTAACTGCACTATTTTAATAAATGTTAGGCTTAACAAAGGTTGAGATTATTGTTTCAAAGCCGCTGGCTTGATGCTTTTTTGACAGAAATTTAGCTTTCTATCCGTCATGAGTGTCATAATTAGTGTCATTTTTTATTATATTTGTATTCATTGTCATTAGGTGTTTATTGGGAAGTTAAGACGGATTCCCACTGGGCGGAAATCTGCAGGCGTATTTTCTGCATGCAATTCTATTGGCCGATATCGAATTAATTTTCGAAATTGACCAATAGAATTGGATAAAGAAAATCCGCCTGCAGATTTTCTGGCATGTGGGAATCCGTCTTTAGAATGTAAAATGAATATGAAGAAACCCAACATATAATATTTCAAATATTTCTAAATCATTCTCTTTCACATTTAAATCCATTTTGTACTATGAATACACAGCTTTATTTACAAAATTTAAGGTACTAAAAGCACACGTCGAGAAGTACATAAGAAACAAATAATGTAATTTTGAGGTTAGATTTCGTACCTTTAATTCATAAGCTGAAGAGAACCTGCGGCTTAGTTTAAGTGCAACTTTAGATACTTTAAGGGACACTTTCAAGTTGGTGCAAAAGAACAACTGTCACTTATGACAATTAAAGTACAACTTAGAGTTAAGGGAAGTCAGTGCACATGGCAGTTAACCTTTTCAAAATTTACTTGTCTACTTCAACTACTTATCACATTTGTTAAAATATTTTTTGAAGTTTGTAATTTTTTATATCGATAATATTATGAGTGCTTGCACTAATATTTCCACATTACACTCCCTTTAATTCTCCTTCCTATTTTTCGCTCGTTTTTTGAACATATTACTAACTGTCATTTGTCAATCAATTTCCGGCTTTACCTGCCATTTTGTAGTTACTGTTAACCACTGATGCTGTCAATATGTACAGTTCATAATAAGTTTTTGATGTTCGCTACGCTTCTTTGTGTCCTTTGGTGGACTTTCCTACTCGCCAGTTGTTGTGGTTGGCAGAGGAATTTTTCATACACTACGTTGGAATTTTTCCGACAATGTACGCTTTCCTGCTCACATGGGGTACCCCATGTGGGATTTCCTTTACTGGAGGTTTTTCTTCCTGAAACCCTCCTGTATTATCTTCGTTCCGGCTTTTTCTGAACGCCCTATAAGGCGCCTCACTGTGACTAGGTTCACAAACCTTCCCTTATTTAAATTTATATCCTAATTCAATTTTTAATGTTTTAAGTGTTTCTTACCCACCTGGGTTTACCTTTTATTTTTCATGTGCCCCCTTTCTCTCCACATTATTATCCTACCTCCCTCCTTTACTTATTAGCGGCACACTTTTGTAAAATATGCTGATATTATTTAACATTTAATTCCTTTTATTATCTTGAGAAGTTGTTCTTTTAATTTGTATTAATTACAACCAACACGATGTATATTTATTATAGGCCTGAAGATGGTTATTTAACCGAAACTAGTTGCCTTTAGAAAAAATTTTTAATAAATGTTATTGTGGTACATGATTTTGGGTTTTCATTTATGATTAATTATAATATTGACGATAATTATAATTTAACAATTCTATTAAATAGTAAAGAATAGCTAATAATCTGAGCCACAAATGTCTGATGATACAATAATAATAACATATTACCTGACATGTAAATACTTCCAGGTCTAAAGCATGGGCTGATTTCAATAATATCTCAAAATACGACAGTAAAGGACGAAACATAAATGTAAACGGTTGTCCGTTTGCTAATCGAGCTTTATTATGAAATTCCCCTAACATTCTTACCATGTTTCTGAATGCTACAGGATTTTTCCATTGTCGAATTTTACATCCTGAAAAGTATTTTATTAATTGTAACATTTTCTTTTGAAATATTTCTCACCTTCAAAATCATTTTGAAGTTTTCTTAAAAATATGAGCCTTATATTTTGATCGTGCACTTCCTGGGATATAAAAGATCTTGAAGAAATCATTATTACAAGTTTGGAAGCTAGATCAGCGTCATTCAAGCATCTTTGGTATATAGCATCAAAACTTTTCCTAAATAAAAATTTATTTTATATTAAATGTTTCTTTATATATTTAAATTACTTACTCTACTTCTTCACTGTTTTGGCAATCTCTCTTCCATGTTTCTAAGATATATTTTATTTTCTGATTAAATTTAATGCCGTCATCACTAACGTTCAGTTCTTTCAATGCATTTATGATATCTTTATATTCAGATAAGTCACTAAATTCCGATTCTTCTTTGAGGAGCCCTAGAACTTCGCCGGTTCGAATAGGAGCCGAATTCGGTGAAATAGGTGGATTCATTTGTAATCTTAACCATCCTCTGCCTCTACCGTAGCTGCGACTTTTAGACATGGTTTCCTCGCGTTTTATCCCAAATTTTATTACAAATTTTAATGTATTTTTAAAAATGTGTCAGTTGTGTCAGTGTCAGTTTTTTTTATCTATAAATCAAATGGGTTGTGTTTTATGCTACACCACACAGCAGAACAGATACGTTCACGATGTTGACGTATAAGTGTAAACCAAGTTGTCTGTCTCTATCCTCCAACAGAAAAAAGAAAGTACAGAAGAAAATATGAAACAAATCCTTCAAAATATTATTAATACTAACATTCATCAAAATCTTCCTCTTTTTTAGTTAATATAAAGTTAGGGAAAATTAAATAAATAGGTGAAGAGAGGTAGAGACTCTCCATTCCATGCTTGAACGTACTCTTCTGAAATAACTGATATCTGACATTTGATGAGAATCGGTCGAACTCACAGGGGCGTACATCTATACATTTTTAAGGAAGTAGGTCGTAAGTATTAAAAATCTATGTAGAAATAAATTAGTGTATTAAAGTATAAGTGGATAAAAAGGTCTTTAAAACACGGGCGATTTTTCGAAAATGAGCGTAGCCACAGTGCTCGAAATAGAGCAAGTGTTTTAAAGACCAGTTCTCCACAAATACTTTACGCTATTTTTTTTATTGGTATACTTTGATAACATGATTTATTAAAACCTTGTTAACTGTCAGAAATTTCCGCCATTTTTAGTCCATTTCCCAGCCTTAATATGTATTAGATAATATATATCGTTATTTCTGAGATTGCGAGTAAAGGAAAAGAGGGGTGGCAAACTAAATAACGATAACGACGAACTTAATTTACGGCGGATTGGGATAACTGTTTTTACAGTTATTTGGATACAGAAGTTGTCTCTGAATTGCAGTTTTGTTAATGTCAGTCTGTTATTGTAACCTCAAAATTTGTGTTATACTTTTTAGTTAGTCTTCGAATTTTAATTCTCTCAGTATAATGTTAGAAATCAACTGAATATTTGGCTCCCTCCTTGTTATTAATTTATCAATATTTTCATTCATATTTAAATAAAAAACACAACGAAATTCGGCTAATTGGGTTTGATTGAACATAAGTGCTTAAACCCCACAAAATACAAAAAAAGTTAGGTTATATACTACCACTTTAACCAAGGAGACATTTTTTTGACGTTATCCTTAATAACTAGAACCACAAAAAACATTATTTTATAGTTGGTTCAAAAACTCTCTAATAGCGCAAAGTAGTTGCTATGCTCATGGTTATTTTTCAATTGCAACGTTGCCAGAATTAATAGATTGAAATGGTTTGTAATTATAAATTTTAAGAGAATACAATTTAATTTCTTAATATAAAGGCAACGACATGTATTTTTTTAATATTGTTAGGAGATATACAAGAATAGAAGATTTTAAAATAAAATTTTTCAGTTAAAAAAAATGGTAAATTTTTTCTTTGACAAATTCTGACAACGTAAATAAAATTGTTGTCCGAAACAGATCCTTCTAACATACTAATTTTCTAAAGCTTCTTCCATTATTCCATCTATAAAATATTAGTATATTTAAAACTGTGACTAGCCACACGTTAACCTGTGGATAATTTTGGAAATTAACCACACGTGATTCGCTTAAATAATAAATTTGAACATATTTAAGTATGAGCTCTGGTAGCCACGTGACATGGTGCCCGCTAGTAGTGCAGTGGGCTCGGGGATCGAATCCCACATAGCCTTTTATTTAATTTTTTTGAACATAGACTAGATTTAGATAGGCAAGACTTCTTTTAATAAAATAAATATTTTTTTTAAATACACAGACTCCATTTAGATAGTAAAGACTTCTTGTAATAAAATTAATATTTTTTTTTAGGTCAGATAACCAAGTTACGGTTTTAACGTGTGGGTAATTTCTGAAATTATCCACAGGTAAACGTGTGTGTAGTCTCGGCCTATATTTGAACAAAAAAATCAAAACAGATTAATAATATTTGAGGTTATATTGCCGAACTGTCGAAGCGTACGGAATCTTTTATTTTTAGATGGATTATTTACCGACTCTATTCAAAATTGGTATATAGGGATTTATAGGGTCGGAGATTTTGAATCTTTTGTCAAAATTAATAAAATAAAGATGGCGACTCCAAGATGACAGACATTATTTTTGATTAATTACCAATTCTATTCAAAATTGGTTTTTGTTAATTTTTGCGGTTGGACATTAAGAATTTTGTGTCAAATTGAATAAACTCAAGATGGCGGACTAGATTTATGATTATAGACCGATTTTATTTAAAATTGGCATGTGGGGGTTTTTGGGGTCGAAGATTATGAATTTTTTTGTGAAAATTAATAAAATCAAGATAGCGACTCCAAGATGGCGGACAATATTTATGATTATTTACCGACTGACTCTATTCAAAATTGGTATGTGGGGATTTATGGGATCGGAAATTTTGAATCATTTGTCAAAATTAATAAAATCAAGATGGCGACCCAAGATGGCGGATATTATATTTGATTATTTACTAATTCTATTCAAAATTGGGGTTGGAGATGGGTAATTTTGTGTCAAAATGAATAAACTCAAGATAGCGGGTGAAATTTATGATTATTTACCGACTTTATTCAAAATTGGTATGTGGGAGTGTTTGGCATCAGAGATTTTCAATTTTTTGTCAAAATTATTAAATTATATTACATTGTTCTTGAAAAAATTTGAAAATGTTAAAAGTTTGTTCGTTATGGTATCTAGATGTGTAGAAAACCAATTTTGAATTTTTTTTAACCATATCATGTAACATATATAAGCTAGAACAGGCGGCCACCGTTCGTGCTAGTTACTTCTAATTAAACTAGTGCGCCAATACGCATATATACAAACACGCGCGATCGCGAAATAGTAAGAACCACTGTCAACATTTTTACTCGCCATTATTTGGTATTATCTGAATTACATTTTAAGCTTCAAATAAATACAGTAGGCCTACTTTAATGCAAAAAATAGTAATTTTTCTACGCCCCATATTTAAAGTACCTTGTATTTTATCGGTTTGTAGGCTTAAAATGAATGTTTATGGTTAGAGTGAAAAAAAGGAAAACAGTTTTAAAAAAAGTGCCAGAACGTTAAATTTATTTAACGCTATCCATAAGGTGACACAGTTGATCAGTGCAATTCATCCACACCTTTATCTGAAAAAAAATATCAAGTCACCATTGACTTTTACCGCATACATGAACATGCTTTGTGATTTGACTTTAATAGATTTGTTTCTATTCAATAATTCATTCGAATTGATTCGTATGCTGTCAAAGTCAAAGGTGACTTGATATTTTTTTTCAGGTAAGGATGTGGATGAATTGCACTGATCAACTGTATCAACTTATCGATAGCGTGAAATAAAGTTAACGTTATAGCACTTTTTTTAATGCTGTTTTACTTTTTTTCACTATAACCATAAACAGTCATTTTAAGCGCTACAAACCGCTGAAATACAAGTGACTTTAAATATAGGGCGTAGAAAAAATATTTTTAATAACTATTTCTCGTTTTGAATTTAATTATAATATTTTTTAATAATAAAAATAACCTGCATCCAATACCGAGGACTGCTCTCCCCCCCCCCACACCCGGGATATGGGTGTATTGGTGGGAGGTTACAGTACTATCCTTTATGAACTCTAATATTAATACTTTTACTTACCTCTTCCATTGTTTGAGAATCAGAACTATTAGTTTTAATTTTAAAATTAAATATTTCTTTATTTCAGACACACCAGGTCTGTTAAAAGAATTGAGTTCACCATAATGGTTATGTAAATAATTCTTATATTTTTTCTTGTGTTGTACTGTTATGTTATATAAAAATTGTGTAGAATTTATAAAACTGTAAAGTACCTAATATTTTAAAATGTTTTTAAAAATATTTCAAAATGATTGTTTCTCGCATCAAAGTAATTATCGGTGCGTTCGGCATTACTGCTCGCAGATCAAAACAATTTTATGTCGATATTGATCATGTGATTCGCAAGTAAATAGTTTAATTATTTCCCCGAATGTTTAACCTGTTGTTTACTTGGTTGAACAATATTATTTATATTCGATAAAATGATCTTAAATGTTGAAGAAGAAATATTTTTTAATTCCGACAATGTAAACAAAATATAATTTTATGATAGTTTGAGTTTGAAAAAATATAACCTTAACCCATAGATACTCATCGACATTCCTACCGGAGAGAATTCTATGCGGAAAAAAAATTAATCCCAATTTTTTCATAGTAAACATGTAATACATATTGATAACATTAACCATATCATCATCTATAATTAACTAATAATTAAAATTCTTATGAAATAAATTAACTATAATCAATCTCGAACCTATCGTCATGTCCGCAAACTTTACTTTTTATAGTATTTTTTTCAGTACCCTTGTTTCTGTCCAACCCGGTCCACCTGATTTACCACACCAACCAGACTAGTTATCTCGTTCTCTCTAGTTATTCTAGCACCAGCTCCTAGTATGGGTCTTCCGAATTGACCCGAGTTTTGAGTCGGTTCTTTAGGATTAGTATTCGAATTTTGAGAGGATGTATCTGATTCAAAACCGCTGGTGCTTGTAAAAGAATTTACATCTGAATTGTCCACCAGGGCAAAGATGTTTGGTTCTGAGGTACTAGAGGAATCTGCTCTTGTTGACAGTTGCAAAACATTTACAGAACTCTGGTAATTTTCTAAAGTTTTGTTGTCTTCGAGTGTCTGTACGCTTAAAGGATCTCTAACTCCCTAAAAATTCATTATACTTGTTAAGGTTAAGTTGTAGATGAAAGAGGAAGATAATTAAAGAAATATTTTGATGTTTACCTGAAAAAATTCCATTGCAGTGCCACCAATTTGGTATTCATAAAATTTAAAAACCTCAAGTGGTAATATTCCAAATTTATTTCCAGATATTTCTAAAGACAGCAAAAGCCACAATTTACCTTCTTTAGAAATTTTTGTATCAGTAACTAATAACGCTCTTACTTTATTGAAGAGCTCGTTTACTTTATTAGAAAATTCAGTTTTTAAAGCAGATCCATTTAAGTATATCTAAAATTCAAATTGTACAAGTCCAATAAATATTCACGATATGTATAATTTAACAATTCTATTAAATAGTAATAAATAGCTAATAATCAGAGCCACCAAGACCGATTCTATAAAGCGTCTGATGAAACAATAATAATAACATATTATTACCTGACATGTAAAAACTTCCAGGTCTAAAGCATTAGCTGATTCCAATAACATCTTAAAATACGACAGTAAAGGAGGAACCATAAGTGTAAATTGTTGTCCGTTTACTAATCGAGCTTTATTATAAAATTCCCCTAACATTCTTACACTGTTTCTGAATGCTGTAGGATTTGTGCGTTGTCGAATTTTACATCCTATAATAGTATTTTACGTTATAAGTCCGGTAGGTAGGTGACTTATTATAGTACAAGTTGTTTTATGGAATATAAACGAGTACTGTAATAACGGTCGTCTATCGTATGCTATTTTATTTTATCCTGTCCTTATACAGGGTGTCTCGGGACTAAAGAGAAAAAAGTCGGGAGGGTATAGATTGAGCTAAAATAATGTTAGTACTTCATATAAACTTTTTTAACACGGGCCCACGTTTCCAAATATTGGCCGCCAAAATTCGTTTTTTATTTTTTATTTTCGTACTATTCATTCGATCTTTATAAAATTTTCTGTATGCTTATAGTGTACATGTATGCTTGTAAACAGATTCACAGTATTTCCTTAAAGACAGGGATGTACTAGTCGTAATAGTTAAGGATCCAAAATTTTTGTATCGATGACACACCCTGTATAAAAATTTAAAAAATGGCTTCCTCATACCGTAAGCTAACGAAAAGATACTCTTGTTGGAATTCGATAAAATTAGCCGTTTGGCTGATATTTGTATTTTATTAATGCACTACATACCAATTTTTCGCATTCGCCATTTTTTGTAAGGATAATCAAAGATAACGAAGTAAAAATAATTTAATAATACAATGCCTCAGATTCACCTAATGTAGTAGAACTAAACAATTTAGCGATAGTAGAAGGTAACAACATTAACACTGCATTTAATGCAAGTTAAACCGATATGCAAACAACGTAATTAGTTGCTTACAATCAAAATCAATTAAAATGTCAAAAAAACACAAGTTATAAACCTAAAACTAATTTCTAATCAACAAAAAAGTAAAGTCAGTATAATACATGTTCAATATGAGCTCCTCCCAAGTCTACGCACTTTCAAAGTCTACGAATGTTATTTATTTGCTCCTGAAAAAGCAATCCCGGATTATTGCGAATGGCACTGCAGTGAAAAACGATTCTGTCTATTACATCTTGTCTTATTTGCACAGGTGTTACATACACTAAATCTTTAAGATATCCCCACAAAAAGGAATCCATAGGATTGACGTCTGGTGATCACGGTAGCCATCGAAACGGGCCTCCCCGACCAATCCATCTATTAGGAAACATTGTATTTAAATATTGCCGGACAACTAAATTGAAATGAGGAGGGGCGCCATCCTGCATCAACCATAAATTAATACGAGTTTGTAGTGGCATATCATCAAACAGTTTTTAAAACTTATTTTGCAAAAAATCCAAAGAATCCCGCACAAACCTTATGGGAATTGGCTCCCGGTCAAATTTTCTGAAATTTTAATATGTTGTTCGTTTCGACATCCTGAACAAAAGTCTCAATAGGCACATGAATTCACCATTATTTACTACTTAAAAGGGTAATCTTTTCGAAAGTTTAGTATTTGCTGCGTTAACAAAAAGTACCCTCTTATGTTTTCGAGGTCACTGCACTCAAATCCAATGCTAATATAATAATATTGACAGGCAACAAGTAATACGCAAAATTGATAAAATCTACATGTAAATATATGTTTTTGAGGTTGCTGAGTTCAAAACTGATGTCAAAAAGACGATATTGACAGTTGACAATTAACCCAAAACTGAAGGTAAAAAAACCATACTTTAAAAATAAGTGAAGCATGCTTGTTGCCACCCAACTGTTGCTCTATTTTGACACATTATCATGCAGTCAAATATTTAATTAACGATAGTACTTAACTGTCAATATCGTCTTTTTGACATCAGTTTTGAACTGAGCAACCTACCTCAAAAACATATATTTACATGTAGATTTTATCAATTTTGCTTATTACTTGTTGTCTGACAGCTGGTTGACAGCTGTCAACTGTCAATATTATTATATTGGCATTGGAGTTGGGTGCAGTGACCTCGAAAACATAAGAGGGTACTTTTTGTTAACGCAGCAAATACTAAACTTTCGAAAAGATTACCCTTTTAAGTAGTAAATAATGGTGAATTCATGGAGCTTTGAAGCTCCGTAGGAGCCAAAATAAGCAAAATTGAGCTTTGTATCTATTGAGATGCCAAAACGAACAACATATCCAAATTTCAGCCAATTTGACCGGGAACCAATTCCCATAAGGTTTGTGCGGGGTTCTTTTTTTGGCCAGTCAGAGTACCGTCAATAAAGTATAGCCCAATTAAATGATTTCCCATTATTCCTGCCCAAACATTTACTATAAATCTATGTTGGTTCTCTGTTTGGATAATGCCATGTGGATTTTCATCATCCCATAAGTGCAAATTATGAGAATTAACCGAATTCGTCCGTGAAAATAACATTACTAATAAATGTATTGTCTACTTGTTGTTGTTGTTGCAGGAAACCACTGAACATACTTTTTACCAACATTAAAATTATTGAATTATTGACTTGTTAATGTTGTTCCCTTCTATTATCGCTAAATTGTTAATTTCTACTATATTAGGTGAATCTTGGGCATTGCATTATTAAATTAGTTTTACTTCGTTATCTGGGATTATCTTTACAAAAAATGGCGAATGCGCAAATTGGTATGCAGTGCATTAATAAAATGCAAAAATCAGCCAAACGGCTAATTTTATCGAATTCCAACAAGAGTATCTTTTCGTCAGCTTAAGGTGTGAGGCAGCCATTTTTAAAATTTTTATACAGGGTGTGTCATCGATACAAAAATCTTGGATCCTTAACTATTACGACTCGTACGTTTCTGTCTTTAACGAAATACTGTGAATCTGTTTACACGTCTAAAATAAGCATACACGTACATTATAACCATGCAAAATTTTTTATAGAAATTTTTTATAAAAATGGAAAATAAAACTTAAAAAACGAATGTAAAAATCCGATTTTGGAGGCCCATAATTCAAAAACGAGGCCCGTGTTAAAAAAATGGGCTGTGTCACCCCAGAACTTTCCCGGCTCGACCGTAGAGAATATGCGCACGTTGTATATCGCACTGAAACAATTAGGATCTCCTAAAATCTTGTGTGAAAACGATTGGGAATTCGGGAAAAATTATCATACAATAGTTGTAGGGGAATTTTATGCTTTACAGCTTTTGCACTGAAACATTTTGGACTAAAGAGCATAATTTTAAAAAAATGGAAAATCCTGAATGAGTATTTTTCTCGCCATCTAGCGGCGAAACTATGAGGAATTCGTTAAAAAGTTGAACATAAAAGTTAAACAAAATTTGATGCTTTACAACTTTGCACCAGAAAATTTTGCACTAAAATGCATTGTTTGTCCCCAAAATCAAGAGAAACTAGAGAAAACCTACATGCACATTTTTTACGCGCTCTCTAGTGGCGCAACTATTGAAAATTCTAGAAAAAGTTTCAGACAAGAGTTGTAGGGAATTTTATGCTCTAAAACTTTGTACTATAATATTTTGTATTAAAGTGTATTATTGTCCTCAAAATCAAGAAAAAATAGAGAAAACATACATGCTCATTTTTTATGCGTTTTCTAGTGGCTTAACTATTGGAAATTCTGGAAAAAGCTGAAGACAATAGTTGTAGGGAATTTTATGCTCTAAAACTTCGTACTACAACACTTTGCACGAAAGTGTATTGTTTGTCCTCAAAATCAAGAAAAAATAGAGAAAACATACATGCACATTTTTTATGCGCCCTATAGTGACATAACTATTGGAAATTCTGGAAAAAGCTTAAGATAATAGTTTTAGGGAATTTTATGCTCTAAAACTTTGTACAACAACATTTTGTACTAAAGTGTATTGTTTGTCCTTAAAATTTAAAAAAAGTAAAAAATTGTGTATTTAATCAATTTCGGTCTTGAGGACCTTCTACTGTACCAATTTAAACCAAAATCTAATGGTCGCATTCTAGGCACACACCGACCCTCCATACCAAATTTCAGCTTGATTGGTCAAACGGTTCGGCAGTTATCGTGGAAGATTACACACAGACACACAGACAGACCATACGCTGGAAATGGTCTCAATCTTCTTGGGGGACCTCAAAATGGATATTTCCATCGATATGTCGATTTTTTTTTGCTCGTTCACCTTACTTTTCCTTTGATGGGTCCGGGAAAGTAAAAGTTTATATGAAGTACTAACATTATTTTGGCTCCAGATATACCCTCCCGACTTTTTTCCCATTAGTCCCGGTATGTTAATTAAAATAAAAAACAAAAGTTCTTAATTTGACATCAAAATTTAACATTACAATTGAGCCATTGGTTTTCATAGTTACGTATGATTGATATTTGTTTGTCACTGTCAATTAAAAAATATTTACTTTTGAAATTATGGTTGTTTCTAAAATCAAATTAATGTTTCTAAAGGCAACAACATTTCGCTACCTGATACTGTAATGTTCCATTTACCGGCCGCAAATGAGTACAGGGTAAATAGATTTACTGGACAGGATGAAAGAAAGTATTTTTTTAATTGTATCACTTTCTTTAGATATATTTCTCACCTTCAAATTCATTTTGAAGTTTTCTTAAAAATAAGAGCCTTATATTTTGATCGTGGACTTCCTGGGATATAAAAGATCTTGAAGAAATCATTATTACAAGTTTGGACGTTAGTTCAGCGTCATTCAAGCATCTTTCATATAAAGCATCAAAGCTTTTCCTAAATAAAAATTTATTTTTTATTAAATTTTTCTTTATATATTTAAATTACTTACTCTACATCTTCACTATTTTGGCAATGTTTCTTCCAATTTTCTAAAATATCGTTCACTTTCTGATTAAATTTAATGCCGTCATCACCAACGTTCAGTTCTCTCACTCCATTTATGATATCTTTATATTCAGATAAGTCACCAAATTCCGATTCTTCTTTAAAGAGTCCTGAGATAGATGTTAAAACATCGTCGGTTCGAATAGGAACCGATTTCGGTAAAATGGTTTGATTCATTCGTAGGCATAACCACCCTCTACCTCTACCATAGCCGCGACTTTTATACATGATTTTCTAACGCTTTTTTCCTAAAAACTTTCAAAATTACTTGTTTTATTACAAATTTTGATGCAATTTAAAAACTTTTGTAAATAACCTTATTTGTCAGTTTTTTTTATATGTCAAATTGGTTGCGATTTATGCTTTACACCCATATTCGCTGTGTGCAACTTATGTGGCGACACCTGTAGGCTGAAATATAAAACTGTCCCGTACAATCAAAATCAAATGCATGCATTTTGATGCAATATGATATTAAGAACTGGTGTTAACAAAATAACGCATGATATAAAATTCAATCAAAATGCCCCAAAGAACGGTGCAAAACTGGGATTTCGTCACATATGCTCGGTGGAGGAGAAAATTCAACAGAAAATAAAAATAATAACTGCAAAATGCCTACGAACAACGTCGCAGAAGAAGTTTATAAAGTTTCATTAAACGTAAATATATTGCTCTTTGAAATACATAATTTTATATGTTTATTATTATTTAACATTCACAATATGTAATATGTTAATATTAAAACGAACCGTAAGCTTTCTTTCCCCCGACTCTGATTGAAAATGTTGTTCCGAAAATTAAACTCCTTCGAGTGGTTCTATAACAATGTAAATTTTGCTGCAGTTAACTGACCACATAAACCCGGATATACCAAAGCCAAAATTTTAAAATATGACTTAGTTTAACCGCTAAAAATTGAAATTATTATTAATATATCGGTACGTCATTTATATTAAAATAAAGACTTTTTTTTTCATATGGCTCGATAGTTATGGGGTCTAAGACTCGGGATTTGAACGCAAAGGGTCGTAGGTTCGAGTCTCCCAGTAAATAAATGATTGTAATTTTTTTTCAGCAAATAACTTTTTAATTTTTTTATTATAATTTTTATTTATAAAAACTAAAAAAACTGTTTGTCATTTTGAATGAATTATTAATCAAAACGAACCGTAGGTAAAAGCTTTGTTTGTCGTTTGTCCGCGAAATTAAACTGCTTCGAGTGATTCCTGAATAAAAATTATCCAAAATAATAATAAAAAAATAAAAAAGTTTTTTGTTGAAATAAAAAAATAAATAAGCATTTTGTGGGACTCGAACCTACGACCCTTTGCTTTCAAATCCCGTGTCTTAGACCGCATAAATATCGAACCTATTTAAAAATATAGTCTTTAATTTAATATAAATGGCGAAACGATATTTTAATAATAATTTTAATTTTTAGCGGTTAACTAAGGTCAAATTTTAAAATTTAGGCTTCTTTACAACCTGGTTTATGTGGTCAGTTAACTGCAGTAAAATGTTCATTATCATAAAATCACATGAAGGAGTTTAATTTCGCGGACAAAGTTTTCAATCCAATTAACGACAAAGCTCTCATACCCACGGTTCGCTTTTTCTGTGTTCATATTTGTATGGACTTTAAAATTCTGTATTTGGACTGGTTAAAACTATTTTTCTGACAGCCCACGACACAACATATTTCTGCTGGACTTCTGCGAGCTTTCCGTATTGTTGTTGAAATTTTGGTCCTTCGAAAAATGTTCGGGACAAAAGTTCAGGTGCTGATCACGGCGAGCGCTAGATTCGGCTGTCAAGATGCTCCGCCTTCTCGCACACAGCGATTTAATACCAACATTCAACAATATCTACCTCGTTTTTAGTTAATATAGAGTTAGGGTAAATGAAATAAATAGGTGAAGAGAGTTAAAGACTCTCGATTCCATGCTTGAACATACCCTTCTGAAATAACTGAATATTTTACCCTATTTTTTTTATTGGTATACCTTGAAATCATAAATACTGGCATTATTACTTCAAAAAATGGAAATGGAAAGAACTAATAATGTAAAATGGGTAAATTTTATTTATTTCCTAACGGCGATTATGAACTTAAAAGGATAATTAGTTATTATCGAATTTGTATAAATTAAATTCATACTTACAATATTGCTGTTCATAAATATAAATCAGTTTGCGTGTAATTTTTCTTTATTATAATAAAAAGCATGATTTATAAATTGTCAAAAATTATCGCCATTTTTAGTCCATTTCCCAATCAGTCAAACGTGGTACTCCCTTGTAATAGTATATATTGTACAACAAGTGTTGAAAATAGCACTTTTCGCACGTATGTGACGGTTTGTGGCAAGAGCCTGAAAGGCGAGTGCAACAAGTCACAAAGTGTGAAAAGTGCTTTTAGTGCTTTTTCACATGAGTTACACACTCTACTTTTCCTACGGCTGCCACTTCATTATCATATGTATTTTTAATCTTATTTAAAACGACCAGAACTGTTTTATATTTGTATTTGAAATTTTTATTTATAACCATACAGTTACATATTTATAACAATAACAACAATGAACAAATAATTTTTTTTCGCTTATTATGAGTCTTCCCGGCTGTGTGATTTGCAATTGTATTTTACTGTTATTTTAGAACAGTTTTCAAATCTTTTTGTAGGAAGATTCTGCCCTTTCAACACCTTTTCAGTAATGAGCTACATTCACAGGTCGGAATTTTAACATAATGGCATATAAAAGAAGAGCATATTTACTAATAATTATTTCCGTTACTGCCAATAACAAGCGTATTTCAAAATAATCCCTTTTTACTTTTAAAATATTTAAATTCCCGCCCTCATCAATGTCCAATCACGGAGAAGAGCGGCAGTGCCACGTTGCCAAGTCGAATCAATCAAGTTACGTTCATTTGAGTTCTCTTTCCGTTTGGTAAACGTCTTAGTCGTATTTGTGTGACGTTCTCTGTTAAAACTATTTTTTCATTTGCCAAAGTGTCAAAGTTATTTAAAATGAATGTAGAATTTTTTAAATCAGATTCTACTAATCTTCCACGAATTATGGAGATAATGCAATATGCAGTTAAAGAGAGAACATGATGTCTGCATTGTCAGAGCAAAAATAACACCAGAACATAAAGTTCACAAAAAGGCATATACTGTGAAGGTAATTATTAATGAAAATGTATCTTCTTGTGTCTTCGAAAGTTCATCACCTGATGTGCTCTTTGTCATACTGATTACAACGAAGGAAGTACTAATTGGGGAACTAAAAGTTGAAGAAGCATAGTTTTACTGAAATAAAGTTTTGAAATATTAAGAGAAATAAATTTTAGTAGTAAGATAAAAAATATGCAATATAGACGTACCTAATTAATAATTATAAGCCTCACAATTAAATTTTCAAAGTTTTTTCACAAAATTATCTGACATTTGATGACACCAGCCGGACTCACAGGGGCGTACATCTATACATTTTTAAAATATTTAAAAAAAAATGGTTCAAGGTAGTTTAAAATATAATAAATAAACAAAAAGAAACTAGAATATTCGCAGCCCAGCGGACGATTTAAACAAAGTTGAAATCAATATTCGTCCTTAATATTTATTGCTCTACGTCTTTTACTATTTCAAAAATAAATTAATGTGCTATGGCTTAATGCGGTGCTATACATTGCGGGCGAATCTGCTAAATCCAATTTTACATATCATTCATTTAATATCCCTTAAATTTAAATTTCTGTACAACCATGTTTTGGAAATTAGAGAGATGATATACCATTTTTATTACGGCATAGAAATTCACTTTGTACTAAAAATATTCTTAAATATTTCTATTACATGTTTTTTAACTCTAAAACAAAACATTCAAGGAATCTCGTTTGTGGAATTTTAATATCTTCTGGAAATATTAAGTGCTTTTTAATTACAATTTAAACTTGTGCGAATAACGAAATGATGCCCTAACAATAGGAAGGAAAATACTAAAAAGATATTTTATTGAAACAAGAATAGGAGCTTATATTTAATACTTACTGTTAATTACTGAATTGAAATATTACATTTTTTTTGCATATTTCAGGTTACAGATAATTTAATTTTCTTCAATATTGAATGTTTTAATAATGAGGATTGATAATGTAATGGCACTTTTAATCTTATATACGTAGAAACAATTAATAAAAGTCTTTATTTTTCTAAGAAAACCTCCATGCATCCATTTAATTATGCATTTAGAAATAAATTGATATTAAAATAGTATTATCGTTTATTATTCGCATTGAAAAGGGGTACTTTGTTTTTCAGGAACTTAACTTTATAAACAAAAAATTCCGAATTCTAGAACTCAAAAACGAGCAAATTATTTAATAGAAAAAATTAGGCGATTAGATAATAAATGTTTTTATTGCAATTCGTATAATTAAGTTACCCTAACTATAGTTTTTAATTTAGTTTCTTATATCTATATATAATTTTATATTTGAGTTTTATTTAATATAATTTAATTTATTAAAAATATTCAGTGAATTATTATTTTCCTTTAATATTAATGAAATTTGAAAAAAATCGATTAATAATTGTTAGTTACGCTTCTTTGGTTATCATATTGAATAAGTGAACTAAAATAACATTAATTAATCAAAACCATTATACAATATTCATTTAAAAATATTCTAATATATGAAAGACGGTTGGACCAAACGATATATTTTCGATATTTCAAATTTTGCTCATCGGACGAAACGATATACCTTAATTACCTATTAAGCGGATTACGGACGAAACGTACAATCGCCCTTGAAAAGTAATCAAAAATAGTACTTATTCCTATCAAGGGTATTTTTTAAAACACTTTTATTTTCTTATCGTAATGCGTAAATAGTTTCAGTGGTTAGTTTTTGTATTTTTGTTCTAGTTGTTATTGATTATTATCTGAGTTTTTATTGACTTTTTAAAATTTTTCGAAAACCCAAGATTTAATTTCAAAACTAAATTTCAATATGACACAAAAACGAAAGAAAAAATACATAAACATATACTCATGGACTTGCTCAACTCGTATATCGTTGTAATACTTTTTTGCTGAAAAGAGTGAGGAAGGTGGCGTATAAGTTCGGTCTAGCGCTATCTCTAACATCCTAACTATACGATACCGTTTTGTGAGAGATAGAGATTGACTGAACCATCATTTCATCAAATAGCACAATTCTCACAATTGTGCATGTCCACCAGTATATGTCAGTGAAAAAATATAAATAAACTTTAATGGTAGGTTATAAACGGAAACTCACAGATAACAAGTCTCCACCGCAACGATGATTTTGAAAGGAACCTAATAATTTTCCAAAACTTTTATACAAGCGAGATACCGCCTAAATGCAATTTAAGGAATAAATAAAATCTGAAATTTTGATCTTATTTTTAATTATATTCAATAGGGTATCTAACGTTTAAATAAATATAGAACATCCGTTCGCGGATAACATGTTGCACTTTATTTGCTAATTTTAAAATAACTTTCTCTGGTAAGTGTGATTGTACTATAATGTTTCCTATCTTAAGAATTAATGTATTCTGGGCTTGATGATGGCTTGTTGCCGAAACTTGTCGCCAAACTTCTGTTTAATAATAAAATTTTGTGGTACTCGACTTGAGTCTAATTACTTCAAATATTTATTTAATATAGGTATATATTTTGATTTGTATTTTAATTTATAAATATTAACTACCTATTCAAGTAAAAAAATCATAGATTAGGAATTTTTAGTATATGTAACTAATTATTTATTTAAAATTCATATCGACACTACTATTCAAAAATATATTATATATAAATTTTACTCAGCGCTACCGTTTTCATTTAGTTATATACTACGCAACATCATGTCTATTTAAATTGAGAAAAGACCTAAAATGAAGTTTCTATTTCACTCTTCCTACAATTCGAACGCAGATAGGACTACTGGGAAAATAAAAGTAAACATTTGGCAACAAAATTTAAATAATGGAATGACAAATACCTATGCATTTGTAATTCTTTAAAAGTGATATGGAATATATATGAAGGAAATAAGATTTATAAATTGAATTAAGCAGCTAGTCCCAGAACGTTCAATATATTTGAAGAAATAAATCTCAATGACTAGTACCACAACTATATTTTATATTTGGTTGGAAGAGCAACTGGCAACTAGTTAAAAATTAAAACAATAAAAATTGTAGGTTATCCGCGATTACTTATATAAATTTAATGAAAAGAGTGTAGTGGAATTGGAAAAATTAAGGAGCATTTTTAAAGTAGAAAAGTAGAATCTTAAGGAATTAATAAGCTAGTGTAAATTTAGGAGTCTATTTAGAACCAAATTGAAGAGAAAAAGGTCGATAACCGAAAAGCATTTGGGGAAGTTTAAATGGAAATTTTACAAGTATGTGTGAACTAAACCTGTAAGCAGATGTATTTTTTACATTATTTTTTCCAATATTTTTTTCATTTATTTCCCTATTTTTTTATTATTTTTTTCCATATTTTTCATTATTTTTATCCATATTTTTTATTATTTTTTTCAATGTTTTTCGTCCCTATTTTTATTTATTTTTATCTGTATTTTCCATTTTTTTTTTTTTTCATATTTTTTTCCATATTTTTCATTATTTTTTTCCATATTTTGTTGTTTTCATTTATTTCCCTATTTTTTATTATTTTTTTTCATATTTTTCATAATTTTTTTCCCAAGTTTTCATTATTGTTTCCATGTTTTTAAATTTTTTCTTCATATTTTCACAATTCTTTCCATATTTTTCATTTTTTCCAAATTATTTATTATTATTTATTTTCATATTGTTTTTCATTTATTTTTCCATTTTTATTATTTTTTCCATATTTGTTATTATTTTTTTCCGTATTTTTCATTATTTTTTCCACATTTTTCATTTTTTTTTCATATTTTTTATTATTTTTTTTTCCAGATTTTTCATAATCTTTTTCTCCAATTTTTCAATATTTTTTTCCCATTTTCTAATATTTTTTTCCCTATTTTTCAATAGCAAAAAAGTACTGGAAATTTTGGACAATTTTCGAAGTACCTCAAATCCTATCAAAATTGAACAAAAATGGATAAAGCTTTTCATACGATCTTTTAATGTACACCAAAAAAAGTACTTTTGACATTTTTCGATCTTCCCTCTCGTTTCCGAGATTTTCGGAATTTAATTTCGATAAATTGCTTTTTTTTATTTTAATTTTTCCCACCTTTTTCAACTTTCGAAAAAATACTTCAAATAATATTTGTTGAGCTATTTAAGTCCTGCATTCGCGTATTTTTCTTTTTCGAATATATTTCACGGTTTGAGAGATATCGATGTTTTAAAATGACATTTTTGGAAAAACGGTCCGGAAAAACCTAGAAGAAATTTTCCGATTATTCTAATTTTCAATAGGCTTCGAAACAGTACTTCAAGGTATCTTTTTCTCCTCAAATTTGAAGCAATTTGCTCAAAAATTACGACTTGCAGCGTGTTTCCTGTGAAACTAGAAAAAAGTGGGAAAACCCCGGAAATCCCCGTTTATTCCTTTTCCGATTTCACTCATTTTTTATTATAATGTAGTACTCGTGGGTCTTAAAAAATGGTGAAAATTTCAAGCCGATACATTAAAGCATTCAAAAGGCATTTTTAAGCTTTGCGGACGACAACCAGACATACAGACAGACAGATAGATACACATATCACAGAAAAAAATTAAGTTGTTCAGAATTGGATGGGATAATTTCTCTCGAAGAGATATAGCCCATTTTCGCTTAGTTACGAAGATAGCGATTACATATAGCCTCCCTATGGGGTCGTCGCTAACAATAGGCTACCCTTATTTAAATCCCATTTAAGACTCTGATGAGCGCACGGTTGGGTAAATTAGGAAGTATTTGTTTGCATTATTATTTTTTTTGTTACTATTTTATACTTAAATAATTGTAATTTAACCAACGGGTTGCTTCTTTTAGGTGAGTCACCAAAAGTACATACCGAAATAATACTCAATAATATTTATTCAAAAAAATATATTTCTAAATAATGATTTTATGTACCCCGTAAATAATAATATAGGAACCCACACCTGAAATTTCCTGATCTGACAGATATATTGCTTCAGCTCGATCACGATTCTAGTATAGAGCAGTGTTGCCAGAGTGGTACTCTAAAAGTACAGTGGTACTCCTTTTATAAATGTGGAACCTAAATTTTTTCCTTGTCACAACGAAAGATCAACTTTTTTGTCGATTTTTTCAAACAAGAAATCAAAATATCCATCGCAGGTGACTATGAAAAGAAAGAGAAGCATGCTTCCAAAACTTTGTACTAGAAACGTCACTCCCGACGGTAATAACTTAACTTTTGTTTTAAGAAGTATTTATTATTATAAAATCATATGAGTATCGACCAAGTGTCAGTGGCGTGGTAGAGGCTATACTTTTAATATAGGTCGCTGGTTCAAATCCGGCTCGAAGGACCAATACTGTAACTCGTACAGTCCACATCACGTTGTTTGATTTTATAATAATAAATACTTCTTAAAACAAAAGTTGAGTTATTAGAATCGGAAGTGTTTATGCAACTCGCAGCAGATTTTCTATGGCCTTTAGTTGTTGATCTTGAAACTGAATGAACTGAAAACTCTCTGTCTCTCTTAAGTTATTTGACGTTTGTTTCTATTCGTCGCACCTTGGACAGCTTCTCGGCCCATAGCAAATAGATAACGAAATTATGTATTTTTTCTTTCATATGGAATGGAATTATTTTCTTTGGGGAGGTTGCGACTGGATGGTATGCTCCAGGGGTTCGTGGTTGTTCCGCGACTCATGAGTTAGCCAAGGGCTGATGATCGTAGTCACCAGTCATGTCGAGAGTAACATATTCCATATTCAAAGAAAATAATAAAATAAAATACAATTCTTGTTAACTAAAAACAGTGGTACACTGAGGCAAAATTTAGTACATTTTCATCGATTTTGTGGTACTCAAAATTTTTCCCACCTGGCAACACTGGTATAGAGCCGTCAACACAGTAAAAATCGGAAAATTTTGCTGATTATTACCAAGTGTTAAAAATAAATTTGATTCTACGAATTATTCAGAAAAATAATCTATTAGGACCTTTTACAAACTCTTTACGAACTGTTCATGGCAAAATATAAAAATCAATTTAACAGAAAATTCACAGAAATCATTAAAATTACTTGGAGATCACATGCACGATGTCTACAATACGAATTTCATATCTTTATGCTCGAAAGCTTGAAATATAATCCTTAAAGGAGTACACTTGCGTTTTTTTCATATTGCTGCTTTTCAATAACTTCATGTTTTTAAACCCGGTGACTCAGGAAGTTCATATCTTCAAAATGAAATAAAGAGGGGGTAATCCCACTCAACTTTCCGAATACTCCCAGGAAAGTAATTGTTTAATCAATTATTCTTCTAATAATAGATAGATCACTTGTAATTCAGCGTATGTCTTCAATATTTTTATTTATAGTAAATATTATCATTAAAAATTAAAAAAATACCCATAAATTTGTAATAAAAAACTGGTTTTTTCAAAATTTTATTACAAAAATTGTGGAATTTTTAAAAAAAATGGCCCAAAAAATAATTGAATAACTTTAATAGTTATTTGTTTATCCAGGTGGTAAAATAAGCATATATGGACCGCAACGTGTAAATAAAATTCTCTATCAGTATTTTTAATTTCTACTATTTTGATAATTGTTTTTGTTTCACTGATAATGAAAAATTATTAGGTTAGGTTTTATTTGCTTTGACGAAATTAAAACGAATTTACATAAGAACTACAACAGGACCGTAATTAAAAATTATTGTCACTGATGATGTTAGTTCATTCAGACAAAACGTCGTTAAAGTGACAAACATGTGTGATATATCACTGAATTTGAATTTTAACGGTCTATTAATTTTTGTTATAAAAAATATAGGTCCGTTTTTAAAAAAATATTAGTCCAGTTTCGTTGCAAATTTAAAATACAATAAAACTTTCCTTTTTTGTAAGTTAACCTAAAATATTTGACTAACATGTTTATAAATTATTACTTAGAGACAAGTTTAAAGGCCCCATGAGGCAATAGAGTCAACGGAGATGCTTAAAATAACCATCCGAGCGATAACGAGGTGTTATTTAAATTTCTTTGAATAAAAAAATAGTAAGATGTAGGTACTAGTAGACAAAGTTTTATAAAAATGGTGTCCAAGGATTTCATTATTGGTCATGTCTACAAGCAAGATTTAGGTAATGACCGTGTCTGCGAGCAAGTTTTACGTGTGTGTGTGTATTACTCCAAGGCAAGCTTAAAGAAAATAGAGAAAAATAGGAAAAAGTTAAAAATATGAATAAATATGAAAAATGAAAAAATAGGGGAAAATTGGGTAAAATGGGAAAAAATAGAGAAGAATAGGGATAAATAGGGAAAAATAAAGTAAAATAGGGAAAAACATAGCAAAATACAGAAAACGAAGCCAGCTAAAGAAAAATAAAGAAAAACAAAAAAAGGAATGAAAACAAATGAAATAGGAAAAAACAGGAAAATGGGAAAAATAGAGAATGTAGGGGAAAATAGGAAAAAATTGTAAAAAATAAAGTAAAATAGGGTAAGATAAAGCAAAATCGGGAAAAATAGAGAAAAATGAAGAAAATAAAGAACAATACTAGTAGAGTTGTTGCACTCGGCTTACGCCTCCTGTAACAACATTTTCCACTGGTGCAAAAATGTCACTAATATAATATTTTATTTTAATTTTAAATAACCTGCCAAAAAAACATTCAGAAATATTTATACTAATGCAGAAACATTAAATTAAATGGAATGAAGGTGATATTTTTTGCCAAAAATGCAAGACAATTTTAATTGGTTATGATCAGAATTAGCTTGATTACAGACAGGATAGGTTTCAGTGAAATTCAAAGATCATTCTGATTCCGTTTTACCACCCTAAAATTAACCCATTAGATTTGTACTGCTGTGGCTATCTATAATCTATGAAATAGTACCAAACAATCTAAAAGAGGTAGTAGCAAGGTTGACTTTTTACAATCCTGACTTTTGTTAGATGGTCTTTAATTTAGAGATTATATAAATGAATACAAGCAATTTTGAGCAGTCGTTACATATAAACAAATTATAGTACCATAGAAAATGGTTCTTATTTTTTATTCTGTGGAGCGCGAATATGGAAACACCTTGTATGATCTATATGTTCCTTCTTCTATATATCATATATTCGCTAGGTGTAGAGTGCATGGTGGGGACAACTGAAACAATCCGAGCGCTCGTAGTGGTCAAAATTTCGTGAAATCTGGCTCTTGTCATAAATAAACACGTCAAAATTAAATATTAAAATGGTTCATAATAGTTGTTGTGTTGTAATTGCAAAAATACAGGGAGATATCGTAAGTGGAAATTTTACAGACGAATGTGTTTTATTCTACAATTATTCGATGTGATTAAATAACTTTTGCCACAATGTCTCAATTCTTTCACATCTCTAACATGATGAGCCGCGACAAGTTGCTTCCCTTTGTCCATCGTTTGGGGTTGAAATGATATTTGATGAGTAATTGACTCCAATCCGGTTTGATTAAATAGACTAAAATTCGGTTTGATTGAATAAATACATTCATCATCGCCTAAAAATTATTTAAAAAAAAGTATAATAAATTATTGTGACTGAAAATCTAGCAAATATTCATACATTTTTATTATTCTAGATGTCATGTATTATTTGTTTGGATATCACTGATTAACCTAACATAAGAATCATAGTTTTTGTTATTTATTTACGTGTTTTATACTTACTTTGTTCATCACAACACGTTTTACTGAATTTTTTCTTTCAAAAATATAATCACATTTTTTATTTATTTGCTTATAGATTCTAATGAGATTTTTTTATAACGAATGTTTAGTTTTTATACACAACTTACATACTTTTCACAATTGTCGAGCATGATTTTATGCAACCATCAGATGGCGCTTTCGTCGCGCTCCCTGCCAATACTTATTTGTTTCAACACAGTTTTTTTAATACTTATAAACCACTTCCCTAAAAATGTATAGAGTACGCCCCTGTAAGTTCGGCTGGTGCCATCAAATGTCAGATAATAAGCTACATTCACAGGTCGGAATTTTAGCTTAATAGCATATAAAACTCATTAAATGAAGAGCACATTTAATAATAATTATTCCTGTTACTGCTAATAATAAGCAAATTTCAAAATAATGTATATTTAATTTTAAAATATATTAAGAGCCGGCCCTCCTCAATATCCAATCACAGAAAAGCGCGTCAGTCGAGTAATTCAATTTACGTTCATTTGACTTCTCTTTTTAGTTGCTATTTGTGTGACATTCTGTGTTAAAATTAAAAATAAGTTAGGTTACGTTATTATACTGTCAAATCTGTCAAAGTTATTCTTAGTTCTATTGTAAAAAGATTTTTCCAGTAGGATAGAAAGAAATAAAAATATAATTTCGTGTTATAAGAGAACCTCCGTAATAGACTCTTAATCCTACAACATTGCAACAGATAAAAAAATCTTATTGGTGGTACGTCACTTACTATTTTGACCACACTTTTTCAAATTTCAGCATTTTTTTTCTGTTTTATTTAGAACTAAAGAAAATATTTTTTTATTGTGTTTATTTTATGGGATATTATAGCCTTGATGACTGAAGCCCATTTGTGACATAATTAACGTCAGTTATTTCAGAAGGGTAAGTTCGAACATGGAATGGATAGTCTCTACCTCTCTTCACCTGTTTAATTCATTTCTCTAACATTATGTTAACTAAGAAAGAGGAAGATATTGATGAATGTTAGTATTATATTATTTTAAAGAATTCGTTTCATATTTTACACTTATACGTCAAGATCCTGAACGCAACCCAATTGACAGAGATAAAAAAAACTGTCAAATATTATAAAGATTTTAAAAATTACATTAAACTTTATAATAAAACAAGTAATTTTGAACGTTTTTGGGATAAAACGCGAGAAAACCATGTATAAATGTCGTGGCTACGGTAGAGGTAGAGGATGGTTAAGCCTACGAATGACTCAAACTATTCCACTGAATTCGGTTCCTATTCGAAAGGGCGAAGTTTTAACACCTCTCCCAGAACTCCCCAAAGAAGAATCGGAATTTGATGTTTTATCTGAATATAAAGAAATTATAAATGGAGTGAAAGAACTAAACGTTAGTGATGACGGCATTAAATTGAATCAGAAAATAAAATATATCTTAGAAACTTGGAAGAGAGATTGCCAAAACAGTGAAGAAGTAAAGTAAGTAATTTAAATATATGCAGTGTCATCCCCAAAGTGTTCACCAAAAGGGAAACTTGTTTATTAAGGGTTTTTAGACAAAATGTTATTCTTGGTAAAAGTTTGTTACTCAAAACCAAACATGCACCAACAAAATATAGTAAAACACACGTAATATACGAAGAGCCTTCAAAAATTTGATTTTGAGACCCTTATTTTGATAAATCTCGAGAAATGTTACTAAGAACAGTTGTTTAGCATAAAAAAATACATCTAGATTTGAAGTCATGGCCATCTAAGTGAAGTTTTATTTTGGACAAAACGTCACAAAATAAATGTAATTAGTTTGTGTCAAAAGACTTAGTTTATTTTGATATTTTGTGATTTGGTATTATTGGATATTAAGTTCTTGTTACCAGACTGTATTATTTTGAGCAATTTTCGGTGTTAACAAAAAATAAAAATAACCAAAAATTTAAAAAATTACTTTACTCTTCAAAAAAAATTGACCGTGGTTAACACATTACTTGTGTAATTTGTAATATTACAGCCTGTTTAAATAAACCGTCGTATACAGGATGTTGTATATTTATCGTTTTAGCAAATTTTTTTCGTAGTCCCCATTTAAAAAAAAAATGGATAAAAAAATAAAACTTCATTTGGACGGTAATTACTTAACAACTTTTCTAAATAACATTTCTCGATTTTTTTTTTAAAATATTAGCACTTTACTCTTGTCTCAATATCAAATTTTTGGGTCTAGGGGATGCACGAACTTTTACCAAGAATTACTTTTTGTCGAAAAACCCTTAATAAATAAGTTTCCAGTATTAGTCGGAGAGCTAGTGACGCACGTTTCATGAAGTGTTTGATGCACCTTGTTTTCTGTAATAGTATCTACTGGATAGATGTGCAGGTATACATGTCTTGGCTAGACCTACTTGGGGACACCAGGAACTGCGCATATTATTATTATCCCGAGATGCGAAGCGTTAAGCACCAAGGCATAACAAGTTGTGAGGCTGAGAAAAATCTGTACCGTGATTTATATACTATGTTTTCCACTACTAGAACATTTAATCACCTGTGCAATGATATTTTTTGGATTTTTTTTGGGTATACAGGGTGTTTCATTGGGAAACGGGCATACGTTAACTGAAGATAGGGGGCACCTAGGGGGTTCCAAATAACTACCATGTGATGGGTCTAGCGGTCTTTATAACCGAAATACAAGGTGTTTTATCTCTTTTGTCCATTTATTTAATGGCCTACAACTTACGATCCACTCTGTATATTTTTTTTATATTTAGGCTACACGTTCTTCATCAGTTGCCAAATCCATTGAGATATTCATAAAAAACAAAATCCACGTCCGGCTTCACAAAAAATGTACAAATTTGGTCATCCCCAAAACAACACCTTGTATTCCTGAATTTAAAATGTTTGTTTCCATATTCAAAAAGAGCGCAAAAAATTGAATCTAAAGATGTGCCTTAGGAGTTTGCGCAGAATAGTTTACTACTTCAATTTTATATTTAAATTGTTTATTTATTAGAATTTTGGCAAATCAAAATTCCAAAAATTGTAAAATCAGTATTAATTCATGATATTTTAGCTTACTACAAATTGCAGTGGATTAAACGTTACAAACATGTAATAATATTTCAAATACCCTGTATAAAAATGTCCGTAACCCATAAACATGACGGTAAAATGAAATTTATCACTTAACCTACATGCATGTGGAAAAAACAAGTGAAACATGAAAGAAAATATAAAACTGTTCAAAAAGACCCACATTATGTTAAATGCATTTCTCCGCTCATTTTATAACATGCCTGATAGGCCTAGTAACTTTTGGGTTATTCTTAAATTCATCATATGTATACTTCTTACAGTCTGATATTATTTGGATAGTTTCAACGATGTATGTGAATGGTAATTTAACTTCAAGAATATTAAAGCAAGTATAACTTTTACCGATTTTAAATAGATCTTCACTTCGTTTGCGTATAAAAATATTTATTTAAGGTAGGCTATGATAGTGACAGGACAAATTTGTTGCATAGAGACCACAGTCAATTAGTTTACAGTTGCTGTCAAAGTTAGTGAGGTAGGTAACGCCAAATATTAATTTTCCTATTATGTGTGATGTGGGGTTTTCAATAGGACCACAAATTTTACCTATTACACTGACTGGTGGAAGCGACTTAGAGTTCCTGGAAAATAATTTACCAGTGTTGCTAGATGATGCAGTAGTTAATACCGGTGGAATATTTTTGCAGCTCGACTGCGCTTCACCACATTATAAGCGAAGGGTTAGGGATTTTTTAAATACAGACTTTCCCGATAAGTGGTTGGGGGTAGAGGAGGTCCACATGCTTGGCCTCCAAAGTCACCTGCTTTTAACCCTGTTGATTACCACGTTTGGGGATATCTTAAATCCAAAGTTTATGCAGTAGAAATAAACAGCAGAGAAAAACTGTATGAAAGATTTCAAGAAGCATGTGACGAACTTCGGAATAACATATAAGTTATTAGAAATTCTACCAGGCATATTATAAAAAGAGCGGAGGGCATTGAACAAAATGGGGGTCATTTTGAACATTTATTGTAGTATTTAATAGTAATTTAGTTTCCTCAGAGTTTCATTGTTTTGGTGTTTTTTAAGTGGGTTATGTTAAATTTCATTTTACCGTTATGTTAATAGGTTGCGGACTTTTTTATACAGGGTGTTTGAAATATTATTACATGTTTGTAACGTTTAATCCATTGCAATTTGTAGTAAGCTAAAATATCATGAATTAATACTAATTTAGATTCAGTTTGTTGCGCTCTTTCTGAATATGGAAACAAATATTTTAAATTCAGGAATACCGGGTCCTGTTTTGAGGATGACCAAATTTGTACATTTTTTGTGAAGCCGGGCCTGGATTTTGTTTTTATAATTATCTCAATGGATTTGTCAACTTATGAAGAACAAAAGAGATAAAACACCTTGTATCTCGGTTATAAAGACCGCTAGACCCATCATATGGTAGTTATTTAGAATCCCCTAGGTGCCCCCTATCTTCACGTAAAGTATGCCCGTTTCCCAATGAAACACCCTGTATATTTGAAAAGAATTTAATGGAAAAGAAGTAGTTTGTGAAAACAATTGAATGAGACTATTAAATAAGTTAAATTGACATTTCATTATCTTATTTGCAATGTGAATTTTAAAACTTTCAAGTAACGATGAAGACATGAAGAATTCGTTTTATTTGACACTTAAATTTGAAAAACTAATAAATTGATTTTTAGGTTACTTTTAGAATAGGTATTATAGCATAAATAGAACTAATCAATATCAAAATATTAATTACATAACCTTAAACTATTTCAAACGAAAATATATCTGATAAAGAATTACTTACCTCTATTTCAATTGATTAGGTCAAAAATTCACTTCAACTGATAGGAATTCAAAAGAAAATGCTTGTTTGCTCTCGAATTTTTTTAATAATTTTTAAAAAAAACTTTTTACAAGCTCAATGACAGTTGCGTATAATTAATTTAAAAGATTTCCTAAGATCGCCTATCTCTGACATCACGTTTAGTCTTCAATTGTTTTTATTATCTACTACTGGTAAATAATCAAAAACAATTTCTCCAGAATCTCGTTCTTCATCAGGTATTGTACAAAATTCGATTATTATGAAGTGATATTCTATATACAGAGTCAGGCAAACCTCTGTCATAGTTCTATAACTCTTACTGTCAGTAGATAGAATGTTCAAATAACTGTAAAGATTCTGTAAGTAATGACAATGACGTTTAGATTGTGACAATTGTACAAGAAATGGAATCGCAAAGTTTTAGTCTAAACTAGACTTTACTTACTGAATCTTTAAAGTTAATGGACGTTCTATCTACTGACAGTTATTGTGTAAAACTTACAGATTTATTCAAAAGGTATCTATTAACGGTGGTTAAAATCGAATATTTAAAAACAATTTTTATGTGGTCCATCAGTAACCTAGGCAAATGACTTAATTTTTTTTAAATGGAATACCATATTTTTTAAATTGTTAGAACCGAAATGGTCAGTACTACAAACCCCCAAATTTTTTTTGTAAAAGCCCCAGCCATCTAGGAGAAAACAACCGTTTTTCCAAAAATATTGCACAACCCTTTTTTAAAAATCACAACTTTTTCAAATCTAACGGTAAAGCTTTAAAATTTTCAACGTACTAAGATAATAAAGTGCAGATTTTTTACTCAGTTAAAATTTTAATTTTGTACAGGGTCGTCTAAAATACATTTTAGATTCCAAAAACTTCCATTAAAGTTGTTTCACTTTTTTCAAATGGGACACCCTGTATAAGTATTCATTAATAGATACTGAATTTATGCCCCTAAACTTTGCCATTTACTCTCCCTCCCTTACCTATTTTTCATCGTTTAAAAGATAGTAAGAAAAACCACATTTTTGGTAAAAATCTTATTTAATAAAATGTGCTCACAATGTCCTATTTCTCTTAAACATAAATTTACTCGTTCGTGAAATGATGCCGAAACGTTTCTTATCATCTGAGGTGTAATAGATCTAAATGCTTGTACTATTCTCTCATGCTTCTACTATTCTCTCCTTCATATCTTCAGGTGTTATCGCTGGTTGATAAACACTATTCTTAACATAACCCCACTTAAAAAAATCCAAGTCCGGTGATCGAGCTGGCCATTTTTTTGGACCATTTCTCCCGATCCATCTATTAGGAAACTGTTGGCACACATCTTGAGCACCTTTTATCAAATGAAACTAAATAATTTTCAAAAAAATTAGAATTGTTATTTATACTATCCTTTTATTAAAAGCATGTAAAATTGGTAACATTAAAACAATAGCATTGTTTATTAAGATATGGATTTTTGATTGATTATCTACGTTTGATCCAAAGTGAGTACAGCCTACTTAGATTTTTACCAAAAATGTGTTTTGTCTTTCACGGCGTAAAATGTTAAAGTTGAAGGGCATAAAATTCAGTATCCATTGATGAAAACTGAAAAAACTGAAAAAATTTTAATGGAAGTTTTTGGAATGTATAATTTATTTTAGACCACACTGTACAAAATAAAAATTTCAAAATTAGTTTAAAAAATCTTCATTCCCTTGTCTTTGTACATGGGTAATTTTAAGGCTTTACCGTTAAATCTGAAAATGTTGTGATTTATTAAAAACGGTTGTGCAATTCAAATATTTTTGGGAAAGAGGTTGTTATCAATATGCAAACTCCGGAAAAAGTGTCTGGCCTTTTGTAATTATTTTTTAGTATGTGTAATTAAGACGCTGATAAAATTTCAGCGTAAATAAAACACTTCATTTCGTATTCAAAAAAAAACAAATTTGGGGTGTTTTTGTTCAATGCTAACCCCCTCAAAAATGTCTGCCTTATTTATTTCTGTGCTTTAAATTACCTTGACTTTTAATTAGTGTTTGTTGGCCTCTAAATCAAAAACTTTTTTTGGGCCATATTTTTTTACACCTTTCTCTTATGCGCAGCACCTGGTGTCCCCAGGTAGGTCTAGTCAACACATATATACCTGCTCATTTATCCAGTACAGAAAATTTCAAGGTGCATCAAACACTTCATGAAACGTGCGTCACTAGCTTTTGGACTATATGGTGCGTACTTTGGGGATCACACTGTATAAAGAAAAATTTAATACGAAATAAATTTTTATTTAGGAAAAGTTTTCATGCTTTATATCAAAAATGCTTGAATGACGATGAACTAGCTTCGAAACTTGTAATAATGATTTCTTCAAGATCTTTTATATCCCAGGAAGTGCACGATCAAAATATAAGACTCATATTTTTAAGAAAACTTCAAAATGATTATGAAGGTGAGAAATGTATCTAAAGAAAACTTTACAATTATAAGAATACTTTTCAGGATGTAAAATTCGACAACGCACAAATCCTACAGCATTCAGAAACAGTGTAAGAATGTTAGGGGAATTTTTTAATAAAGCTCGATTAGCAAACGGACAACTGTTTACATTTATGGTTCGCCCTTTACTGTCGTATTTTGAGATGTTACTAGAATCAGCCCATGCTTTAGACCTGGAAGTTTTTACATGTCAGGTAATAATATATTATCATTATTGTTTCATCAGACATTTAATAGAATCGGTCTCGGTGGCTCAGATTATTAGCTATTCATTACTATTTAACAGAATTGTTAAATTATACTTTTCGGGAATATTAAAGTTATTGAACTTGTACAATTTGAATTTTAGATATACTTAAATGGATCTGCTTTAAAGACTGAATTATCTGATAAAGTAAACGAGCTCTTCAATAAGATAAGAGCATTATTAGTTTCTGATAAAAAAATTTCTAAAAATGGTAAATTGTGGCTTTTGCTGTCTTTAGAAATTGCTGGAAACAAATTCGGAATATTACCACTTGAGGTTTTTAAATTTTATGAACAACAAATTGGTGGCACTGCAATGGCCATTTTTCAGGTAAACACCAAAATATTCCTTTAATTATCTTGCTCTTTCATCTACAACCTAACCTAAATGATAGGATCAAGTATAATTAATTTTTAGGGACCTACAAATATTTTAAGCCTACAGACACTCAATGACAACAAAACTTCTGTAAATGTTTCGCAACTATCAACAAATGCCGATTCCTCTACTATCTCAGAACCAAATATCTCGGTCCTGGTGAACAATTCAGATGCAAATCCTGTTACAAGCACCAGCGGTATTGTATCAGATACAAACTCTCAAAATTCGAATAGTAACTCAAAAGAACCGACTCAAAACTCTGGAAAATTTGGAAGACCCATACTAGGAACAGGTGCCATAAAAAGTAAGGGTGAGAAACATGACGATTGATGCGAGAATGATTACAGTTAATTCATTTCATAAGAATTTTAATTATGGATTTTGATATGGTTAATGTTATGAACGCATATTACATATTTACTATGAAAAAACTGGATTTATTTTTATTGTACACCGAATTCTCTCTGCTCAAACTCAAACTGTCAAAAAATTAAATCATTTTTTGTTTATATTGTCGGAATTAAAATATATTTCTTCTTCAACATTTAAGATCATTATACCGTGATTTTTCATTTTATCGAATATAAATAATATTGTTGTTCAACCAAGTAAATAACAGGTTAAACATGTGCAGTCGGGAAAATAATAAAACTGTTTACTTGCGAATCACATGAGCAATATCGACAGAATATTGTTTTGATCTGCGAACGCACCGATAATTACTTTGATGCGCAAAAACTTTATTGCATTCAAAGAAACAATTATTTTAAAATATTTTAAAAACACTTTGGAATATTAGGTATTTTATAAGTTTATACATTCCACACAATTTCTATATAAGATACAACAAAATAATAAAAATCATTATGTATGATACAAGTGTATATTTTAAGACACGAGCCGCAGGCGAGTGCCTTTAAATATAACGTATGCGAAAAAAAATGTTCACGCACATGTGTTATACAAAATTTTATCTACGACTTCTCTTTAAAAATTTTTAATTCGTAGATGGAAAAGTACCTTTATACACAGATCAAATTGGATAAACAATGGCGTCTCTAAGACTAGTTTAATTATCACCTCTATCACGTGCTTTTCCATTCTGTTTTATGCTTTTCACTAACTTACTATATAGCTTAATTAATCTATTCATTACGTGTTTTTCCCATTCTTTTATAGATAACCTAATCTAGAATTATTAACTTAACCTATTTTATTTGATAAACAAATATTTAAATTAAATGACAGTAAAAGGAAAACAAATTACTAGGCTCCGTGGGACTTGCAAATGTGGGCTTTGCGAACAGAACCTTTTTTACGGGATTTGGGTACACGCATACCTGGCATTAATCTAACCGCTGACCATCGGTGGGTTTTGCGAACACCCTTAAAATTAGAACTATAAAACTATTAATATAGGATGTTATTAAATTATTATTTAAAAATGTTAAAAGTCCAAAAGATAAATATTATTAATAATCAATGATTGAATGGTTAAAACGACAATAAATAAAATTATTTTTGATTTACCTAAATGATTAATTGACTTTGTAATAAATAATTTTTAAATAATCCTAACAGCTTTTCTTCGAGCGGACCCTATAAATATAATTTACCATAAAAATAATATAAGAACCAAATTCAAAGAAAGATTAAAATTTCCTCAATAATGAAAATAAGAAATACATTTACATGAATAGGTTTATGAACATAGGATTTTCGGATTTACTAAGTCATAAATAGGATAATTGCTCACCGGAAACAACACCGATCTCATAATAGCATTTAAGGCTAATTTCAGCGAAAGTAAATCTTTTTATCTGGGAACTGTTTGCCTAATAATAAATAAATAGCCTAATAATATCTACAAATATAAATATAAGAAAATCAAACATGTAATTTCATTCTGAATATTAAGTTAACAAAATAATATTATGGCAGAAATTGAAATATTATTTTTTGATCGGAAAATTGAGGGAAGAAGCAATTCATTCATCATTTATTCTTAAACAAATTGAATGTGGAGTTTCATAAAATAAAAAAAAATGCACCAAAAAAGGATCAAAAAATTAATGAAATACTAAATAAGCTACACCAAGATGGAATTTTTTTTGCGTTGTCTTCGACTGTTAAGTTACAGTCAAAGCTATGAATAGTTTAGTTTTTTGTCAAAGTGAAACTATAGAAAAAATTATCTTTTTTAATAAATATTTACAAATTATTCAGTTATTTTATCAAATATAAATATTAAATACTAATGCAATTTGAGGATAAAAGACAGGACTGCAAAAATGTTTAAAATAAAATGAGTGTGCAGGATTTGTCTAAAATGTAAATATCCTGGTAATTATACATATGTGTGAAAAAAATAACTGAAATATAATATTTACTGAATTATTTTTATAATTTTAACACTCTCTACCACTAATAAATCATCAATATTTTGCTGTTTTATTAAAATACAAAAATAAAGACGTCACAAATTTAACTTAATAAAAAAATTACTTGCATTGTTCGCAAAACCCACGGTCTCCATAAACTGACCGAGGGTAAGCCAGGTATTTGTTAGCAAATCCCACCGTTCGCAAATCCCACCGTTCGCAAAGCCCACGTTCGCAAATCCCACCGTTCGCGAAGCCCACGTTCGAAAATCCCACCGTTCGCAAATCCCACGCACCCAATTACTATCGTCAGTGGCAACTAGCAAACAACCAGCTTAGAAAAGAGTGTTATAATGATTATATCATTCATAATGTAATGAAGTCCTATACTGTTACTTGATTAATAATTAATAATCATCCACCATGTACTTAACTAATAGCTGCGGACTCGTGAAATCAATATTTGACAACACGTTTCGTGAAATAACTTATGTGATTATCGATAGTCACAATACCACTTGTTGTATTATTTATGAAAAGAACATTTAAAAAGCTTTGTTCGTTCATTATACTTCTATGGGACACATTGTATTCATTATACTTTTTGCGCTGTTAGTGTATTCACATATTAAATAAAAGCGAAAATGTGTGAAAAAGAGGAACGCAGATATTATAGAAAAAACTTTGTAAATCAAGTAAGTATAAATAAAAATAAAATAAATAATAAAAGTTTATTTTAGAAACAAACACTCATACCATTTCAAGCACGATAAGAAACGAATTCAGTTTTATATATAAATGACAAGTAAATTTAGTTTAACAAATAAATCTCAAATTACTTACATAAATATCCTATATACAGTATGTTGAATTAATTAAATATCCTATACAGTGTGTCGAATTACATAGATAAATATCCTATAAATAAATATAGTGTGTTGGATTACTTAGATAAATATGCTGTGAAATATACATGGTGTAGAATTACGTACATAAATATCCTGTCTAATAGACAGAGTGTCGAATTACGTATATAAATACCCTGTGAAATATACAGGGTGTCGAATTGCTTACATAACTATCCTGTCAAATAGACAGGGTGTCGGATCAGGTACATAAATATTCTGAAAAATAGACAGAGTGTAAAATTACGTATATAAATATCCTGTAAAATATACAGTGTGTGGAATTACGTACCTAAATATCCTGTGAAATAGACAGGGTGTCGAATTACGTATATAAATGTCCTGTAAAATATACAGGGTGTCGAATTACGTATATAAATATCCTGTGAAATATATAGGGTATTGAATTACGTATTTAATATCCCAAAATATACTGCGTGTTAAATTACTTACATAATTGTCCTGTGAAGTATACCGTGTGTTGAATGACGTACAAAAATATACTGTGAAATATACAAGGTCTGATGCTGATTTTAAAAATTTTCGTTAGCATAGAAAATTTCTCTTCGAATAAGGTACTCAGATAACAAACGAATGTGGGTTTTTTCTTCTTCGTCTACTGGATACAAGTAAATTTAGTTCAGCGCTTGATTTTTTTTCTTCTTATTTGAGATGCATTTCCCATGGTCCTCTATTTTCGATGAAACATTTCTGCTTTTTGTGACAATATTTTTCGAATGTGTTGATGAAACATTTCTGTTTTTTTTGTGACAATGTTTTTCGATTGTTTTTTTTTCGTATATATTTTCCTGGAATTTGTTTTTCTTTAATTTATTTTTCTGGAATTTATTTTTCCGGCATTTGTTTTTCTGGATTTTATTTTCGGGAATTTTTTTTCTGGAATTTAGGATCGATGATAAGTTATGCGCAACTACAGGAGATGATGATCCGGTGTTCCACCACGGTGAGAACTGCGGTACTTCAGTGGAATCGGTACGTGAGGGTACAAGAGACGATGTCCGATGTCTCACAGCTGTGAGAATTGCGTTTATCCCACGTCAGGTTGTCTTGGTTAGTGGAAATACAAGAGATATGTTCCGGTGTCTGACGAGTTAGAAACTGTGGTATTCCTCTTCCGGCCACTCCCCTGTTATTGCCGTCGGTACCAGTTGTTTTCAAGGTGATAACTTAAACATGGCAACAGACTTGCGCAATCCCCTCTAACGTAAGGATTATCAACCATCCATTTCAAATAATTTTCTAGATGCATTTTTTTTTTAATAATCAATGTCAAGTAAAAAATAATGTACCTGAGAGGCTAGAAAAGAAAATTTGTTTGTTTTTAGTTTTTCTTTTGTTATTTGGTTTAAGTTAAAGAGGATTTTTTTAACTGGAACAAGCGGACTTAGTGGATCATGACGTATCGCATAAGAAGATAAAATTTACAAATAGGATAATTTCCAAGATCTGAAAGAAGAGGAAAAAACAACCCATTCTTACAGAATTAACAAAATATAATCCTTAGAATAGCTACATTTTTCACACGTGTAGCTTATAAATACAATCTATTCACTTGCATTATAGTTATTCCATGTAATGTTTCCTGAATTAAAGTAAAAAAACAATCTTGTCTGTGTCATAATAAAATGTGAAGTATTTTTAAATTAAGCTACTGGCAACGTGGTACAAATTAGCAAAAGCATAAACTATCTTTATAAGTTAATCTAGGTCAAAAATAAAATGAATAGCTCCCATTTACCAACATATCGCTCTGACTCGTCAAACATAATTTTATTCATACTCTCTTCCATATAAAGCGAGAAATATTTTGTAAAATCAAAGCACTCACAACGAATCTTGACCTTAAAATAACTAACAAAAATCATTAGTTCAAAGAAGCTTATAATAATATCGTGGTTTTTTTTTCTCAAGGTGACCAAGTCAGTTTGATGCTTTCCGAGAAATCGCTCAAAAAAATTTCCGGTAAGCTACAAGTGATAAAAGACGTAAAATTTTTCATATTAACTTAAATTTTCACGTGCAATTTCTCGGAAAGCAATAAAACAGAGTCAAAACTGACTTAGTCACTTTTAGAAGAAACCCCACGATATACAGAATTAACTATGCGGCGAAAGATCTAAAACGTGCAATCGTTAAAAATCAATCATTTGTATAACTCTGTTTTAAATTCGAGAGTTGTCAATAAATCGGCTTAACTTGGCTTTTATCGTTTTACAGTATGTTTACTTAAGTTGAAATCATAACTTTAGTAGGCCTGCTAGTGTTACGTTTTCTTGTGCCACCCTGCATTTTCATTCTTCCTCTATTCTGTATATTTTATAGTTTCATGTTCGCTTGATTTTCCCTTTCCTATTTTTCCGCGTCATGTCCCCTTCTCTCGGATTTTTATATAAATTACCTTCCGTGCTAAGAACCTTTTTTTATCTCTTTAATATCAGAGATAGACTTGTATATCTTTATACTGCCAGTGTTTCTACTGAAGATTTCTTTCTTGTCTCCCCTTTAATTATAGGGGTTTTTGGTCTTTTCCTGCTGTTCTAGCGTCAGAGAAGGTTGTTTTCCTTCTGGACGGTCAAGTTTTCCGGGTCCAAGAAGAAGTTTTTTCCTGTACAACTGAGGACGGAACAGTTTACATCTAAAACAACAAGACCCTCAACCTTCTTAGTTGAAGGAGCTAAGTTTTTTTATTGAAGAAAAAAAGAAAAATCTCTGATTTATCGTTAAATAAACAAATATAACGTTTCATTTGAGTTTAATTTCCTTAACCAAAATAAAAGAACCGACGGATTTTGAAATATAGTACAGTTTTTTTTGTCAATTGTTTCTAATCACTGGCGTCCAAGATTTTCATATTTAATATTTTACTTCTGATATATTTCAAATTCTATTCATGGAACGAACCCGCATAAAATAATTTGAGCTTAATCACTTCAATTATCTTTTACCTTTTTTTTCGTTTCACTAGGGACACCATGATCTAAAAATCGCGTCAAAAATCTGTATATATAAAGTAATTTCTTTTATATTTTTAAAATATGATGTTTCAGTATTTTTAATTTTGTCCGCCATTTTCTCGCTAACGGTTCGTTCGACATCAAAACTAAAAACACATTATTTGCAAGAAACAAGAATCTGAAGTCAGATTTGAAATATCTTTATGTTACACGTACAGAATTATAGATTCCAATACTTAACTCCTTTGGAGTTTGTTACTAGTTGCCCGCCCTTTGTTTGAGAACTTTATTATATTTTGTGGTACATGATTTGGAGTTTTTATTTCTTTACAAAAAAAAAATGTTATTACTTACATATGATATATAATTTTTTCTAGTTTCATTTATTATATAAATGAAACAATAATATATTTTTTCTCCGATTGAAATTAAACGTCAGTTTTAGTGACATTTATCGATCATAGAAGTAACACTTTACTGCCTAGGATCAGAGTTTGCCGATTTCAGTTAACATTGGGCTCTTATCGGAGTCTCTTAGTAACCTCTTTTATGTGCAACAACTGTTATTTTCTATGTTACTTTCCTAAAAAAAAAATTATATTATTATTTTCATCTACCTTTATTTCCCTTGCTCTCACCCACCCTTCTTAGTAGTGTTACTTTAATGAAGCAATATACTTGCCTGAAATCAATTTAACCAGTATTATTTGTAAATTTGGTATATTTCCAAAACTCCCGAAAAATATTCCAGGTAGGTAACCTCTTTTTTGAGCACAACATGACTATATTACACATTTTTTATATTCTTTCTAATAAAAATTTTCGGTTTCGCGTACCCACGTTAATTTTTTACCTAAAAAATTAAAACATTGCTGTTAAAACAAACTTTGTTAATTATTTTATTTATCATATTCAAAGTTTCAATCCAGCTTAAGTCTTCATCCATTATTATTTTGATGCACCAAGTCCATTTTCACATCACAACTCGAAGATTCCGAAACTTTCAAATATTAAACAACATATCCACTCTAAGTCGACTTCCGTGTAGTTGCCCTTAAGTGACTTTCCGAACTCTATTATTGCACGATAAATAGACCGAAATGAACGTCAAGTCACTTTAGTGTTACAACTTATAAGTGTGTCTATATAATTAACAAAAGTTTGGAATTTAAAAGAGATTTAGAGGATTGTTAATATAATGTTTTAGAATATACTTACCAACGTTGTAGAAGATAAATATAATGTTTTGCGCGTCTCTTATATTTGCATTTATTCATAATAAAAAATTAACAAAAATTATACTCAAAAAGCATATAAAGGGATATAAGCCTTTTAGATTTTTAAATAAATTTAAACTTATTTTCCTATTAATTCATTCTAAAGTTAACAGATTTAAAAAAAAAAACTTACTATCGCCTTGTATGTACATATAGATAGCAGGTATTTTTTATTTTCGTAAAATTTAATAAATGAACTAAGAAATAGATGCTTATTTTGTTATAAAATAGGTTGGGTCTATATAATATTTTTGCATCATTTAAGTGTAGTATTTTATTTTCTTTAAAAAAATATTAATTCAATTTAATTTCTTACTTTTTTATATAAAATTATTGTTGTAGAATATAAAATATAGGTTGTGACCAACTTAACGCTTTCCACTAGTTATGTGTAGTATTTTATTTTTTAAGAAAGATTCATTATCGCTTATTTTTAACTCTGCAAAAGTGTTTTTACAAACAAAGTATAAGAAATGTCTAGTGTTTGTCACTCTAATCTTGATTTTCGCAAACAAATCCTTCCAGTAATATTTAAAACACCATTTAATCCACATACACTATCTGTATAGTTTACAGATATTTTCGAACGCAACCCTGTATATTATAATTTATGTTCCTTTTCGTGGCATTCTATAGCTACTATGGCCTTTTTGTCTATTAAGCACCTGTAAATTTATTTGTTGTCGAATTTATTAATAATGGCGTAGAGAATGAAGATGATATCTTCATTGCAGGATAATATATCATAAGACCAATATAAAAAACACTTTTTATTAAAACTTGATCAAATTTTTTTACGAATTGTTTAAAACTTTAACAACATTAAAAATGTATAGAACCAATAAAAGTTTTGTCTTCTTTTGACACTATAGAGACATGTGTCAACTGTCACTTTATACTTCGCCCTTTTGGTTTTGACTTGTTAATTTCACGCGGTGATGTCGTTTCGCGTAAGCTTATTCATTTTTATTAAATTCATTTTGGTCCTCTGACACCTTTAGATGGTGACCTATACCACATGAGTCCCAGGGTGGACAACAAGGTTCCTAGAACCAAAAGCTTCCTTCATGTTAACCTACTAATTCATCTATAAATCAGCTCCTGTATTCTCCATTACTTTGCTAAGGTCATTTTATAATTGGTTAATACACCTTATTATTCTTAACCTTTTGTTTACGTTTTTAATTACATTTTTTTATGTCCACTTAATTTTAAATCCCCTTATACCCTTCCTAGTACCACCTACTTAGGTTGTTAAATTTACGATTAAATTATCACTTATATATGATAAGTTTGTTTTGTTTCACTTTTTAAAAAACCCCTTCTACCTTTATCGTTCAATGTTTTTCTAGGTCTGATGTTGGCTGTTTAGCCGAAACTAGTTGCTGTTCCCTCCCACTCCCCTGTTATAAGAAATATATTTGTATGGTACATGACTTGGAGTTTTATTTCATTTATTTAATTGCTTTTATTATTCTTTAATGTTTTTTAATAAAATTAATAATGAAATATATACTTCGACTTAACAGGTCAGTACAAAACAATAGTTACTTTTATTTATCCTGAGGTTGAAACGTCCTTTGAAATCGTGTAATGCGAGGTAAATCAAAGCCACTCACACAAATATGTGGTTAAATAACGATTTTACTATATTTTACTATATTTTACTATATTTTACTATATTTTACTATATTTTACTATATTTTACTATATTTTACTATATTTTACTATATTTTACTATATTTTACTATATTTTACTATATTTTACTATATTTTACTATATTTTACTATATTTTACTATATTTTACTATATTTTACTATATTTTACTATATTTTACTATATTTTACTATATTTTACTATATTTTACTATATTTTACTATATTTTACTATATTTTACTATATTTTACTATATTTTACTATATTTTACTATATTTTACTATATTTTACTATATTTTACTATATTTTACTATATTTTACTATATTTTACTATATTTTACTATATTTTACTATATTTTACTATATTTTACAATATTTTACTATATTTTACAATAGTTTACTATATTTTACTATATTTTACTATGTTTTACTATATTTTACTATATTTTACTGTCTTTTACTATATTTTATTATATTTTACTCTATTTTACTATACTTATTTTAATATATTTTACTATATTTTATTTTATTTTACTATATTTTACTAGATTCACTATCGGGCTTAAAATTACTGTACAACAGCTTGCTATCAGATAAATGAATAAATAAAGATTTTATGAATATTTCATATTAAGGTAGCTTGGGAGAAAATTTTTAGCTATACAAACTAAAATAAGATTTGCGAGTTTAAGTGTAACAAAAGTAATGATCCTTTTTGCCAATTTTCGATATAAATTATAGATATTGAGAATATCCTCTTTATTTGAATATATTTTTTGATAAAATATGTTTTTCTGCTGTATTCTTTAAAAAGATGTATAACTATGCTCTAAACAAAGCAGCGTTGTTATCCAAATCTGAGAAAACCGCACTCTAATAACATTATTCAAGCGCCAAACAGAGATTTACTGCCTATTATTATTCAGTAAGACAGACAATGGCACGACTACTTTCCAGCAGAACGCGAAACAAAATAAATAAATGCATAGTAGAAGCATGCACGTTTTCAGAAAACCATTGACTACAAATGGGGGAAAACTTGAAACTCAACGCTGACTATTGCAGAGCACGTGTGTATCCAGTAGCGGATCTATTTAAAGATAAAGTGAAAATTTATACGGAAGTATATTTAATTTATAATTTATGGGTGCTTCTTATTAACTGAAAAACCACTCATATAGTCCTACACCTTTTTCTCTTTAATAGTAATAATAGTAATTTAGTATATCAAAACAAAGATGTAATAATAATATTATTAGTACTCAAAAAATCACAAACTAAATATGAATCTGACCTATTTAAAGATAGAAGGTGAGTATTAGTTTTATATGATTTTATAATAAATATGTGACAGCCCGTGATAGTACATTGCTGACGCTCTCGCTTTCGGATACGAAGTTCGTCAGTTCAAACCTGGTGACTGTAATCATTTTTTTATTTTTACCTCTCGCCCTTCAGATAAGAGAGGTATAGGAATCATGCTAAAAATTGGGTAGTGAGTTTTCAATGAACAAACACGTTTTAGGGTCCCTAGAATACGTTTTTAATATTTTCGCGATGATGTCTGTGTGTGTGTCTGTTAGTGTGTGTGTGTGTGTGTGTGTTAGTGTGTGTGTGTTAGTGTGTGTGTGTTAGTGTGTGTGTGTGTGTTTGGATGGATGTTGTAGTAACGATAACTCAAAAACTACTGAATAAAAAAATTTGAAATTTTGCATACATCATTCTGATACCCTAGATTAGATCTGATTAGATTTTGGTGCCAATCGCACAACCGGAAGTGGCAGTTGCTATGGGTAATGACTCCATTATTATACAAAACGGCAATAAAGTTTTACACATATATTTTGTATACCATATAGTTTATTATCATCTTATTAAAATTTTCGAAACTTTTGCCATTGTTGCCAGATTTACAAAAAAATAATTTTTTTTCATACTTTTTTGTGTCAACCTGTAAATTTTTGATTCAAAAATGGCGAGAGGTCATGTGCTGGCCACATCAGATTTTTTATTATAATATTTTTTAGATTTTCCTTTAGTGCTTTGGAGGAGCTATAAGTAAATAGTTTTAATGGATAACACCTAAAAGGAGAAGTTGTCCAGCGAATGAAATTACATAAAATAATTAGAATTTATTGTCAACTTATTAAGTTTATCAGTTGATCATCGTTTTTTAGTATTTTTATAATGTTTATAGAAACATGTAGTTGTCTGACTTCTTCACTTGGGTGTTCTTCTAAGCATTGTAGATACTTTTTGGTCAGTCAATTGATTCCTCTGATACATAATCTTTATAGAGGGTTTTATTACTTACATGCCATCATTCACAATATTTTCGACATGGAGACGTTGGCCTATTTGTGTGTTGCAAGGTTTAACACAGCCGCAGAGCTGAATCCCGTAGGTCCAGATTGGCTTGATAATACATTTGTAGAGTAAAAGCTTGTTATAATTTTTCTCCAATGACCCAGTTAATTTGCTGAAGTTTTAGGTTAATTTGCAATCTTTTTTTCATTCTATAGGATTTCCATGTTAATTTAAGGTCAAGGTTTAGACCAAGATATTTGATTTCCTGCTTCACTGGTAACTGTAAGTGGTTTATTGTAACTCTGGAGCAATTAACACTCCGATTAGTGAAAGTTATTTGGCCTCATTTCGCTTGGATGACTTTTACTCGCCTGCGATTGGTCCAGTTTTGGAGTTCATTGAGGTGGTTTTGGAGATTTTGAGCTGCTGTTTGGGGGTTTTCGTTTGCAGATATGATGGCAGTATCATCATATAACGTTTTGGTATAATTTGTTGTTGAGATATGGGCAGTGAAATTTAGATAAAAGAAGGAGCCAAGCACGCTGCCTTGTGGCACTTCAGATTTGATTTGGTGGTATTCTAATGTAGTTATGCTAAATTTGGTTTGGAAATAACGATCTGTAGGGTAGAATTTAAGAATTAGGTAATGGGGTGTAGGAAGGGTAAGTTCTAGTTTGTATAGGAGGCCAAACTCGACCAAAAGCTTGCCCAATGTCTAGGAAAGCAGCAGTGCATACTTTATTTTCTTCACCACTTCTAAGTATTTCAATTTTTTATAATTAAAGAAATTATTTCAGGAAAAACCCAAAATTAAAAGAAACCAACATAACAATTATTGTAGTAATATTTTAATAACATTTATTAGTATTTTTGTTCTTAATGTTGTTTTGTATTTTTGTTCTTGTTGTTTTCTATTTTTGTTTTTGATATTGTATTCTCAATTTTCTAAAACACATTTTTTAACCACTCTTTAGAGTTTTCGAAAAACTTTTATATAACGCTTTTGTCCGTCCGTCCGTCCGTCCGTCCGTCCGTCTATCTGTCTGTGACAAGATTCAACTCAGAACGGTAATAGATAAAGACAAACAGACAACGGCAAGGACTCAGCATCATTAAAAACCCCTAAAATGATATTAATCTTAGACCTATTTTTACTTTCCCGCTACATTTATCATATACAGGCCGTTTCTTTTATCATGTGCTAACATTGCTATATTCTAAACCATAACAGATACGAAGATGATTAAATCAACAAAAGTTAACTATTTTGGAGAATATTACATTTGTCGAAAAAATCTACAGGGATTCTCGACCTTCTCGAGTTATACAGGGAGAACCAAAAATGCTATTTTTGTTTTTTTACGCAATAAAATTTTATTGTCTCTAAAATTTTCTGCAAAAGATTACTAATAAATTTTCGATATGACGTTTCGTGTCTTAACGACCATCATCATGCTATTTTTTTAAACATGTATCTGACTTTTTATTACAAAAATCGATAAAGCGTTAAAATTCTAATTCAGTGATATATCACACTTTAACGACGTTTTATTTTAAATAACTAATATCATTGGTAACAATAATTTATAATTACGGTCCTGTCGTAGTTCTTTTGTAAATTCGGTTTGATTTCGTCGCATACTTTGACTATACCTAACAATTTCTTCCGAATCAATTTTTATTAGAAACTGTTTTCATAATTCATATATTCCTATATTACCAGTTTCTGAGCTCTCATAGTCTGAAAATGCAAAAAAAATTCTGTCCGTAGGTCTGTCTATCTGTTTTGATGTAAACCCTATAACGAAAGCTTCGATCGAGTTCCGGTTTTCACTTTACCAGTTACTTTTTCCAGGAATGAAGTTTATTGAACTTTTTTCACTAGACTTTTTTATTTTACTGATAATGCAGCTTTTTTATCGAAATTATTAGGTAATTTAAAAATATGCCAATTTTTATATTCGTTTTAATGAAATTGAAAACGAATTTACAAAAGAACTACCGCAATTAAAACTTATTGTCACTGATGATGTTACTTAGTTCAGATAAAACGTCGTTGAAATGACAAGTGTCATATATCACTGACTTTGAATTTTAACGGATTATCGATTTTTGTAGTAAAAAAGATAGGTCCATATTTAAAAAATATAATTTGATGGTGGCCGATAAGACACGAAACGTCATAACGAAAATTTATTAGTACTCTTTCGTAGAAAATTTTTGATACAATAAAACTTTCCTTTTCCATTTCTTTGAATAAAAATTCTATGCTTAAAAACCAAAAATAGCATTTTTAGTTCTCCCTGTATAACTCGAGAAGGGCGAGAGTCCCTGTAGATTTTTTCGACCAATGTATGTTCTCCAAAATATTTAACGTTTTGCCCATTTAATCTTCTTCGTATCTCTTATTATTTAGAATATACCAATGGTAGCACATGAAAAAAGAAACGACCTGTATACTATAGTATATAGGGTATATACCGAGCGTAAATGGGTCATGGGCCACCCATATAACTTTTAAATCGGTTAATGTATTTATATCTAAATTTGGTCGATTTTCAATTTTTTAGATAAAAATCCAATATGGCTAACTTCAAGTTTGACCGGAAATTACATGAAAATTAGAAATTTAAATGGAACCCCCGGTACATTTCCACTTATTTGGATTTTACGACATTAAATACCTACAGATAGAATGTAAAATGTTACATGGGATTTCATTTTATTTTCATTTTCGATATTTTTTATCCATCCTAGTAAGTTATGATTTGGTCTAAATTATTACCTAAAAACTAAAAATACCTAAAAAGTCTCAATTTTATCAATTATTCATTTTTGTTTTTTTTATTAAACATTTAATTCAGCAAATACAGTTTTTTAACTAAATCTCAATTTTTTTAAATTAAACATAGATGGACCATCCGACAGTAAAAATCGTTCATTCAATTACCATCAAAATGATGTACATAAATAACAGTTCCTTTTTTTTAATTAATGAAAAATGATATTTTTTTAAATTTCGATACAAAATGCTCTTAAAAAAGATATTCAACAAATACTTTATTAACTAACTGTCTGGCAGCTGTAACTTTCATATTTCTGTTATGTGTTTATTTTGATTTTTCAGTGTTTTCTGAATGATCATAGAAAAAAATGAGGGGGTAATCCCACCCAACTTTCCGAATACTCCCAGTAAAGTAATTGTTTAATCGATTATTTTAGTTTTTCTGCATCAAAATAGAATAATAAAGTTAGTTTAAAAAAATAATAAAAAAATTTAATTTTTTGTCAATTTTTTTAAAACTTTTAATAATTTTGGATAACTTCTATAAGTATTATTTTACAACTTTGAAATATTTTACACTAATGGACAAAAAAAATTAGAAAATTTCTTTATTTTGATTATAACAATTACAATTTTAAATATGAAGAAACTAAAATATTTTCTAAATTTAAAGTTTTCAAATGGTATAAATTCCATTTTAATATCTTTAATATTTTTAAAGTTATTTAATTTTTTTTAATTTATATTAAATTTCATAAATTTTTCGCCATTTTTTACAATTACAGAGTTTTTTACTACAAATTTAAAGGTATTTTTTTTAAATTTTGAATATTAATATTAACGTTAAAAAAATTAACACCTTTTGTTGAATATTTTTAGAGTCAATAAATAGTTAATATAATTCGAATTCCTGATACAGTACATAAAAACCTAAAAAATTAAAAATTTTGTGACATCATTGTCATCTTAACGTCAATAACCTATACACAATCCAAATGTTTAGATCGATAATATGTTGAAATAGCGTCGTCCGAGTTATATTATTTTTGTGAACACATTGATATTTTTCGTTGTATAAAATAAAAACATTTATGACATCAATTTGTAACTTCGGCTGGATGTATGCAACAAAAAACAAAAAGCTGTATTAAAAATATATCCAATATGATTTTTACACAAATTGAATTGCATGGATTCTATAGATGTTCTCTATACAATATACATGGTGGCGCAAGTTTAACTGAACACTACTATGATTTTGTAAAACGTAAGTTAGTTAAGTGGGAAAAAAGATGTGTATTTTCAAGACGAATTGAATGGTTCTTTTTCTAATTCAAATATCAGGTCCAGTATCCGAGATATTTGGGAAACCAACCGGAACTGACATTTTAATTTTGAAAAAAACCGATGAATATACACATATTTTTTCCCATTTAACCAACTTTGAATTAATAACGATTTACGAAATCCCAATAGTGTTGAGTTAAATTTGCGCCACCATGTATAAAAAAAATTGCTAACAATATAGTATATTTCAATTTTATATAATTTTATAGTGAAACTACACAGCACTAACTAACCCTACAGATAAGTATTCACATTTATTCCCCAAATTATGTAAGTATTAACCCTAATTTGTGTACAATTTCTACACTATAAATTAAACAAAAATATGCTGTGTAAATCTACTATACAATTTTGTGTACACAAATCATATCCTTGTATACTTTATGTTCAAAGTATTTATTATAGAAATAACCATATACTAATTTCAAAAATAAAATTATTTATATTTAGCATATATAAAAAATCAAAAATTAAATGTAAAGTAATACAACACTTAAATAAAAAAAATAAAGTAGCTTACACAATTTACCAGATAATTTTTACACAAATTGATTCTGTGCCCATCCCAGAAACAAATTATATAGATAATGTTTTTGTAAACAATTATTTGTTGAACACAAATACACCCATTTTCAAGTGTGTATGTTCAATTTATCATATCTGCTCACTGTCCATAATTTAAGTCCATAAAACTTTGATGTTCCAATAAATACATCCGGGAGGAAAATTTTTCATCCAAGGGGAAAAATCTATATTTGTTATTTATGGGTCTGATGTAAGATAAAACTAATAAGTTTGGTATGATATTGCAACAAATAATTTTATTTCGCAAACCCATTCAGTCAACGATTCGTTTCAATAAGGACGATTTATTCTACCGACGATGTCCTATAATTTTACCAAGTGAACCATAACATAAATTAAGTGTATTTAACTGTAACTTTATAGCGCCTATTAGTACTTAAAAATAATTAAAACAGTAAAATGGAGGAGTGGGAAATAACCAAAAGTTTAAAATACAAGATCAATGCCGATTGTCAAATCTACAATTACTTTGGCGTCAAAAATGCTATGAAAGTATGAAAAACCAAAACCAAGAAAACCTAATGTAACCCCTAGAAAAAGCACAACATAATTCAGTAAAATGCTAAGACTCAAAAAATTTAAATTTGGATATGAAATAAATATAGAATCAAAAACGAGGAAAAATACAAAAACAACAAAAAATAATTGCTACTAGAGCGACACTTCAAAAATAATAAAAAAGAACCGACATAAAAACAAAATATTAAACCAAAAAGTTCCAAAAAAAAACACAAACTAAAAAGTAAAAAAATAATATGCAAAACTCAAATCAATTTAACACACTAAAAAAATAAAATAAAAGCAAATAAAATTCTGGGCATGGGACCAGTATCCAGATTAGGGTCGGAGTACCTACTGAACGCGTTTCCTGGTGGCGGATAGAAGGAATACCAGAACTTCTTGGTTAGTGGTGAATAGAGTGAGAAATCCTAAGAACTTTTGGAAAAATTCAGTGTTAATATAAATAACAAGGATAATGAATTTCTTGTGAATAGTAAAACTTTACACAGCATGGGGTAGGAGGTCACACTAGTCTTCTCTACAGCACTGTTAAATTGAAATTGAATTTTTGTTATGATTGTCTTTAAAATGTAATTTAAAAAAATCTGCATTTCTCAGTATAAAAATTAAATGTTAATTAACACTTTATGCTTTTCTCAAAGAATTCAAATTAAAAGAGTTTTTGTTATTTTTCGAAAAAATCAAACGGATAGCAAATCACTTCATTTTAAAGAGATTGAATCAAACGCTTTTTGTTCTTGGGCAAATGCAATTAGTTTCACTGAAATGGAAACGATTCTGAAAAGGTCAGACATATTCTAAAATTAGATTTCCTTTATTTCTTTCTAGATGAGGTTTTAATTGTAAAGGATGAGATCATCAAAAGATTTTTGGTTTGATGTGAAAGTTACTCGATTTAAACGATTTATGTAGTTCACTGACAAAAATGTATTTAATCTACAGGTATCATTAAATTGTTTGTAATAAATTAGTTTTTTCAGGTAAAGTCTATTATATAATATTTCGTTTGACTTTCTACTTACCCTAATAGGATTTTCATTACAGTTGTAAATTCCTCATTATAAAATAACCTTTAACAGACCCGATGATCGAAGATAAAAATTAAATGCATACCTGCCCACTATTATCTGTTTATAATCACAAATGTAGGTATTTTATAGACGCTTTACTGATAATCCTATTGGAGGGCGACATCCGAGTTGCATCCCAAAAATTTAATTTTTACCTGACTAAAAAAAGATAGAATCCGAATGGCTTCCCCCGTTGAAAAAAAGGTATTTTCTGATTATTAAAACTATTTCAGGTAAACTTCGTAGCAACGTTGCCAATTTGTGCTAAAATTCCTGACTATTAAGAACTTAAAGGTATATCTTATCCTAGCACAATGAATTATACAATGTAAAAATTTTAAATCAGTTTATTATATTTTCCATGGCTACTGCTGGTGTTGCTTAACTCAGCCGCGGCTGTTTTTTGATTGCCTTTGTCCATCATACCAAAGATGCTTATGTGATCATGGGTTTCACCACAGTGTTGTATTTTCAATACACCATTTTGGGGCTTAGCCTTCATGTTTTTCATGTGCTCGTCTGGCTGGCATAAGTGTTGCCTCCGCTTTCTCCTTTACCTTTGCCAGTTGTTGGTTCCAAGTAAGTTCGTGTCTAAAATAACGCCGAGATATTTGACCTCCCCCAGAGACACATGGAGAGTTACTGGGTCTAGTCCCTCTAACTGCCTTCTTCGGTAAAAGTTATTCTACTATGGTGGATTTTTAGCGACTAATATGGGCCTTCTTCATCTAACCATTCACTCTCCAGATTTATTGCCATTTGCAATATTTCCATAACCGTGGTGTTAAATTTTCTCTGGTGTTGATTTCGTGCAAAAATAACGGAAAGTAAAAGATACCAAACTATCCAATTATCACCATCAGTTTCGCTGTCTATTGTTGACATTTTTTTCTATCTGGCTCATAACTTGAGTCCATATCATGATCAGTTCCAGAAAAAAGATCATATATAGAATTAGAATCACCTTCCTGTACACTTTAGCTTCAGGACCTACAGAAGTAAATGTCTAGTTTATGAATAGCCTACTTTTACTCGAAAAATATGCCAGGATAATCTCTATGCACAAAATGGAAATGTGATTTAGTCCACTACTGTACATATGTAGTTTGCGGCATTAGGATCCCAAATCTATACTCAACTCCATTTTAGCAAAAATGTTACATAGACCACTTTTGCTCCAGGGTCCCATTTCTAAGAATTACCATTGTGCAGTTTGCAGTAATGTATATTTTATTTCAATATTTCAATATTTAGTATTTAGTAAACGTGACAACGCTGTCGGTTATTATCACAAAATATATTAGTTTTGCTGCTAAAATTAATTTATTCAATGGGATGTAATTCGGATGGTCGTAGGATGCAACTCGGATAGTAAAAAATCTACCTGCTTCACCCGCGATGCAATTCGGACCCTTCGATTGGAGTAGGTAGAAAGCCAACGAAATACTATGGAATACTTTACAGGTGATCAGTCTAAATATCGTCAATTTTATGCATATATGTGGGATATATACCGTCATTTAATCTTATTCGTGTAATAATAACAGACTAGGCTTCTCTTTGCGTCGTTCAGCGGTATTTTGGCACCTGAGTCTAGGTTTCGGATTTACTCGGTTGCCACCTTCCGTTTATAGTATGAAGGCTACTTGCACCGGACAGCGTCAGTGAAGAATTAACACTCCAGACGTCGGTATGGTTTCGACTGATGCCTTAGTAGCCAGAAGGGCGGGCTTTACTTGCCCTACTGGGCGGAAGTCCTGTGTATTCGCTGCAATGTATAAACTCACAACGAATTAGATAAATAAAAAGTCACCAAATGAAATATAACTGTCTTTATTGTAATATTAAAAGCACATAAAACCCGGCAGGGAAGGGAGAAATATGTGAAACGTGTTATTAAGCCAAACCAAAAGAAAACTTGCGGTGGTGAAAAAAAATGCGTTTAAACAATGATCAATGCGCAATGAAACAGTTTATTATTATGGTTGATGATTAAACGGTTCGTGTAGAGATGAAGCGAGAAAAATATAGACGTTAATTCAATGTGCTATTTCTTTCTGAATATCCCCTTAAACGGTCCCTCCCGGATATATTTCTCCACGTATACTGTACAAATTTACTTGGCGGTGATTTCTCACAACAAACAATGTACTTATTATTAAACAAAGTGAATCGCGGTACTTTTAGGCGATGATTGCTCACGACAACCAGTTATTATTAATATCGCGGTCTACCTTGTATACAGATTGATTATCGCTTTTCCCCCTGTATTCGGTACAAATTTTAATCGTGCATAATATGAAATAGATCTTTGTATATATAAAATGTCGAAATGATCTTCCTTTTACTAACTATTTTCCTCACTGTTATCTGGATGTGTAGCTTGCTAGTCAGTCGTGGTGGTCGGCTTGTTGGTACAACTGATTTTTAATTATCTCCTACTAAGGACGAAACCTAGCAATACATTAAAAATCACGGATGCCTAGCCAATCAGAACATACCGAAATGGAATGATTCCGAACGTAAAAAAAAAGAAAAATAGAAAAACAAACTTATTATCCAAATAAAAAATAAAATTAATGGTGTGTATTTGACTTATCTTTTTTATTTTTTTATTTTTAGAATTTAAAATTTGAATGGTTATTGGCTTTATTACTGCATGCATAATTTTATTTTTTATTATATTTAAAATAATACCTGATTTTCATTTATGTATTAAATATATTTGTTGGTTTAATTTTTGTTTTTTTATTGTGTCTAAAATAAATTGTTAAAAGTAATTTTTAGTTTAGTTTTTGTTTTTTTTTTTATTGTGTCTAAAATAAATGGTTAAAATTAACTTTTAGTTTAATTTCTGTTTTTTTATTGTGTCTTAAAATAAATTGTTAAAATTAATTTTTCTTTATTTTTCATTTCCCACATGTACATTCGCAGCATTGTTATATCCAAAAAGGAAATAAAGTAAGTATACATAATATTTTTTGTACCTAATAAGTATTTTCATTTTTTAAACAGAAAAAATATGTGAGTCGGTAAATAAAAAATAAATTCCTAGATTTAAATTTGGCGGTTTTCAGGCCACGCTTCTGTGCGCTCTGATTGGCCAGGCATCCGTGATTTTTAATGTATGCTACGAAACTTTCAATCTCCAACTCTAGGTTGGTATCCGAGTCTTAAGCATGCGCGGAAGCAATTATTTCGACTTGGTACAAATCTTCAAAACCTATTTCTTCTCGGTTGAATTCGGCTTCTATTGGCTGATCATTCGGTGTGACTGGCTGGACAGCTCTTAAAGCGATTTTGTTCGATGGGTAGCTGAATTGAACTGACTAAACGCCTAAAGGTACTCTAGCCGCGAGATACCATGAAATTGGTTGGGTCAGTATTGCCAATCTGCGGGTAATTACCCGATTTTCGGGTATTTTCCTGCTTTGTGGGTATTCTTGCAGGTATTTCAATTTTGCGGGTAAAATTCGGGTATTTCCTTCCATCTTCATCTTATGTCAATTATTCACTGTTTTAATGTTTTGTGGGAATGAGGCCACTTCTACTGAACATAAATATTACCCCTACAGCTATCTTATTTCTCAAAAAATATATAAAAAGAGTAATTGGTTTGCATTGAACACACTTGGCAAAACTTCCACATAATTCACGTCAGATGTCAAAGTCCGAAAGCAAATAGCCCTGGTAGCTGAGGCCTCAAACAGGAAAAACAAGAAGAAGATTATTTATTCTCATTTTAAGCTCTTGTTTGTGTTGCATTTGCATGTTGTAATTTGTGTATTCTGTTGCATACATTAAAAAAACGTTATAACTAACTGACAAACACTTCAAATTGTAAGTAGGTAAAATGCGGGTATTTTGGAATTCCATACGTTTAAAATCGGGTATTTTGCGCAAAGTTGCGCGTATTTTGGTGATTTGTCATTGGCAAGAATGGGTTGCATACGTGTCAAGAGGCGAAGTCGCATTCACCAATAAAGTTTCACGGCAATCCTTCCATTTACAATCCATTGTAATTTAAGGACTTAAATAATATGTTAACTAACTAATAAAAATAATACTGGCAATAAAATAACTTCTTTATAGGCTTTATAGTTATCGATATGTTTTTTCTTTTGGCATAAAATGATAGACAGTTTATAATTTGATGGTTTAGTTGCGTTTATATATCTGCATGTTGAGTGTTAACCAAATTATAGTTCTATAAGTCTATCATTATCTTTTCTATCACTTATTTCGTTATTTACATTAAGGAAGTTTCTTTATTTTAAGGATTAAAAAAGTATTTTCGATTTTACGTTTTTTACCTAGTTTGAAGTAAAACTCTTTAGATAATTTTTTACCATTACACTATATTCACGTTTTGTTCAGTTCTTTGGCTTCTCATTATTTTATTTTATTTTTTCATTGCTAGTTTTGCCTATATATAATTGTCATCATATGGATTAATACAAAATTATAATTAAATAGTACAATGGTTAAATTGACAGTTTAAAATTAAAAAAATGCTAATACCTACATTATGTCCACAATTTATATGCGACATGTTGAAATACTGCACATTATATTCAATATTCTAAAACGATAAATTCAATTATTGATTTATGATTTTTTAAAAATTAGGACAATATACCTTGTTAAAGGATGGTTAAGCATGAAATATGCTAAAAAATAATTATATAGACATATACATCGGAGTACATCGGATTTACGACCCTTTTGCAGTATATGGTTGGCCATAAAACAAACGCTATTTTGTTGGTATTATCAGGTTTTAAAGCAAAAATGGCTACACTTTATGATATATTTCAATTAATAATTCTACTTTTCACAATCATTAATGCCATTTTAATAGTTATTTACATGTATACTTACCTTTTTGACGTATCGAAAGAAAAGTTATAGCCGAGGTCGCTTGCGACTGAGGCAACACAATGTTGAGGTCGCCAAAAAGTTTCGCGGCCATGTGATTTTTCGTGCCATGGTTAAAATGATGAACTTAGATCATTGTAAATAAATATATTATTGCTTTAAAATCAATAATACAAACTGTACAATTAATGTTAATATTTATCCTGAATAATGTATTTTCGTTTTGTAGAAATGTCAAATTTGAAAATGACCTTTGCTTTTGCGGCCGTTGCTATGAGTAACGGCCGCGAAATTCAATTTCTCGGTCTGTGTGGAGAACGCGAAGTACTCACTTCGAGTACGTTTATACGAAAAATTAATTGAATGATACGTTATTTACAATTAATTCCAAAATTCAAATAAAATTTTGAGTCATTTGAAAAAATATATCTGTTATTATAATGGTAAGGAATAAAATATAAAAAAAACTACATTTACCACAAAAATGATTTTAGTTTAAAATAATACTTTCCCGCTATTAAATACCTTTTCTTTTAAAAAATTATAATTAATGTCTACATCTGTGTGCATAAATATCTACGGTTTATCACTCTTATATTGATTCCAGACACAAATTATTTTAATTTTTTTTTTTTTGTAAATTGTGTACTTGAATAGTAAATTCGATATGACTAACACTGTTAGGTAATTACTAACACGTAATTTTTTTTATTACGTTACAGTTGCAATTTCGAATACAGCTGGCATCTGTCAATGTCAATATTGTCATTTATAATTTACCATTCTTCAATAACTCTTTCAACATCTCAAATAGTGAAAGAAGCTAAAATAGCTATTATTAATAAAAAGTTTCATAATTTTAAAATAACTGAAATTTGTTTGAATAAAATTTTTATATAGAAAACATTTTAATTTAATATATGCTGTAAAAATTGAAACACTGAAAAAATAGGTGTCGTAGAAAAATTATAGTACATTATTAATTTTACAAAAAAACTTATTGTTCATAAAAAGTTCTGAACGGTCTAAAACCTAAAATGCAACTATCAGATAATACGTTTTTTGAGCCGTATACGAAGTGCGTCAAAAATATGAATTTTACGTAATATTCTTATATTTTTTATTAAATCTAGTCCAAGGTTGTAATGTCGAAAGAAAACTAATTTGAACTTCAATCTCCTATTTTTCTTTTAGGTTGACTTCCATAAACATTTGATTATGCATTTTTACTCATTTATACTTATGTTTATTTTGTCAATAATCCCCAAGATAATAAATATTAGCTACCATTCAAATATATGTTGAAAATTACCAATGAATTCAATGCAATTTAATGATTTGAACTAAATACAAATTTTGATTTGATATCTTTAACTCAGGTTCAACAATAGCATATTTTAGTAAAGCCGGACCTGGTCAGAAATAAACTGGTGCCCATGCGCATTAACGACTTCTATGAACATTTTACAACACTTCTGTCCAATTGAAATAGCATTCTAGAGCCATTACATATTATAATGAAATTATAGGTTCGTTCCAACCTCAAATCACAAACCGATTTCCAGCAATTTACAAATTGTTCTTGACGCGCATGTCTGTCAAATAATACGATTGATGATCATTCTGATCAATGGTTGGAACAACAAACAATTGATAACTTACATATTGTACATGCCCAATCTGTAATCAGCTGATAGAGCTGGCCAGGCGAGGAGGCGAGATTGTGATTAAAATCGTTGTTTTAAATTTGTATTTATATGTTAAAAAAGAAAAATGAAGCAATCCTAAATCATCGTTATTGCTACTTCCCATGGACGATATGTCGCTCACCTCTCTATTCTCATTTTTTGATTAAAAATAAGAGTTTCAAAAACAAACATAATTCGCATTCAATAGTTTTAGGTTATATGTTATGTTATTACAATAATTATTATCAGTAAATCAAAGAAAATAAAATAGACAGCAATACGCATGCGTCAGATAAATGACTGGAACAAAGTCATCAAACCGTTCTGATAGTTTTAAAACCGTTTTAAATCATGGATGGAACAAAAAACTGATCGTTTACTAATCGTTATTTAGTGTGGTTGGAACGCGTTTAAGTTAGTGCGCAAAATCATTGGTGTAAGAAACTGTTTCTGATGATAGTTGGAACGAACCTTATATTGTATGATTTATTGAAATTAATTTATTATTGTTATTATTATAAATAAGTGTTATATTATAAAAAATTTATTCGAAAGGTTTTTTTGTAGTTGAATAATGAGTTAATTTAAAGTAATTAGGTATATAAATAAAAATTTTGGTATAATCAACAATTCTGGATATCTAAGGAAGGTTATAAATTATGAAAAACAAGTAAAATTTTATTTAAAATTACAAAAAAAAAATTTGTATATTTGATATAAAAAACTGAAATGTAAAATTTATATAAGTATATATAATTAAAAAAAATTACATAAATTTTGAAAAACAAGTAAAATTTTATTTAAAATTACAAAAAAAAAATTACAATTTATAAAAAAAAGGAGATTGGTAGAAGAAATATGGCTATTGGGGAAAATGTATTATGGTTATGAAGAAGAGCAGCATCAAGTAAGAATATAGAAAAAATTTAAGTTGTTAAAGGAAGTAGATTCCAAATTATCATAGACGAGTGTAAAATAAGAAAAAGGAGCAGAAGAATTTAGCAGGCAACTCGAATTTCATTATTTTATTATTTATTTGTAAAAATTTATGATTTTTAATTTAATATAGAACCCACGCCCAATGGAGATAAATTATAATATATTATGATTTCTATGATTAGAACATTCAACTAACATAGTAATCAAAATTAAAATTCAGGTCAGGCTTCAAAAAAAATTATCAAAAGTATTTTCATGATAAACAACACCCTGTATACCAGAATTTTAAAAATTGATTTCCTATTCGAAAAGAGCGGTTCAGTTGAGTAGGAATTCATATTTTTTGATATTGCACGTTTTTTTATTCCGCTATTAAAACATTAATCTCAACCTTAAAAATTGTTCCTAGTATGTAAAATCTGTAAAATCACAGCCTCCTATCTTAAAACTATATTTTTTCTAATTTTTTCTTGCAGCAGAGTGCGAAGTGAACCGTTACATATAAAATTACTTTCCACAAATTATTTCAAGCATATTTATTGGTTTTTGCTTATAATAATAAATCTACACAATACACAATCGACAATTTCTTGTTTTCATTATGTAAAATTACTGGCATATTAAAACTTGGTTAAATCTATTATTTCAACTAAAAATCAATAAATCAGCTTAAAATAATTTGTGAAAACTAATTTTATATGTATCCGTTCACTACAATTTGCTGTAAGAAAAAAATTATAAAAAATAGTATTTTGACATAGTGATTTTAGGTTTGCAGGTAAATATTGTTTCTAAACAAGTTTTCCACATAACATTTTTTAAAATAAGTGTACTTTACTCTTGAGCAAAATTTATATCTATAAGGGTAAAGAAATTTATTATTTGATGGTTGTATTTTAGGTTTTAGACATGCAGAACTTTTTATGAAGCATAATTTTTTTTCGTAAAATTAACAATAAAAAGGTTTCCCATAAGCTATGAACCTAAGTGATATAAAATTCACAGGCATACATGTTTTAAAAAATAAAAATTTTTAGCAGAATGTAACAAAATTTGTCAACTCGTGATGATTTTTTACAGAATTTTATTTTTATTAATTAAAAAAATATGATCTAAAATGGCTTCAGACATAGAAATCATACAATAAAATCGTAAAAGTGAAATACTGATACAAATATACCTTATCCATTGAATTTACACAACTGATATTTAATTTTTTTTTATATGTATACACACACAAATTAAAGACCATAAAAATGAAAATTTGAAAATTTAAAATATACCGAATTATATCACTCTTAATTGATAAATGTAAAGTAAGTAACAAATATTTTCCATTACATGTGGTTATATTCGAGATGTTTATTTGGTACATTTTTAAATTATTATATTTAATACTACTAACTAATAGTAGTATAATATTCCTTAGCTGATATAAATGATCACATTAAAAACAGTGAAAACAACATAATAAAATTGATTTCATAGATTTCATATTAAGACAATTATAAAATACTAAAATGATTAAAAATTTTAATACTTAAATACAAAAATTATATAAATATTGAAACATTTTCTTTTTCTGACCTGATGTTGATAAAAGAGTATATTTTTATTAATAATATTAGTTTTTATTTTTAATAATTGGGAATGTTAATTTGTGTACAATCTGTATGTGATTATTTCATTGCTATTGATAAAGTAGTCCAAGACTAGAGTATTTTTACTATTAAGCCTATAAGGATCAACAAAAGGACAGCCAGGCAAGTCCGAGGCTCCAATCTTCGACAAAATCTACAAGTCGAAATATCGCTGGATCGTAACAGAACTACCAAGAATCTTAGTCTACGCCCCATTCTTTGCTAAGTCCAGAAAACATGAAAAATTCAGTATTAGTTTAGCCGACACATGATAAATGGATAATAAAATTTTACCTATATGGTGCGGACTTTCTAACACTTACTGTATATTTCGTTCTATATTATAATCCCTTTATAATTAATAAACACGTGTTATTTTATGTAGAGACCAATAAATATTTAAGAATCCCCTTTGAACAAAAGTAATGAACTGTCTACGTCTGCACGCCATGGATTATTTCCTTCAAGCTGTTATTGGTAAGACTAATATAAGCCTTTTCCAAAATAAGAGATTTCACGCGAATGTGATTCTGATTATAATTCGGATCAATTTATTCGCCGAACATTTAGACGAAAGATGGAAATTTCCTTAGAAATTATATCGTGAAAATAAATGAATTTTCCTTAAGGTCTTAGGTTCTTAGTTCCTGTTCAGTGATTAATTAATGCGATCTTTATTTGTCCTACAGTGTTGCCGTATAAATTAAATTGTGGATTAGATTTAATCTTAATTCCAATAGGTTATCCATTATCTCAAATGTGGTCGAACGATGAGGTAATAAAACTCAAAATCTAGTACCATATAAAATATATTTCAGGCCTCTAATACAAGTGTCAGTGGGGAAAAAACAATTACAGTAGTTTACAAACTTACCAAGAAATTAATTAATTAAAAGCGAGTACTAATATATGTTTGGTTACAAATTATATTAATTAAAATTAACATTTGTGTGCGTGCACAGATGCAGGAAGGTGAAAAATGGATGTTGGGGACATAGGTGGTACTAAAATACATGAATAAAAATAATACTGAGGAAACGAAATTTAGACAACATCTTTATAGTAATAAGGAGAGTTGTCCATGAAAGGATATTTTAGGTAGGAAAAAGAGAACTTGACAAAGTTAGGGTACCACAGGAGGTAAAGGGGTGATCTCATGAGATCAAACACTAAGAAGGAAATTATAAGCTTGGTGAGGGAGGCGCAGTGCTCGGTCACAACCGTCAAAAATTCAAACAGAAACCCATTATAGGGTACAGTATTTTAGTAACTGTTATACGAAAGCTAACCAACAAAAGAACCTCGTCTTATACAATGGAAGGTTAACAAAAGTTTGATAAAGTAAATCATTAAAATGATTTTAAAATTATTCTTAACGCACATCTAAACGAAAAGAGTACACTGTATCGTGAATCTGATGACTTAAAGCAAATGGTTGAAGTGACAAATGACATAAAATTATTGGACGAGGGAATTTTAAAAATTGTAAAATAAAATTATTTAAAAAACATTGATAATTAATTTTAACAATATTAAAAAAGCCTACAATGGTAGTAAATTATACTAAAATACAATAGAACATTTTAAGTGAAAAGTAAAAAACAAAATTTAAAACTCTTGGACCTAATGCAGGGGGAACTGAGATCAAGCACGTAGAGGACAACTTATCAAGTAAAGAGGAAAGGTAACGAGAAAGAAGAAAGCAAGGAAAAGGAAGAGATGTCAAAGGTAGAAGATTGTGAACTGTCATAGGAGAATTGTTGAGGAATAAAAATAATAATAAGTTAACAATGAATATTAGCAAAAATTGGAACACTAATTGTCAGTAGATAGAACGTTCATTAACTTTAACGGTTCTGTAAATAATGACAATGACGTTTAGATTGTGACAATTATAGAAGAAATCAACTTGCAAAGTTTTATTCTAAACGTCATTGCCTTTAATTACTGAATCTTTAAATTTAATGGACGTTCTATCTACTGACAGTATCTGAGTTTAGGAATACATAATTTTTTAACATGGTTTATGTTTGACACAAAAAAACGATACATTTAGACCCATCTGTATTAATTTTTGTTAAGTTCTTACCCATCCTACTCAGTATCGATTGTAGTACATGGTTCTGCTAGTTGTCAGTTGATGTGATACATCCTTAAAATATTTGACTAACTTGTATAGGAATCAGTTATCTTTTTAAATTAAGCTATTCAGTTTATACAGTGCGTCTACTTAAGTTGGAACCATATGGAATAAAATGCAATAATCAGATAATTTTTTTTTAGTCGTAGACGAGGTGTGACAAAAAATATGATTTATGAATGTGAATCTACACTTATTTTTATAATTATCGAAAATTGTTATAAGAAAAAGTTGATCATAATTCAAAACTACGTTTAGATATGCAGCCATTTCAATTAGCAATAATAAATAAGAATTTCTATTTTTTCAAAATGTTTGTTTACAATAACATAATAATATTTTAGTTTTATAACGATATTTGATGATCACATGTTTCTTAGATATACAGGGCTAAATTTTTAATACCCAGTTTTCAATTTTAAATAATAGTTTTTGAAATTGTCAAAAATTATGGTATTTTGCCCTTGAAAAAAATTCACACCCGACACCGCTTGTATACGACTGAAAAAATTTGATATCTGATAATTCTATCTTAGGTATAAGACCATGAACTACTTTTTATGAAGAACAACTTTTTTGCATAAAACCAATAATAAAAAAGTATTCCATATGGTTCCAACTTAAGCAGTATAAAGTGGACTGTTATTTATTTTCAGTTTATATTTAATAATGGAGAATAAAAACACTGATGAAATCAGAATTGTCCACTTTATTATGACTATAGACAAGATGTTTGTTCAAAGTTGAAATTGAATTTGTAAAATTTTTAGAAATGAGATATTTTTAACCAAACTGGAGGAATTATTGGAAATTCTATCACACCCTGTATATTAAAATTTTAACTTAAAATTATACGCTTGTTGTGAAAAAATATACAGTGATTTGTACCTCAACGTAAAAATGGTGCCATAAGATACTTCACTCCAACGAATTATATCATAAAGGCTAGTATTGTGCGAATTCGCTGCACCATCTGCAAATGCTGCACAATACTCATCTTTATGTTAAATTACACTGCGGTACCGTATCGTATTACAATTTTTTAATAATGAATTCCGAAAAACATACATATACGTTTCAACAATAATAACACAGCCCCACAAAAAAAAAGTTCATACACAAGAGAGTGACGTATGTATTCCCATGTATTTTTCGACGCTGAATCCGATTCCGAGCTCAGAATTGGGCCTACACGTCTGGAATTGGCCCCAGGGGCCGAAAATGGCCTGAAATGCAGTTCCCGGGATAAGGCGAAGTCGACGTTGAATTTTGGAGCTAAAGCCGGATTTGTGCTCAAAAAATTTATGGCCAACTGAAATTCCGGGTTTGGATCCGGGAAAATGACCCATTGGAGCGGAAAAATCCGGTTTTGGACGTCCCGGTCGCGACTGTAGTATTTTCATGGACTTTCCAATTCTGGAGCTGAGAGTGGGTGTGAAAAGTGTTTGGTCAGCTGAAATTCCCAGTTTGGGTCCGGGAAAAAGGCCCATTGGGACCGGAAAATCATATTTCGGACGTATCAGTCGCAAAAGTGGGATTTTCATGAATTTTTCAATCCTGGTCCTTGGAGTATGCTCAAAAAGTTTTTGGACAGCTGAAATTCCCAGATTGGGTCCGGGAAAATAGCCCATTGGGGCCGGATAATCATATTTCGGACATACCAGTTGCAACAGTGGTATTTTCGTGTTTTTCAATTCTGGACCTGAGGGACCCTAACAGGGAATTTCACATGGCCATAAACCTGTCAAGCACAGTCTAAGTTACAGGAATTAGTACATAAAATCCCACTGTTGCGATTGGTACGTTACTCTCTTGTGTATGAACTTTTTTGTGGGTCTGTGTAATAATCGGAAATAAATCCACAACTATCAAATATTGAATAACATATAAATCTAATTTTTTTTATAAATATCAATTGTAACTTTTTTATTTGTTCTAGGAATCACCTACTTCATGCACTGGATTTACTGTAAGTACTAACTTTATTTTTATATATTATCTTAAGTTATCGGCCTTCATAGCGCAATGCTGACTATCGTTACTATTTCCCAATTAGTTTTAATTATAACATTTCATTCCCACGCTGCCACTTTGCCGATGTTTCAGGTCTTCCTTTACCAATAGTCAAACATAGCTGTCAATTATCATTATTGGCCAAAAATGTCAAATGACGTAAAAGACCATATAAATAATTGCTTCTTGCCAACATTCATGATTTTAGCTCAACGGGAAGTAAATTATAGGTTTTGATTTATTTGTGAGTGCCAAAATATTCGACATAAGTGGCCGATTTTTTTTTACTGCGCTATCTTAAATGTTTGGTTTTTTCACAGCTCCAAGGTACCATGGTCTTTAATATTTGACATTAATTTTAACGCGTTCCTGAGAAAAAGGGTCCTGACACACAGACAAACGGACAGACAGACAGACAACCAAGTGATCCTATAAGGGTTCGTTTTTTTCTTTTGAGTTACAGAACCCTAAAAAACAACGGTAAAAGAGAATATGACTAGAACTTAAATTGGAAGATTTCAGTGATTACGAAATAAACATGGCTAAATGAATTTTTTCCTCATTCATATTTTTCGGAAGCGGAGAAAAAAGTTTGACCCAAAAAGCACTTCTTGACTAGACTAAAAGGACTTTGCAGAACATATAATAGTTTGGGCTGTTGGCTTTGCCAGTGCCATTAACATAGGTAAAAAAAAACAGCATATGATTCTTTATAAACCATAACCACTTAATTTAAATAATAGGTAAGTATCATATATACTATAATAAAAAAATGTAGAAATAATTCCACTCATTTGTGAGGAACTATTTTAATTTAATAATTGAGCAGCAGTCGAAACATATAATTACAATATGGGGCGACAATTTTGATTATGATATTCATTTATATTTAATGGTATATGGTTGAGTATGAATACTTACAAAAAACAACATAGGCAAAATAAAGGCGATAAAAAAAGGTTTCTAAGAAAAATACAAGTCATAAGAAGAGATAAAGTACCAAAAATATTGAGCAAATAAACATAACAGTTGGTTGAAACACCCTCATTAAATGAAGGAGGAAAAAATCGCAAAAAAAATTATGAAACTTGAACACAAGGAAAAACTACCATTGAAAAACAAATGAAATTTTGAGATTTTAATATACAAATACCCAGCAGTATAATACATACATCTGATTAAATAAATACATAACTAATACTCAGAAATAGCGAAAAAGTAGTATGTTGGTCACAACAAATTATTTTATTCAAGCTAATACATGATTTTATATACGCTGAAATAAGTTAAATTTAAAAATAACTTTTAACTTACAATTCTTAATTATTTGCTGTTGTTTCTAATATAAACACCAATTCCCCTACAGAGAAAATGCGGGTTTTCTAAAAGAAAATAGCCATGGGCTTTAAGAGTATTACTGTGGATTTAGCGTAGATGTGTGTGTTGTGTATACAAACCGATGGCATTACAATATTAAAGCCAAATTGCAAAAAATGAATTCGTTAAAGTGCTTTTATAAACTAACGTTTATGTTTCTCAAAGTTTCATTTATTTAAAACACATAAATTTCATTACATTACCTATTAACTCAAATTAATTAAATAATAAAAAACTACAATAGTTCTCTTCTTTTTGTTTTAACTATGACGCAAGAACCTTTGAAAGATAATGAATGCGTTCTATCCTATCAGAGAAAAGGCCTACCTCACTAAATCCCCTCTGGATATTTTGTTACTGTTTGGCCTCTATTGGTATACCTCGTTCCTAAGAAATCACCGTTCTTTTTAAACCCATTTAGACTGCTCTTTTTTTCTTCATTCTAAAAATATTTTTATTGATGTCTAGAAGAAAATTCACTAGTTGGAATAAACGTTTGGAATTTCGGTGTGTTTAGTTTGTGTGGATATTCTTGAGTGCAGTAGATACTTCCTCGTTTCTTAGGGATGATCTATTTCCTATTACATCATTTTGGGGAATTTCTTATTTGCTTTTAATGATATAGTTCTACTATTTCTGTCAAGTGCACATTTTTTAATCGATTTTTTAATAGATTTTTAATCGATTTTTTATCAATTGCTTTCATCGATTTTTTTACAAGTCACTTTACACTCTAGTTTCTTATTGTACAATGCAATCGGTAGTAGTCTTATCAGTGATTTACACTTCTCATTTTATTTATTGTTTACCATTCATTAAAAATATAACGAAATATTTATTATGTGTTAAGTCGTAATAAAATCGCCAATAAAATAAAATTTGTCACCAGTTTAGATCCCTCAGATTTGAATATAATGTATTAATATATGTCTTGATTATGATTATACATTTTTAAAAATTATGATTAAAATATTTAATATTTAACAAAAATATAATAAATATTCAAAATAATACGATATTGACATAATAGAAAAAACGTTTCATTATCGTGTAATTTTCTAGATTTAACATTTTAACGAGAAAATACTTTTTTTCTTGGAAGCTCTCTGAAAAATTACGATTTGCTTGTAAGTCAAAGTACACTCGGAGGATTTCAAATGGGAGGTGTTGCAATCCGAACGGCTTGTAATTTCTTACTTGGTTTCTTTTTTGCTTTCAAAGGAATCACCCAATGCTCTAGCATTCTAAAAATAAAATCATTAAATTACTATCAAATACAACTTAGGAATCTTGTGTAAGGGGTGGATAGGAATGGTAACATTTAAAATATAATTTTTATATAAAAAATAAACTTCCCATAGTAGTCACTATTGGCTGGAGACAAAATATTATAATTTTATACCATGTTAGATGAAATTAATGAGATAAAATATAATTTTTATAAACGTTAATCAGGTGTGATTTAAAGTTAAAAACAGGAGATTAAAAAATTGTAATAATTAACATAATCAAGTTTATAGAATTATTTTTTATATTTATTATTGTACCTAATTATAAATAATGCTAATAGATATAAATTTTGAAAAGAAAAAAGATATTATTTATAAGAAAATTGAACTTATACTAATAAATTTCAAGAATAAAAGATAAAAAAATTGCATGAATTCAGTATTTATTACTTTAGATATGAAAATGAAAGTAAAAGTTGAATTTTATTCTTACGACAATGATTATAATTAGTATCCTTTTTGTAAATAACTGAAGACTTTTATCTTCAAGCGATGAATTTATGTTCTAGCTTTTAATTTCGTTATATTGGGCACCGAAAATTTATTTAAGGAAAAAAAAAATGTGATGTGGACAAAAATTAGTATGTTAACTCAAACAATTATTAAAAATTGACTTTTTAGTAAACGGCAAACGTTTAAAAAATTTTAATGATATGAAAATTAACATAGTGTGTACATAATATATGTGTAAAATATTATTGCGATCTTGTTTAGTAATGACGTTTTCACTAATAGCAACTGCCACTGCCGGTTGTCTGATTGGCACCAAAATCTAATCAGATCTAATCAAGGATATCAGATTCTCATGGGCAAAATTTAAAAAATTTTGAGTTATCGTTACTACAATATCCATCCGTCCTACTCGAAAATATCAAAATCGTATTTTAGAGACCTTAAAACGTTTTTATCCATTGAATATTCACTACCCAATTTTTAGTATGATTCTCTGAAAGTCGAGAGGTAAAAATGACAAAAACGTATATTTAGTTATAAATTTTTTACTTTGGATAAATAAAAACACAGAGATTAATTAATGAAATTAATATAATTGTAGTTTTTTTTATAACACCTTGTTAATTTGGTGTCTGTAAGCTATCTGTAACATAACAATATGAAGTAAAATATTTAGTATTCGGCAAGGAAATCAGAATTAAAAAAAGTTCAGCCTCTAGTATGGTTTAGCATTCGGTATAAATTTATCCGGAAGATTATTATCCAAAATAAATCATAGGTCGTTGGTGAAAATAGTAAATTTTTGGTAAAAATTATGGACCTCCGGTAAAAAAATTATGTAAAAATCGTGATTGATATTAAGTAATAATAAACTGAATTAATAATTAAGTATAAAGTAAAATTTAAAAAAAAACTAATTAGATACATCATCCAGAAACTCATTAATAAAGTTAATTTTTAAAAAAGAAAGTATAAAATATGTTATACATTGGAACAACTCCCTGTCGAAAAAAAAGACACAAGTTCTTCAAAATTTATTTAAAATGAAAAAAAAAACTAATAACCTAATATGCCAGTGTTGGTTACTTTAGACACCATTATTTATGAATCTAATTTATAACAATTTACAAAAAATGGATTTTGTTAAATAAATTGCGTATCAGAGAAAACGGACCCAAAAAATTTAGGAAATTTAGGAAATTGTACATCTTTTTAAATATATATTTTTATAGCGATGATAGGATTACTTTTCATTACGGCTCATTGCCACCTCGATTCTGGATGACACTCCTCATTTAATTTGGTGTAGAAATGAGCATAGTCTGAATGTTTGCTTAGAGCAAGTGGTCCATTCCTCAATAGGAGCCAACCGGAGCTCTTCGGGTGTTGTTAGAGCAGGTATGCTCAGTACAATAAAGATCCGGGCTTTGAGGAGATAGGTCCATTTTTGAATTGCCAACCTCTTGAAGGTGATGTATAACCATCCTTGCCGTGTGAGGTCGCGCGTTATCCTGCATTAGCAGAAAATCATTGTTAACAAACCCAGCATATTGCATTACATGCTCTTCTAGGATCTCTGTTATACAAGGTGGACCAAAATTGTTGTGCAATACTTCTAGGGGTGATAGAACACCTAAAAATAAGTAATATTTGTCCAATGGACCTATGTCCAAAACCGCTTATTGAGGGTGTGACAAACCCTAGAAAGGGCCTAATGATAATTGGTTTTTCATGAATATCTATCGAGATGGGTACCATACAATATTCAAATTCTAGGTAGTAACTAAGAGTACTAAGATACACTATTTACGTATTTTGTCTTAATTCTTCGAATTCACTAAGGGTAGTTTTCAAGGGATAAGTTACCTTTTTTAGGAATTTTTTTGTTATCAACTATTTTGAAAAATGCATTTTAAAATAATATTTCCGGAAGTTTTTTCTTGAAAAAAGGCACTATTAACGTATTTGACAGAAGACGAAAGCAGTGGCTGAGTAACAATTTTCCAAAGGGATGGAGTGGTATTTAAAATCTAAAATATACCGACGGGAAATTGATAATATTGGGGAACTAAGATAGAGAATTTCAAATGAATTCGCCGAGTTTAAAAAAAAATCTAAAGTATTAGAAAATTTAATTCCTAACTTCAACAGAAGAATTCAATTGTGTATACAAGAGGAAGGAAGACATTTTGAGCAGTTGTACCTCACATAATTCACAATAAAAAAAGTTAAATTTTAATTTTACTGTTTGTTATCGCGGGTCGATATTTGTCCCTAGCATTATCACAAGTCAACCACGAAAACGATTAATTTGTGGATGATACACTAAGAGTACCTTTTTCCAACTTCCGAAAATATTATTTTAATATGCATTTGCCAAAACAGTTGATAACAAAAAAAAAATATTTAAAAATGGGTAACTCACCCCTTAAAAACTACCCTTAGTGAATTCGAAGAATCAAGGCAAAATATGTAAATAGCGTACCCTTAGGTACTACCTGAAATTTGAATATTATATGATACCCCTCTTGAAAGATATTCATAAAAAACCAATTATCGTTAACCCTATTTTAAGGGTTGACGCACCCTTAATAAGCGGTTTTGGACATAGGTTCATTAGACGAATACTACTTAGTTTTAGGTGTTCTGTCACCCCTAGAAGTATTGCTCGACAATTGTGTTGTTAATGTGCCTTGGTCCAATGGTAACGATATCCGTGTATGCTTCAAAAGGAATTCCTGCTTAAAACATTACTGACCCACCACCAAAAGTAACCTGAGATGACCGAGTGCAGGCAGCATAACATTCTCCAGTTTTTTTGTAAAACTTATTTCGGCCATTTTTTCCATATCTCACTCATCCGTGAACAATACATTTTTCCAGTTATGCACTTTCCAATTTATGTGTTCTGGACCAAAAGCAAGTTTGCGTCTTTTGTTAGCTGCAAGGGTCCTGTAGCTGAACTGCAAGCTGTCAAACCGCTTTCTCTTTACCTTCATCGAACACTAGAAGTAGTGACTGCTGTTCCATGAGGTTGCTGCAAGCCACTTTGGAACATTCATTAAAACTTCGGTGACGAAGTGATAATCTTAATACGTTATGTCCAAACTGCAGTAGAAGTTCATAGCAGATCGGTTTATTTAAAGTTTCCATGTGTTATAATTCATTGATGAGTAGTCATCCACTAAGTAAACATTATACTATTCATTTTATCATAATAATTGGAGTCAAAGATTTAGAACAAAATAATAAAGAGGCTCTTTGAACATACGTCCAGGATGGAAAACAAGGAATCGTTTACAATCATAGCCATTTGGTTTTCGTACACTTTTCCTGTAAATATGTTGTTTTATTTCGTTTAACATAAATCCATGTTTCATTTGGAAAAAATATGAATTGTGGCTAAGAATTGTAATTAATTTCTCATTCTGTATACAAAATTATTTTTATTAATAAAACATAAAAGATATCTAGAGTTTGTCACTGTAATATTGATTCAAATTCTGCCAATAATCTTTAAAATATCCTGTTAAGAATTCTCTTCCTAACAGTTTTAGTTCTAGTCTAGCTTACTTGTCGCTAGCCAAAAAATTTAAGTTTAATAAAAAATTAAGAAGGCGAAAAATATACAAACAGTTGAAGTTTCGTTTTATGTCGGTTTGAAGAGATACGAATTTGATATATGTCTATATACCTAGAAAATTGTATTCTGTAAAAAATATATAGTTAAAAATCAATTCTAAAAGTACTAATAGAATCTAGGAACTAGAATATAAACAATAGACTCGTGTTAAAACCGACACTATGACATAGACTATTTCATTCACATACACTATGCCGTCGTTTTCAATTAATGCTATTGAACGTATTCCTGTATATTATGAACTATATGTTTCTTCTTATGTCATTACTGAACACATCTTGCATATAAATAGGCAGTTCATTGTCTACGAGAAGTCTAAACCTATAGATAGTAATGTAAGATACTATTACAACAAAAAGTTTCCCATTTAAAATGCATTAAGAACGTTGACCCCCTCTCCATCTTCGGGTCCCCTGTATGTAGAGGGCTAAAAATCATAGCAGCAGCAGAAATAAAAATTCATTTAATTGAAGCTCTCCTGTTGTCACCATTTATATAATTAACCTGGCATTACATGCGTAATGATCAAAAAGACCGTATTTTTCATTTAATCACATGACATGTAAATATGAAATTCAGTTTACAAGGATTCATCTACTTCCTGTCCATCATATTTGCAGTTTTACTTCAGGGTAATTTTTTACCTCTCTCAAAGTGATTAGTTGTGTGCTCATATCTGTTGCTTTGTGTTCATGAATGTGGTTAAAAAGACCGCTAGTGTGTACTAGTGAAACAAGGAAATAAAAAATATTTTCATATTTACAACGTGTGAATATATTGCTTTCAGTTTTGTGGAAAAATCGCACTTTTACATTTTCCGAGAAAACTACTCATGTTTCAAAGTTTGTGCAGGGTAATTATCTATAATTTACAAAAGGCGGTATGCAAATATTTTGTTTAATTTCCGACAAATGCCCAAAAAAAGTTTCTGTTAAGCAAGCAAGCAAGTTAGTCCGCAAGATAACTCAAAAACTAAACGAATCAGATTTGTTGCATCACTTTAAGGAAGAACTGTTTAGATTTTGCTATATAGTTGTTTAATTAATCAACGCACTTGATATTATTTTTGATAAAGTAGGACATAAAGACGAAAAGAATAGACAAAATTTCGAGATCGATTTTTTTCCGAAAACAATATAATTTCCGTTTATGTATACCTTATATATACCATTATATATATGGTATATATAGTAAAAATAAAAAGTATTAATAAATCCGACAGATACTGTGTTTATTTTAAAATAATGACAGCCATTGTAACCATTTCATATCATTGGCTAAAACCTTACACTACGCTAAATTCGACATATATGGTCTGTTCGCTGTTTCTACATGAAATTTATATTGTACATTAGACCTTTTAACATACTACTTTTCGGTGTCAATGAGTGTAGTGGAGTCGATCGAAATAAATTCAAAATCTGTTTGTTGTTCGTATCGGGCGTCAATCCTAGGATTTCTAGGTCATGCTTATGTTTATAAATCTCTTTAAAACATTTTAAAATAGACAGTGATGATGAAATCATAGAGACTTTCATGAATTCGGACGATAAATCAATGATGATTATTAGGATTACTCAAACAAGTCTAACTCTCTTCGCTTAACATTGCAATACATATATTGGTCTGTTGTCCTTATAAGAAAAGATAGGGATTACCAATGTCAATTTTTACATGAGACACATATAAGAAAATTCAAATAAATATTGATTTAGGAAAATATTCGCTCTTGTATTCCTTTGTGTTTATACAAATTACTACAGCTTTCAGCTTCATCTCGGTCCATATCCTTTTACATACATTTCAGTGAATTAAAATGAAAAAATAAACTTATCTATAAATCTTCCTTTATAGGCAGATCTAACCAAAACTGCTTGTTTTATTAGCTAATCCATGATATTGATCCGAGAAAACATCTAACCTCACATAATCCAATATCAATTTACTACATTTCTCACACCTCCTCCAAATAAAGTATAACACCTAGATTTGGTGATAAATTTATTTGAAATTATTGTGCTAAAACATTTTAAAAATAGTGTAGTGTACACCAGAAATCACCGAACGATATTACTGTTACTCTAGTGTACAATATTGTAGCTAATGGGCGACACAGAGAACAGACCTGTAGGTTATTGGTTTGGTGGGTCCGGAGGGGTGGGGGATCTATCGTACTAAGTCGGTGATTGGACATTGGTCGTAAACAATTGAAAAACGGCAATATTTTTACCGTAATTTCAATTTTCGAAAATTTAAAGTTACGAAAATAAATTTTCTGTATACTACAGTGAATATGGTATAAGAAGCGGGAAAGTAAAAATGGGTCAAAGATTAATCTCATTTTTGGGGTTTTTAATGATTTATAAGAGTTTTTTTTTCGAAACTCTCAAACCACCTCGTACCCCTACTCTCTACGAACAGACACAGAAGAAAAAAAAGATATAGGAAAAAGTATAAATTATTTGGCAAACCGGTAAGGAAGGAGAGGAATAATTTTATATTGATCCGTTACATTATAATTTGGCAAATAATAATATAGTGAATATAATACAGTTTTATACTGGTCTTGCTGAACATATTGGATAAATTTCACTGGAATATTATTCAAAAAATACAAACTAATCATATTTCTTTTAAAAATAATAATATTAATCTTCCAGTTCATTATTGTATATTTTAATATTTTAAAATCAACACCATATTATTCCGTCTTTCTCTCAGACTTCTTTTTGTCTACTTGCAAAATACAGTTAACAAAAATAAAATACATAAGCGACTGTTGCTATGCAAGCCTATCTTTCTTTGTATTATCCCATCATTATAAGAGACCAAAATATAGATATGTTTCTTCCCGCTACGATGCTTAATTCAAGGCTATTTACATACCACGTCACTTGTCTCCTACCAATAAAAAACCACCTCTCTGTTATAATTCAGAGCACACACTCTCTATCACATCCAGGCAGTGAATCAAATCAGTCATGCATTAACTGGAGCAAAAAAGTTTCTGCAAATAAGTAAAATGGCGCGTAATTAACCGCACCCAAAAAGTTTTCTGATTTTTCATAATGAAAAATATAAATAATTTTTACAGTGAGTGAAGTGATTGAGTACAATTTAAATATGCATTTTTCGGTTTCATATTTTGACTTAATGTGCCGCTTTCCGATTTTGCTGTTCATGTTTCGTACTTGGAAAAAATGGAATAAAAAATTACATTCCAATCCAATACTTTTTTATGTAAACATTCACATTCAAGAAGTTTGGTCCTTCGAAATCCTGGAATTTATTTTAACACGTTCTAGTATTCTTTCAACAGTTATGAATACTAATATTCATAATTCGTTCACATATGTCCAGTTCTTGGGGACAGGTACATGGTGCCGAAGCCATTTTTACTGAGGTACCTATTTTACCCTATTGTCAAGCAAGAAAGGGCCATGGGTACTTGATTGGCTACGTCGAAAACTCTGGCATTTAAAAAGAAAATAAATTAGTCTAATTAATAACGAAAAGTACTTTTTGATTAGTTAGGAATAAGAAAGAAAGTTTTTAATATAATTAAAAAATAACATTCTAAATAGTTGCAAAGTAAAGCAATTAATTTAGTTTAGAAGTCACAGGCTAACTAAAACTAAGAAAAAGCGATCAGTTAAATCAATTGATCTAAACGTATTATAAGTTAAACAACATCAGGCTCAAAGAGGTGAAAGTGAGTAAGTATAAGTATAGGAGTAATACTCTCGAAAGCCGAAGGAGGATGCAGCGGCTCGTCAAATCTTGAAAAACGAAGATCGGCACGTATGTCATCAAAGACCTTGCAATAAAATAAGCGATGAGTGAGAGAGTCAACAATATCGCAATTAAAGCATAAATCAGATGTGGCTTTTCCAAGTCTAAGGAGATGTGTCGTTGAATTGCCATGGCTGGTCAGGACATGTTTGGTATTAGAGCCTTATCTGTTTGGTTCCACTTGGTTTGCCATGTCCTATTAAGAATGCACTCCAACCCATAAAAAAAGAGAGCCCAACACGTTTAAGTTCTAATCAATAAATAAACTGGAGGTGAAGATGCAAAGGAGGTAACTTTGTTAAAATACAAACTGATACGCATGGAGTAGAAGAATAAGCCCCTAATATAGTTCGAAGGCAGATCGCTTATAGAGAACGAAGGGCTCTCTTATGAACAACACTCCGAATTCTAAATCCCCAAATTTCGATGTCATACGACAAAATAAGGATAATGACCCTCATATAGATTTGATGACCAGCAGGGTAAAATAGGTCAATGCTACCCCAAGACCGGCTCAGAGAGCGCCAAAGAAGGCTGAAAGATATTTATCATTTATATACGGAAAGTGGTCCGAAAATGTCAACTTATGGTCGAGCATAATCCCAAGACGTTTAATATGTGAACGAAATACCTAATAACTGGATTGCGGTTAAAGGAGAGCTGATATAAAACTACATATTTAGTCTTTGCTTCTTAAATTTGTAGCTTATTTTTGTCGACCCATGATTTGATCAATGACATGCAGTTGGCTGCGGTATTTTTAAGTTCTAGTATGCTATCGCCATGGATTGTAATCGTCAGATCATCCGCCTAAGCTGCAACAGAAGTATTTCTTGTCCATTCTGACAAATGATCCATAATGATATTCCAGAGAGTCGATCCAAGGGCCGACGCCTGGAGGCAGCCCTTGGAAACATTCTTAAGAACGCTGTAGTAATTAGTCTTATAAAAAAAATGTATTAGAATACAATTATATTTTCTTTGGGTAATTCTCTAAACGCAAGTCACGTCACATTCTTAAGAACGGTGTAGTAATTAGTCTAAAAAAAAAATGTATTAGAATACAATTATATTTTCTTTGGGTAATTCTCTAAACGCAAGTCACGTGGTTTGCGGGCCTCTAAATCAGTTTAATAATTTTAAATGGTAAGAATTTTTCATAAGGACTTTTTAAGTTAAAATATTCATTCCAATTCGTAATAATAATTAATATAACATTACTGTATTGTTTATGGTAAAATATTTTAATATTTAACTATTAAATAACAGCTAAGTATGTTAAGTATTTTAATATTAACATCTATATGGTATTTATAATTTCTAATTAAATCAAGTTTTCGGGCTTAATATTAAGCAAGAAAATATTCCACCCATCTGCGATAATACTCAGGATACGCTCTAATGTTTAACACAATACGGATAGTTCGATGCGGCAGTTTTCTAGCAAATATTCTCATTAAATTCAGGATGAGAAGCTTTTAGAATTCGTTAAATCATGGAAATCGCAATGAAATACGGTCTGAGGTCAGAAACGTGTATTTGTGAATTCTGCACTAATTAAATTTACTTGCATGTATATAGCGATAGTCCGTGAGCTCAAGAAGAAGTTTAAGCGATTTACATGAGCGTATTCTTAGTGAGTTTTACAAAAAATTGTTTTTGCTTAACGCGATTCCGATTGTGTTTAACATTTCTGTGTACTTTGACAAATAAGTACTGTGAATTGAAAAACTGATAAGTTTAGATGAAATATTTACAAAATTCAACAAATTAATATAGAAATATAGAAAAATTCAAATTTTAATAAATACATTTGCGCTTACTCGTATTTTATCATATATAATACAACGAGTGGTATCGTGACTATCGATAATCGCATAAGTTGTTTCACGAAACGTGTTGTCAAATATTAATTTCACGAGTGGGGTTATCGATAAACCAGATACCAAGAGTTGTATTTATTAGATTATGTAACGAATTAATGACATTTTAAAAATTTGACAGCTCAATAATTTACATTTACAGTACAAAATCAATGACAAAGATGACAGCATACCTACTAGATTTTTAGCATTAAATGTACCAAGTGTGATTATCAGTTATTAGTCAAGTTCATGGTGGATGATTATCGATTATTAATCAAGTAATAGTATAGGACATTATTACATTATGAGTGTTATAATCAGCATAAGTCAAAGTATTATTAAGACTACTATGCTTGTAACGAAGTTTCTACAAATCCTACAAACTTATTCTTTCTAGATAAATCTCCTTTTATTTTAATCTGCACACCAGTTTAACCCTTTTACGCGCCGGCTCCCTTTCACCCTTAAGCGATTTCGCCTCCTCTCTCCAGACCATATGTGCCACGGTCGATTGAGAAATCAATACGGCTAGAGAACGGGTTGGGTTGTTAGGTTTGTTCGACTTGCAAAATTCAGAACAGTTACAAAATATTTGTAAGCTGCACTCGTTTGGTATGGGGATTGTTTTTAATTTAGTTCAAAATGAGACAAACGCGAACGCCTAATTTTTTTTGTCTTTGCTAACTGCTTGTTGCAAGTATAATAGGACTATGAAAAGTAAAAGTCTGTTGGCTGCGTTATTCTGTTTGACTGTGTTCAATTGCCGTAACACATTTTTAAATTTATACTTTAAATAATGACAGATTTAAACCTGAAAATGACTGAAAGTAATTAATTATCAAGCTAAAATGAAAAGTTTAATACTGAAACTCGATGAAGATATATCATTTATATCCATTATATTTGAATGTAATTAAAACCACTGAGACACAATGCGCATGAGCAATCAAACTGTTCTGATTAATTCTTTCCACTTAGAGCGCATGAGCAATCAAACTGTTCTGATTAATTCTTTCCAGAAATCAAGTGTAGTCCGGAACAATTTGGTACACTCCCGGATTGGTTTAAAAAGAAACGCGAACATGATCTAAACAAAAAAGTTCACAAAACAACGCAAACGCCATATTATATACTGCGCAAACTCTTGACTATTTTGTACCAATTCTGGTCGCAAGTCCAACAAATCTACTGAAGCGACATTCAGTCAGTACTCTCTTCAGTCACATCACAGACACCGCCAGAACCAGTTGACCACGAGCAGTTACCGTCCAACACAATATACCGGGTGAGCTATTCTAAGTATAATTTAAAAAAAAAATTGTAAAGTTTCTAAGTCCGTTGTTTTAATTAAAAATCCGCTATTCCGAGTATACGCAAGCGTAAAATAAGAGAGGGTAACTGAAGGAACAAACGCAAAATTAAATTCAGTTGTGTCTACCGGTTGGAACCGAATAGTCAGTAACATCATAAGCTCCACCAAGAAAGTTATTATTTTTCATAAGTAATATTATTTTTGGATTTGGCAAGAGTGGGAAATTGGAGACTTGGACTTGGTTCTCAATCAAGGCATAATTAAAATTCTGTTGTGAGAGCCACCAGCTTGACTACCACGCCGAGACAACAGATAGCCGAGAAGAAAGGAACCGACCAGAACCGAGATGCCACGACCGATTGGCGGTGAGACATCACATAGTAGGTATACAATATACAATAAGAGTATTTCTTGCTAGTACCAGGTAGAAGATCACCAGGAGAATGTAACCGTGCTCATACTAAGTTGTTATAAGGGAGCACGGTTGCCAACGTTTAATAATTTTATTTCTTTCAGCCGTATCAGGTAGAGGACCACCAGGAGTATGTAACAGTGCTCATACTGAGTTGTTATAAAGGGGCACAGTTGTCACCGGTTTAATAATTTCTTTATTTTCATCTAATTGATAATTCATTTAATGTTGCTTATATGTATGTATTGCGAAAAAAGTTATAATTTTAACTCAATACATTTAGCACGTTACACACCGGAAGTACCTTCTATATTGTTGATTAAACGTAATTATTTTCTACTTGATGATTTTTATTTACTAATTGATCATGAGCTTTAACATCCCAGCGGCAAATATCCCGGTACGCGACCCAGTAGAATAAGTAAAGTCTGCCCAACTGCAATAGAATAGGCGAGACTATAACGACACCTGGATTATTTTTATCTCCAATGAAGCTGCCTGGAACAAGTGACCTTCACACTATTAACGGAAGGTGGCGCCTGAGGCAACCCCTCACCTGGACTAAGGCGCCAAACCGATCGCATAACGACGAAAGAGCGTTACATGCTTTTGGCTATTTTGAAATATATTATATTGACGTTTCCGAAAATAGTGCGTTTGTTTCATGTACACATACAGTTTGTTATTTAAAATAAAAAATTCAAATACAATTTAAAAAAATAAACGAAAAATAATTTTTAGAAATTTTAAGTAAAATCTGGCGTCCAGCAGATTGCACCGTTACTAGTTAACAACAATGTAAATATAATATATATAAGTCGACTATAGTTCGGTACTGAAGTTGTGGACATTATTTTAAAAATTTACAAAAAGTCTATTTAAAATCAAGCACAGTATTTATTTAATTTAAATAAGTACTCTGTGCGTCATCTATTTGACAATGGCTTAATTTCTCATACGGTATTGGTCAGTTTTATAAATAAAGATTTCCATACCCTTAAATAAATACGTCATATCAGTTTAAAAAGACACGTATACTCTAGTAATTTATGCGTTGAAGTTGTAAATACTATAAAAACATGTAATTCCTTTTATCCGTTAACATTTATAATCAAAAAGTTCTATTTCATAATATTCTTTATTATTATAAGAAATTTTGTTAATTAAATAAAAAAAAAACATTATTACATATTTATAAATGGCGTATAGATTATTTTTGTTGTTGCTGCATGGTTCGTTTTTATTTAAATAGATTAAAATTTAGCTTTTATTATTATTTATTCAATTCAAAGGAACGTTTTTCCAGCTGCTTTTTTTAAGGGTTATACGCAAATCTGATCATCACGACATACTTCATATTTTTTTGTCCACCATCCGAGAATTCCTTTTTTATCATATTGGTCGTTATTCACCAACAGGTTATTTTTTCTTCTATATCATATGGAAATAATAATTTTTATCATTCGGTTATATATTTTTAAAATACCGAGATCGTATATGGAAAAAAGTCAGCACTAAATATTTTTTTCTACTTTTGCTGCGAATTCTTACCTTAAGAGCTTTAAACAATTAGTTTGTTAGTTTAAATAATAATAATATATGTAATAAGTTTTACTGAAATGTGGACATTTATTTTTAACTAGTGACAGTATATTTTTTAAGTCCAAATTTAATTAATTTGGTATTTCAGTTTACATTAAGTAATTGTCAAGTGTTGTTAAACAAATATTTTTTTTCTGTTAACATAATACACTGGCACTCTTTTAAAACTCTCATTTTTAGCTATATAAAGGCGCTAAGAATCTCAATAGTAGTTCAAGAATTTTTTATTTTAAAGTCAATTTACTTTTATTTTCAACTTACCTAGAAATCTTTATAAAAGTTAGTAATAATTAATACCTACTTATGGTTACTAAATGGCTACCCAACTAAGAGGGTAGTTTTACTATGTCAAATTTTGTAAAATCAGTCCGATCAGCTTCCGCTCAACTCGATCACGTCTACGATCCTTGAATTCGGATCCGCAGAAAATCCAACTTCGGGATGAAATCTCTGGTTTGAAATATCCATTAATAAAATCCCCAGTTGAAAAGAAAAATCATGGGCATAAAATCCTCTAAAGAAAACAGTGTGGTTGACAATCTGTCAATACGTTTAAAATTCGTTTTCTTCAAGGCAAACCACTAAATATAACTAAATTAATTATACTCCTCGAACTAATAACTATTAAATAACCTTTATAATATTTAATAGCATTAAATCATATTTTCAGAAACAGTGTCTCCAAAACCAGTTTAAATACGTTCAAAAGCCAATATAATACCATGTTTTGCTGACTAATCCTACAAATTAGAACCACTGAAGAACTGGGAGAACTTTCAGTAACTTCTAAGGCAGGCAATCCATTCTGAATATTAATCCCGTATACAACTACACGGTTCAGGAATAATTACACAATATACCCAAAAATTGTCCCATAAACGGATTCAAATCAATAATTATTATATATTGAACCGAATGAGTTTTAGGTTTTAATTAATATTAGCGGATAACACAAAAATAGTTACCTCCTTTTCTCTCAGTCTTTCTGTCTCTATATATAAAATTAGTAATATAGTGGGGTTTGCAGCAGTAGGTTATAAGTTATAAGAAAGCTCTTTAAAACTGGTGCAAGCTTTTGGAAATGTTATTACTTTTGTCCACCATCAGGGATACTACATTGGTTATAGCATAAGAACAAAATAAGTTAAGCTAATGATGTAAGGTATTTTGATATTTTTTTAACATACATCTTTGATGAGGTTGAAAGTTATGGGATACATAAAAAATACATGTTAAAAAAAATATTACACAAATTGTTTCGTTTGGCAGTCTTTAAAGCTTTTAGTTGATGTACGAAAACCTAAAACTAAATCTACAACCGTTTTACCGAATCATTTAACTGAAAATGGGAAATTAAAGTGTGAGGGTTTTATGTAAACGTTGCAAGGAATGCTGAAAAAATAAAATGAGAAAATAAGAAAATAATTTCTTTACCATTGTGCTAAATGCGCTGATTCAGTAGGATTATATGCGGGAAAATGCTTTAAGCAATATAATCTAGAACCAGCACTTAGAATGGAATAAGTTAGCTTAAGTTTAGTATTAATAAAGTTTTAAGATCATTGCAATGACGTTTGATTTCTTGCGACATCCAGACACTCCTAGATGCGTGGATGGTGTTGGTAGCTGTCCTATAATTCATGTTTGAATGAATCGGAATGGAATTGAGGAACACTCTGAAGTGTCTGGTACCTCTGGAGAAACCATATCTTAAGGAGGCTCTTCTTCCTGTTGATCATTAAACGTGTGTAGGTTTGGATAACAGTAGCCAGACTGGCCGTGGTTAAATCCAAAAGATTATCCATATCTCAAATGTGGTCCAAGTTTACATGAAATAAAGCACAAAGTAGAGTTGACTTAGGTCACTGAAAATAGTAGGTGGGCGAACTAAGGTGACAAGCTATCAGATTCGAAACCATTCTCGAGTTATCGCTAAGACAAACAGGCAGACATACAGACGGACATTGTAAAGTCAATAAGTACCTTCCGCTTTGCTTCGTTACTTAATAAAACGGTTTTTTAAGAATTATGAAACGAGATGTATAACCATATTTGATGTAATATTGTTTTTGTCATAATATCAATTTTTTTCAAAATAGTCAAAACGTGATTATTTTTTTCCAAATTATACAGTTCTATTTACTAGTGTGAGTTTAAAAATGTTCACGAAAGTGCGTAGTGCTCAGCTCGCGAGCCATTTTATGTGCTCGCTAGCCTTTTGAAGGGCTCGGGGGTCTTTTGAAGTGTTCGGGAGCCTTTTCAAGTCCTCGCGAACACTTTTGACGAGTTTTAAGCATTAAGCCCTTTGGTAAAGTATTTTAAGTAATAAGCACCGATTTTAAAAGGTGCTCATAACCACTGTGCTCCCTAGCACAAAAGTGCTTAGAGTGCTTAGAAAAGCACTAAGCACAGTGTAGTTTTGGTTAGTGGTAACGATATTCTTCAACATAGATATTTTTGAACGACTCGTGAAGATACACAGGCTCTTATGAGAACAGTGCGTGAAGTAAATCAAATTTATATAACGTTGGAGATTTAATTACTGGTGCAAACCAACCAATTGGATATCCAAGGTTAGAAGTTTGTTTGGGTTCATTAAATGCCATCCAATTTTTTACATAATCAGCGAACCATGAGATAATATTTGGATTAGTCCAGCCACTCACATCTTCTAATGCTTGTGTGGAGTATCCCACTGAAATAAAGTCACGTAAAGTATTCTTTTATTACTTTTTTTTAGTATTGGATTCCTGGTTCGTTTATTTTATTTATTGGGTATCGTGGCTATCATTCACGCGGATGAAGTTTAGGTACGAGGCGTAGGCGAATATCGTAAACTTCAAACAGTTTACAGCACGAGACTTAGATAAATGTCGTAAACTTTACGCGGATGAATTATACAGCACGAGCCGTAGGCTAATATCGTAAATCATCCATACTTCTCACATAAACAACTGGGATATGGCTTGCTCACGCATCGGAAAATCCACATATTGCAACGCATGTGGGTACAGCTAGTATGGAATAAAGGACCCCGCACGGAACATAGAAAAACTGGCCCTCGGTTAAAATGTTTGATATTATCCAAATATCGATGCTGACGAAGTCTCCAAGCGCGCGAAGTCCGAAAACGCGACCCTTTGACCGAAAGCAGAAGAATGAAAATGAGCATATATACAAATTCTCATAACCTCCCCTTGTAATAATTCATTATACATATCATACCTCGCGCCCATGGAGACTTTTTATCAGCATCGATATTTGGATATCTCCAAGTATCAAACATTTTAACCGAGGGTCATTTGCCGTATGTTCCGTGCGGGGTCATTTATCGTCTATTCAGTCCCTTCCCTTATAGATACGAAACTGTCTCTCTTATCAAGTAAACACCCAAAATAAAGTACAAAGGCCTAGGTAGTAATATTCGGTACTGTACTAAAGGTCAGTATTGTGCGACTTTCGAAACTGTTACTAATTCTGTTCACCTTGTTATACATACAGCAAATAAAAGACATACTTGTTACAACAGACCAATAGATTCTACGCCGATTTCACTTCATTGTAATCTTGCTTTAATATGTGTTAGCGTCTACAATTTTGGTACCGAACTATACCCATGCGTTTTATCAATTGTAATAGAGTTAAACAAACACTTAGCAGAATATATTTTTGTAACGGTTACAAGAAAGACATTTTTATGGAAAGGAATATGATAGGCTCGTTCAAACAATAATCGAAACTGTTAAGGTGGGTAAACATATGCTATATCTTAAGATTGATGAGTTTTTTTGGCGATTGTCTCGTAAATCCCTCTAATATCTAAACGTATGATTGCCGAACTGAGCCTCAATTTAAAATATTAGCCATCTGATAATATGTAGTAGGAAAATAAAAGATCTTTACAATTACCAGAGAAGCAATTTTTCAATGGTAGAGTTTCTTTAACCATCCTTTGCCGTTACGTCAAAATCGGTGACGTATTCTGCTGTTTTACGTGTGTGATATATTTTTTGAAGGTTATTTTACACTTAACCTCAAAATTGTTTTCAATGACGCATGAAGGTGTATTTGTATGAATAAATTGGTAATGCCAAAAATTGTATTTGCTTTTATGCATTGCGTATCTTTTTACATAAATTAGTAATTTTTTTTACTTAAACCTCCGTTTTTTTAACTGATTTGTTTCAAGTTTCTACCTTGGGAATGTTTACCGTCCCTGAGCATGATAAAAAAAAGACGGATGATCGATTTTGACCATGAAAAATTAATTAAACTGTCAAAAGTAATAAATAACATTTATGTCGATATTAGTTAGGAAATACGTTAATGACGTCATAATTCCGTCTCATCTATTTCATGATTGAGAGAAGTTGGACAATTTATGACGTAACTGCAGAGGATGGTTAAACAAACTCTAGTCGTTTTGGGGAATGCAAACTTAAAACCTTTTTGTTTACTAGCGGTCAATTTGATACCGTTACGAACATTTAGTTACATTTTGTAGTTTTTAAAGATAACATTTTTTACCTATAGAGTTTGGCGACTTTCAACTATCTCTCTGTTAATAATAATTATAATACTCGTGTATTAATCATCTTTACTTTTTTAATAATTGTTTATATTTTTATATTAATACTTGTTTCGCTTTTATAAATAGTTGACGTGTACCAATAAATTATTTAGAAGAAGTTCAAATTTTTATTTAATAATAATAATAATTATAATTAACTTCAGTAATTAATAATCGGTAAAAAAGTTATTTGCATCACTGGACAAGTTTAACTTAGGATTATCTTCAGGATTAAAGGTAGGTAAATTTTGGTATCCAGTAAATTCACCGCCATCAATTCACCGCCGTCAGTTCATCGCCGTCAGTTCATCGCCATCAATTCATCGCCTCAGCAATTCATCGCCTCATCAATTCATCGCCATTAATTCACCGTGTAATCAATTCACCGCCTAATCAATTCACCGTTGAAAAATTTAATACTGATACTACAAAAAAAAATTAGAAACATTTTTTAAAAACAATTTAAAAATAATATACAGGGTATTTCGGGATTTTCTTAAATTTTTAACCCATCTAAAACCCGTTTTTATGTATTCCACTTTGTTTAATATTTTGTGTGTGTAATGAAGAAACTCCCTCAGAAGTCAGATCATTAGTTAATTTTTACGATTTAATTAAATTTCTAACCCTCTTAAAAACCCCTCAGTGTAAGCCTATGAGTTTATTATTTTGGGAAATTTTGTTTGAATCTGATATCTCTTTCTTCTTTAAACAAAAAGATTTTTAAATTTTTCGGCGGTGAATTGATTAGGCGGTGAATTAATGGGCGGTGAATTGATGAGGCGGTAAATTGCTGAGACGGTGAATTGATAGCGGTGAACTGACGGCGATGAATTGACGGCGGTGAATTGACGGCGGTAAATTTTCCTAAAACCGTAAATTTTGTAGTTATTTTTGTAACAATGTGGAGTTTCACTTTATCTAACGCATATAATTTATTATGTCAATACTATTCATTTTACCAGAACTCACATGTGCTTCGCTCGGCCCAAAGTGAATTAAAGTTAAGTATATACAATCCGTTAATAAAAAAACATGACTTTTGTTAAACAACGTACACTTTCCAAGTGTCCTTTGAATATTTAGTTCTGTTTGAACGGTGTTTCTGTAAATTTGTGTTACTATTTTACTGCAAATTCGTCATAAAAACCAAACCAGACAGACCTTAAGGACTCAAGAAATGTTAGCATCGCTATTAAGTATTTTGCCATATTAAGCGGTCAATGTATAAAATTAAAAAAAAGACAGGAAAGAGAGAAGAGAAACAAAGAGAAACCATGTTAAACTTAGAACGCTTTCACTATAAAGTGTTATGTCTTAGCTTTTTCAATTATAAATGAAATGTATCTATATTCTGTGTATTTTACCTACCGACACACAAATATAATCTAATGAAACCACTCATGTTAAAACATGTTACCCTGTAGAATATTGTTACTTTTGTAATATTTTAAATTTCTAAAACTACGATTGACCACTGGTTTATGAGTTAACAACTATATAAGACAAATAGTTATTAGGGCCCAAATACTAATCCTATAAAGCTAGGCCAATTATTGTAAGAGATATAATTTTAGACAAAAGTTTAAAGTTTAGAGCTTGCTTCGGAATGATCGTATCTCTTGACTAAGCGGCACTAATTCATTTCAAGAATATATTCTGATATGCGGTGTTCATTCCAGAATTTATATGTGGTATTACGAGAAACTTTCTTGATTTGAATTAGGAACGTAACAACCTGAAGATAAACTTCTTAGAATTTTAACTATTAGCGTTGAATCTTATTCATAAAGGTTGACTTATTGCTTTTTGTTTTATTTGAATTATTGGGTTTTATTAAATCACTTAAAATACAGATTAAAAAATAGATCGAGTGATAACAAACAAAAAATCCTGTCGTTAGGGTCGACAGGGGGAGGTAGATTTCTATTGTCTACATTTGCGACTTTCATCCTTCCCCACCCCACGATATGGTCAGAAAAAAGTTTCAAACGAATAAATTTTATAATAATTAAGACATGAAAAAAATCTAATGACCTGTTTCAATATTTTCAAAAATAGCGGAGATATGAATTTTTTAAAATTTCAACCACTCCAGGTCCATCCCCTTAGGTCCCATTAAAAAAAGTTTGAGACAAACTAATTTTATAATAATTAGAACATAAAAAAAGTCTTGTGGCCCGTTTCAATATTGTTGAAAGTGGCGGAGTTATTTAGAAAAATTAATTTTATTAATTTTATAACAAAAGTTCAATGTCTTTTTTTTAATATTTTAAAAAAAGGCGGAGATCTGAATTTTTTGAGGTTTCAACCCCCTCCAATTCTGACCCCCTTAAGGTAGAATGCCCATTTGCAATATGCAACGAATTAGTACCCCAAAGAATTTTTGTACCAAATTTGGTGACGATTAAACTCAAATTGCGACCTGTATCGTGCCGGAACTGAATGTCTACACATACATACGTATTTAGGCATATACCGATACACATTTTACTGAATCGATTACAATAGGTAGGTTCCATATATGGAAATCTACCTAAAACCAGTTGAGAATGCCAAAACTAGCACTGCAAGGGCGGACTTGTAACATGTATTTCTATTTCTAGTAACTTGGGTATGTAGAATCCAAATCTGAAATCAAAATTTTAAAATAAAACTAATAATGAAGCAGATCACGCTTAACGGTTATATTACCAAGATATTTTTTCTATGGAAAAATGAAAGAATTTGCTTTTTTCTCGTAGATTAATTAAACAACAATGACCCAAAATCTAATAGGTTGTTTTTTTAGCTGATAAAAACTAAAAACAAACAATAATTTTCATATTGTATACAACTTACAATTTTTTTTGTTTTCGAAAAAACTCGTCTTGGGACATACTTTATAGAATTTACAAAAAATTTCATTTTTGGTATACAGGGATATCGTAAACAGCAATAGATGTGTATTTTCAAGACGAGGTGATTGCTTTTTTTAAATTAAATTATTAGGCCCGGTTTCTGAGATATTTTGGAAAAACCAAAATTGATGATTTTCGTTTTATTTATTTAACACCTTAATTTTTGCTCCGACCAAACGACATAAAATCGGACAAAACAGCTTACATATCCTATTTTAACTTTTTAAGTACTACTTGGTAGGTAGGACATTAGAAAAATGAATGCAAGGTTATAGGGTGAAACGGTTTATTTCCTTTATTAGGCTTCACCAGATTTTCTCTTATAAATGCCTCCTGTGAGTTCTGCGCCCCCAGGAGAATGTCCCTCCAGTGATGAGTGCTTGAAACTCTCAATAATTTGAAAGCTAAATTTAGTATAAAGGCTTGCTGTGTTCCTCGAATGCGACTATTAGTTTTTGGTTAAAATTAGTGCAGTAAAAGGTCCTCAAGTACGATACTGATTCTTCTTTTTTTAAATAATTAAAAATGTGCCCTTAAAACACATTCACGAATTTTTGGTACGATATTCAAAGAAAAACGAAGAAATTGAGGAATGATTGATGAATAGATTCAGTAATAATCTTTTCCATCTTTATTAACGAATAACCTTGGAAATCAGCTGTCATTCCACAGTTATTCATAAACTCCACAGCCGAGACGGGAAAGTTCCTCTAAGCCGCTTAGTGTTCCATTTCAGTTTCATTTCCTGCATGATTTCCTCCTGGGTTGTATATTTTTTGTAATAATCCGGTCCTGTTTATTTTCGTATTATTTCGTATTATTATATGATTATTCCGCAAATAATTAATTTGTAAATTTAATGCCTAATATTTTAAACGACAATGAAAATACAAGAACTAACAGAGTCTAAGCGTAATAAAAAGAGTCACGAACTGTGGCGCCAGACAGAATTGGTATATTACATAACTCATAGAACTTTTATCAAACTAAATAATATAAACAGTTCCCAAAGCGAATCTAAGAAGATACTGGAATGCTTAAGGTCACAAATTAAAGACGGTAAAAATAAGGTATATAACATTATTACTTAATCTTCTAGTTCTTTCAAGCATAATCAATAATTAAAGTGTAGGGTTAAAATCAGATCTTGACAGTCCACAGTTTCAGAAAAGTTTTTAAGTAATTATGATTTGCACAAAACTATTGAGCCAATTTTTACTTAATTTTCTCAAAAAATTATGTTGAGCCTAACTTAGACCTGATTAGGTTTTGCTGTCAATCGAGACACGTTAACGGTAATAAAGAATTGCCAACTTTTTAAAATGCCGTAAAAAAATTGTACTGAAAATCAGTTTTTTTTTTCATTTTTACATATGTTGATAAAAATTTTGTATGGTCAGCAATTTAGAACTTTGTTATCTGATAGATTATATTTTGATATTTTTAATCAGCTTGTTAGTAGATTTAACAGTCTATCGCAATATATTTCTCCTATTGCTTATTTTGTTCTACGTAATGTTATATTTTGTTATGTTATGTGTTGCTTTGTATGGAGCATAACTCTTTTAATGCGATTAAATTCACTAAAACCCTAACTTATCCGTCGACGGATAAGATTATCTCAAGGGGCTAATCCTTTACATATCTCCCTAATTTAGTTAGAAAATCTTAATTCGGTGCACTTATATTCTCGTTGAGAAATTCTTTACTACCTAATGGTATAAGTGGGTCTTAAGATACCCCTATAACTTTTAAATGGGTCATTAGATTTATTTCTAATTTAATCGGTTAATTGGTAAAATTTGAAATTTAAAGAAATTTTTAGTTGCTAGTTTACTAATTCAGTACCGCCAATTTTCCTATACATAATGTTTTCGGAAACATTGTTTTACATACCCTTATCAAAGCATCTTCTTTTAGTAAATAATACATTATTTCTATTAGATTTTAGGGTTTGTCCACATCTATGACGGTTAGTGGTTAATAAAACTATCAGTATGAAGGTTTTTATTAAATGTTATTTTTGAAAATGCATCAAAATAGTTTTCCTATCATTTTCCGATAAAAGCGAGCGTTAGATGTATGACGCTGTTAACTTTTCTTTTACATTTACATATCAGTTCGAGCAAAGAATACCTCTCGATAAAGGAGAGAAGGCTACGGTATTTGCATGAACCAAAATTTGTACGCGCATGCGCGAGTTATATTAGTTATACGTCAATGTCAATTTCGTCTAAAGGTGCCATGTTTTTGAATAAAGTGCGGACTGTTTGTTCATTTTCTATGTTTCTAAACATATATATAAAATGAATTTTTGTCAGTACCCGAACGGATAGATCAAGAGCGGGGTAAAACAGTAACGAAGCCGAACTCAGCTGTTATATTAGTTAGCTGTTACTTTTCACAATATTTTTTGCCTTTCCAACATCAAAGAAATTTCGCTTCTTGGTAATGTATGTTTTCTTTGGTTCGAGGTTCTTGGGTTATTTAAGAATTTTTTCCCAATCGTCACCATTCTTTTCTCTTCCTAAGTAACTTATATTGCATTCTCTTGTTTTGTATTTTGTTCATTTACCCAAGTTGATTGGCACATTTGGCATCTTTTTCTTCATTTTACATTTGGTTCATTATTTGTATCTGACATGTGGTCAGAAATAAAATGGTACTTTAATTGCTGACAGCAGAAACGGTTGTATGTTGCTGAGATACAGTAGGTAACACTAATTGATTTTCTGAATGTGACCTAACGGTTATGTACGATAAAACTTTGTATACTATATTTTTGGCAGCCCTTAAATATATAAAAAACGAATAAGTTAAAATAGAGTTCGCGCCTTCAAGTATTGAACAAAAGAAACCTGAATTAATAGTAAGTAGAGATTTAATCAATTTCTTTAGCATAATCGAACTTCTTCACTGATGATATTTTATTGTTGAAATTTTGTGTAGAGAGAATAGTCTGCAACTAATGGTATATCCCTTTTGTCAGTAGCAATGATACTAGGTGATGCGTAATGTGTATTTTCAGAATTTTGCTCTAAATGAGATGCTAAAATCACAGTATTAAATTGGCTGATTTGCTTTTCTAGATGTGATAGTTATACGTATTCATACATTCCGAATTTTGCTTTTAAGGAGATGACAATGAGACAGTGATCTTTTTTGAAAGCTAACTTAAAAATTCTGCGAAATTCTGCAAAACTATTGTGTCCATTTTAGTCAAAAAATATTCTTAGAATTAACCAAAATAAGTTTTAAACATTTAACAAATGTTCTTTTATTATTACTATAAAGGTGCGAAAAATAGATTAAAGAAAAATACAATCCACTTAACTCCAAATTTAGTCGGTATGAAATATAATGTAAAACAGGTAACTGCAGACAAAATTTTGATTTTATAAAAAGTTTGAAGTGGGTTTACTTACCCTTTTAATAACTAATAAATTTTTCAACAATTTTCTTACTTATTTTAATAAAAACTTACGGACCCGAAAAGGGTCCAGGTTCGGTTAGCTGCGCTATATGTAAAATGACCGTTGAAGCCGGAGATGCGATGTTGACATTTTATTGCTTTACGTTGTAACGCTCTTTGCGTCGTCAAGCGTTATTTTGGCGCCTTAATCGGTTTCAGATTGTCTCTGGCGCCACCTTCCGTTTATAGTATGAAGGCCACTTGCACGGGCAGTGCCAGTAGAGAATAAATACTCCACGGATCGTTATGGTGTCCTCTAAATCACTGGCGACCAGAAGGACGGTCTTTACTTACCCTATTTGGGTTGATTGCCTGGCTTTTTATGCTACTGAAAGTCAAAAGTCACACAAAATAAAATCCGTCGGGCGGAGGTTCAACTGGTCTTTCTTACCTTGTCTGTACCGAATCTCCATCAAACATTTTCAGATTAATTAACTTTTTGCTGATTGTTCAACTTTCTTTAAAAACTGTTTGTAATTTTAACTTGTATAATGTTTTGGAACCATCATTACCATATTTGTTTTACTTATCATTATAAATTTATTGTTATTCTCCCCTCACACTTCAGGGTGTAGGGTAGTACTTTCTTTTGTCACGTCAATTTGGTCGATTTCCGGGACAATGCGGTTTTTCGTGGCTATATTTTTTCCCAAACTTCTACAGTTTAGCATCAAAAAATATGTAACATAACTGTTTCAAATAGTAATGACCTGGTGGCTTCTTTCTATTTAGACCCATTTATTATAATTCATGTAGATATTTTCAAGCTTATAAAATATACATATAAAATCAAATTTATGCAGTTTAAAATACATTAGTTTTGGCACTTATAAAATTTTGATCATTAAATTTTTTCAAAGTATTAATTCCAACAAAAGTATACTGCGTTACAATTCTTGTAATTGAAAATATAAATATTTTAGTTGTACAAATGTGGTTTTCACCAGAGATGGCTTGGGAACGTTGTGCTATGCCGTACACGATTAATTTTAATTAGACTACCTGTAAGTTTACAACAACAACTGTTAAATTTTTAATCAATAATAATCATCAATATTATTTTCAACTTACATTATTTAAAATGTAAATAGATAGTAATTTAAAAATGTTAAATAATAATATATAATTATTAAACAAATATGATTAAGAAACGATATAAGTTTGGAATAATTTACTGCGGTAGTCACGTGTTAACATGAACTGGTCAATTATTATTTTTAGTAACTTATAACTGCTTTTCAATCAGTTACATGAACTTGAATAAAACAAGCAAAATTAACGTGATCTGTAAGGGCTATTTTACCCATTTATTTATATTATTACAGCCAAATCATTTCCGTTAGCACTAAAAAGACATTACAAATACTTAGCACTTCACTGCTATCAGTTTCTTTTATTTATATTGGACTAACCCATTTGAACGGCTAAATGCGACTGCCTCGCTTAAGAAAAGATTATTTGGCGTTTAGATTATATTTCTCAACCCATCTATTCCAGAGGAGTCTGATTACGCGAGAATTAGAATGAATCTCATTGGTATAAATATAGTGGTTCGCTTTGTGTTTACATTTTTCACCAGATTGGAATATATTTTTAAGATAATTTTGTCGTCGCACATAAGAGAAAAAGAAAAGGAAGATGTATGAATATAAGGACAGATAATCACTAACAAAAGTTGAATATTTCTAGGAATTTGAGTGACGTAGTTATACAAGCTGAGACTTGAATATATTTTCGCAGTTTCTAAAAACGCAGTTATGAAATAATAAAGATAAAAGATATGATTGTAAAATATTTAGGTTTGAATATGATTTTAAATAAAAATATAAATAGGATTATAAATTCTGGATAATTTTTCAGTGAAATTTATCCAATTATACTTCACTTATAAAAAAATCGAAAAATTATAATAAATAATAATTAGTATTTTATAATAGCTTCATCATTATTAAATATGATAATTCTATTAATTTTTTTATTGGATTATTATTATGAAATATATTTCTTAAAAAATCTCTGATTTAAATGTTATTTTATCCTAATATCGCGTAATTTCTGAGTAAATTCTATTATACCTAGAATGACAATGTAAAAATACTAAAACTTTATCCATACATTTATAGAATATCTTATTGTACTTTCGTGGCCATTTACAAAATTCAATCCGGCACTGGTTAAAGAAAGATAGAAAATGTTAAAACCAAATCGAACTGTATAAACACAATAGCAATATTTCGAAAACATCTGATAACATTGTACTTTTTCTTAATATCCCTTCGAGGCCGATAAAAGTCCTTTTTACGATTGAATATCCATTTGGTCCCATTTAATTTGTCAGAGATAGCTTTTAGTAGAATAGGAGTCAAACTTCATGATAGCTATCCATAAAATTTGCACTAAAGTCTCGGTATCAGATGCCGTAATAGTTTTCCAATGATTTTCCATTTCCTGGAGTGAATATTTGATACATTTTCTAAAATTTAATGTTGATAAATCAGATACAGAAATCAAGATATATTTTCAGTAATTCTCTATAATAAACTTTTTGGTATTTAGGACATTGTAAAAAAATCTCAAACTTGAAAGAAATTAGACAAATCTTGATTAAAGTGCTAACCATCTATACAGGATATATAGAATATATCTTGTTGTGGTTCACAAATTAGTTATTTTTGAGAAATTAAAGTATATTTACAACACGAATTCAATGGCAATGATTAATTTATTTAAACTGGATTAAATTCAAGCAGAGGGCAATAATTCCAAATAAAACAAAAAACTGGGTTCAAGAGAAAAATAACATCACGAAGGAATTTCTCATGTTCTTAAGATTCTTGTTAAATATGAATATACACTATGTTAATATTAGAACTATTTAGGAAAAAGTGGTATTTTTAGATTTTGTAAAAAATTTGCCTTAGTATATCATTCTTTTAATTAGCCATTTTTAAATTATTATCAATATCCTAAATATAACTTTAAAAATGTTAGACTTTTTTGTCTTGATAGGAGCAAAATTACTAAATCCAACAATTAATCTCACTAAGTCTAACATATTGTCTACGAATAGACCGAGAGCCCTCTGGAAAAAACCCGTAAACAAAACAATTTTTGGTTAATTTTTTCATACTGTTTTCACTGTTTTTTTTTTCTTAATAGGGATAAACTTTTGTTTACTTTTTTATGTTGAATCTGAAATTAAAATTTCAGGGGTTACAATAGACAATCAAACATAATTCAGTAACTGAGAAACCAAAATAAATAAGATAAACCGCATATTAAGTTTCACATTTGACTATGCATTTTACCATTTTTGAACATTTTAGTGGATTTTTTACCGAATTCTATAAAATTTGATTGGTTGTATCTTAAAGTTCGTCCAATCAGAAAACAGACCTCAATATTCTTACCGAACCAAAAAAGAACCGTTGCAAATTTAATTTCAGTCTTTGTCTTACCAAAAATTTTATTTAATATCATGTAAAGTAGTCGAAAAAGTCCCATATTTTTTATTACAATAATATTCTCTTACGTATGTGTACTTTTAGGTGCGTATTATTAATATAACTTTTGATAGTATCAGACATCAGTCAATAAATAACTGAGAAATATAATATTAAACTGGTTGCTTTGAGATGCATATGACGTCACGTCTCCGCATAGCCAAAGCGCTGTAGTACACCAATCTCTTATTTTTAAACGTGCCACACATTATATGATTGATCGTACTACTGGTTGTACGACACCATGTTGATTCGACCGTTGGAACAACTGTTGGATAGTTAGTGGCGTTGCAGTACGATTTACAGGACGACGCGGTCGTATCGTACGGTAGGTAGTATAACACGCATTAAAATTTGTAGTACGACGCAGTAGTATATACGATAGATAGTGTGCAAAAATTTGTCTTTTTAAATAATCCTTTTTCAATCCTTCGTAAATCGCATAGCATTTTTCAGGAACTATTGGTCCAATGGATTGAGGTGATATAGCCGTTAGAAATTTAAGGTTTAAGTTTCATAAGAATTTCCAGTTGCCAAATATCTTAAGTCTAACAATTAATCTTTCCTCGGCGCTTATCACGTCTCCAAACTTTGTTTTATTTTTGGACTGTAGGGTGCACCACTTCTAACAGTAAGTTAAACAAATCTTTGTCTTTTGAAAGTAATTCTTAAAACCTACTGGTTCATTGACACTTAGTTCACGTAATAAGTTCATATCAGAGTGTAGTTGCCCTTGTTGTAACCATTTTTTGCACCATTTTCTTTCTTTTTTGGTATTTCTTCATCTTTGTCTAGCAACACTACCACAATTGCAGCTACTGCCCTTTTTGACAAACTCGACGCCATCGCAAAACGATTTGCTATACGACGAACACCACACAGTAGTACAACCAGTAGTACGATTAATCGTATACCAATAGTACGATCAATCGTATAATGTGTGGCACGTTTTAGATCATATAGGTCTAGATGTAGAATATATCTTAGTCTGTTTGGTAATGAAGAGGAATAAGGTTCCTGACGATCTCTTATTGGTTGATATAAATACGCGAATAGCATTTGACAGAATTAACAGTTTTATTTTCACATGTAAATAGACAGAAATAGCTAAAAGAAAGGATACATTATTAAATGACAAAAAGTAAGTTCGTTGAAAATTTTTAAATATAAAGTATAGATGACTATACCAAAAAATTAAAACTTTTTCGAAACGGCACGTTACTAAATTAGTGGCACTCGTTGGTGTGTCTCACCTCACCATGCCTTTCCCCGCAAAATTCAAACAAAATATACAGAATACTATGTCTGGCGAAGCTTTAATTATCTAAGATCTTATTCTATGATACGACGCGATTGACACATTTCTTTTTATTTTTAGTATTTAAATCCGAATTTTCTGATTGCTAGTGGTTTTTTATTGGAAACCGCGAATGGCCCCGCATATCCAAAATTGTTGATTTTTGCAGAAAAATTTAAAAATGTAAATACTGAAATTGTCTTTCTTTAATTATACTTTCATTTTGTGAGGACATTATTGGGGGTTATGTGTAATCGATTTTTTTCACCATTAATTTTATGTGGCAAAACCACCCTTAAAACTGTTTAAGAACCAATGAAAAAACATAAGATATGTATAAATTGGAGAGAAAGGACTGCTGAGAACCTTCCTTTGTTAGTACTAACAATTAGAGATGTAAATCCAAAAGGTTATCCATATCTCAAATGTGGTCCAACTTTACTACAATAGTTTTATTTGAATTACAAGGCAAGGCAGCTAGTATCGGTCACAGACCATTATCAGGCCTATAGATGTAGAAACGTTCAAAATAAATGTATACAGAATTATATTAAAGCAAAACTTACCATTATTATTTACATGGTGAGCAGAAATTAAAATTAAACCAGTGGTGGGACCCTTTACAGGTATTGAAGAAAAGGGGAAGGGTTATAACAACATGGCAGTACTTTTTTTCCCTTGTAATTCAATAAAACTATTGTGGTACCAGACTACGTGCTTTATTTCTTGTAAATAGAAATGTGTTTTTATATGTGTATTTTCACAATAAATTTGTTTTTTTTTAACGTCAAAATTCTTTTGATAGTTTGTCTCAAAAATTTTCGAATGCACATAGCCTCTATCAATAATGCCCGCACAAGATCAAATTATAATTCGAAAATCCGGATTAAAGCTTCTCTGATAGCCCCCTATTGCAAATAAAAAAATCGGCTGTGTTACCTCAGAACTTTCCCGGCTCGGCGGTAGAGAATAGGATTATTTTAATAACAAAATACTAAGCATTACATTTATTTATGGAACACTTTAAAAATAGCGAGCCAATGGTGAATACGTCTACTGAATTGATATTTCAATGTTGATAATGACATAAGAGGGCTCATACGCATATTATACTGCTATAATTAGGATATCCTAAAATCATGGGTGAAAGCTATTGGGAATTCGGGAAAAAGTTTAATACAAAAGTTGCAGGGGATTTTATGCTCTACAACTTTGCACTAGAACATTTTGCACTAAAGCGCATTGTCTTCAAAATAAAAAAAAATACGAAAAGCCCTAACCTAACCTAGCGGCGAAACTATGGGGAATTCGAAAATTAGATTAGGTTAAATTTGATACTCTATAACTTTGAACTAGAAAATTTTGCACTAAAGTACATTGTTTGTCCTCAAACTGTGAAAAAACTGCGAAAAACTATTTTCAAAATTTGTGCGTGCCCTCTCTAGTGATGCAGCTATTGGAAATTCTGGAAAAAGAAGGATACAAAAATTGTAGGAAATTTTATGCTCTAAAACTTTGCACTAAAGTGTATTGTTTGTCCTTAAAATTTGAAAAAAAGGCAAAAAATCTTACATGTTCATTCAATTAATGTCGGCTTCAGAAACTTCTACTGTGCCAATTTGAACTAAAAATGGTCGAATTCAAGGCAGACACTAACCCTTCATACCAAATTTCAGCTTGATTGGTCAAACGGTTCGGCAGTTATCGTGGAAGATTACACACAGAGACACAGACATACATACATACAGAACTTACTCTGGAAATGGTTTCAATCTTCTCGGTGGACATTAACATAGATATTTCTATCGATATCTCGATTTTTTTTGCTCGTTCAATACATTTTTCGTTTGATGTGTTATTCAAAAAACATAATTTTACTGGACTAAAATAAATGCGAGGAATAATGAGAAAAAAGAATGCCTTCTTTACGTCGCTTTGTCTACAATTACGTCTCGTATAGTAATTAGGAGAGATGACGTCTGGTTACTGAAACTGACGGAATGTAAAGCGCAACTTAAAAATGTTATAAGTTTGTCAGTTTTTGAGAAATCTGAAGTTCGCATTCACACTTTTTTCAGTTTTCATAAAAAAAAATTAACTTCTCCATTGTACAAGAAATGAACGTGTAAAGTTTTATTCTAAACGTCATTGCCTTTAATTAGTGAATGTTCTATCTACTCACAGTAAATATTGTGTTGTCCTGCTTTGCATAATGTAGGTAATACAGAATGTATATACATTTATATTTTAAACATGCTTAAATATAAAATCAAAACAATATTTATTCTAATTTATGGTTATTATTTCTTGTAAATTTACTTACATCCAGTCCGTCTCTGAAATAACGCAGTAAGTGCCGAATGATGTTAATATATAATGAATTTTGCTGCGTTCCACAAAAACTCAGCACAATATTTTCATATTTTTTGGAATACTAATCGTGATGAAAATTTATTCGAAATCGGTATTTTTTAAAATAATTTATGATGACTGGAGGATTTATTTAATTTATTTATACCTAACTCTTCAGTTTTTAATTTCTATACCTACCATGTATACTGCGGCAATATCTCAATGGTGCAATATATGTGTGCGGATGAATAAAAAAAGGACGACCTGCTTTTAGAAAAAAATCTATTGAAAGCGTGTGCCGAGAAAATCATAATTTTTCTCGTCAATTAAAAAAGTTCGTGAAAGCGAAGAAAAGAAAAAAAATTTAACCCAGACTATATTCCAATGATTGTATTTATGCGGATTTTTCCGGAAAGTCGTGACGCTTTTCGCTGGAAAATTTATTGGCATCTGTGGTGAATAAATATGCGCTTTGGGAAAAAACCTCAGTCAATAAATTTCTAATAAGGTTGTTTAAAAACTTCAGTATTCCTATAAAGATTTTTTTGCGACGTAAACAGTTCTTGGTTAAAAGGAATAGTTTATAAAATATCGTTGAAAATCATATATAAATAAAAATAATTTGTTACTTACATTATAAATTTAAATAGTATCTCATTATAAATAATAAAAGTAAATAAATTAAAACCTCAATTATATTTAAAACAACAAGTGAAAGTAATATCAGTAAAATTAAATTTAATTTATTATTGAAATATTAAAATTAATAGCATTTAATTTTAATTAGTTTGTTTATTGGTTTTATTAAAATTTACTAGCTTTTATTATTGAATATTGAATTAAATGCTTTGTGACTAATTTTTAGTTACGCCAATGAGCATTTTAACCTCATGTCGTATAATTTGTAGCAGTGATTCAACATTATGGCTAGCGGACTATTTATAGAAATACATGCACCATATTATAACAACGTGTTTTACTATGGACACAGGTTTTTTTATTATATAATTCTTTTAAACTTACAATACTTATTATATTGTAAAAATTGAATTATTGTGATTATATCACTCATAATGTCCTATACTGTTGATTAATAATCGATAATCATCCATCATGTACTTGACTAATAACTGATAATCACACTTGGTACATTTAATGCTAAGAATCTAGTAGGTATGCTTTCATTTTTGTCATTGATTTTGTACTGTAAATGTAAATTATTGAGCTGTCAAATTTTTAAAATGACATTAATTCGTTATATAATTTAATGAAAACAACCCTTGGTATCGGATCTATCGATAATCCCATGCGATTATCGATAGTCACGATCCCACTCGTTGTGGTACACGGTCAATAACACTCTTGGCATCGGGAATATCGATAATCCCATGCGATTATCGATAGTCACGATACCACTCGTTGTATTACACGGTCAATAATACTGTCATTATTCAAAAATAATGTCAGTATTATTGATCGTGTGTAGTTGTATAGTCTCTTTGAACTCTATCTAGACGAGCAATTAGGTCAGTAGCATTTAATGCAACCTGGGCATCATTGACTTTCTTTATAATGTCACTTTCGATAACATCTTTATGGTCTTGACATAACTGAACTAATATTCCCCTATGGAGTAAAATGACTTAAGTACAGTCATTGTGCTCCACCTTATTTCCAGAAGCATAACCAATTTTTTGCCTTCAGTCTCTTTGAGAGTCCAGATGGTACATGTTTGGTCCGAAAATATTTTATAACTTTTATAATATTTAAAGTTGATGAACAAATTTTCAAATCTTTTGCTAATGAATTTAAAATGTGAGCTGAACATCCATATTGTATTATGTCGATTTGTTTTTTTACTTCGGAACGCATTTTCTTTACATTTCCCGTATTGTCTGTGACAAAACTTCTTATATGAACTTGAAATACGTTTTATGTTTTCCTTATTGCCCCAAGTGCCATGTCTTTAAGGTACTCTGTAGTATGTGATTATCCTCATGTTCCAGTAGTATGCATTTTTTTCCTGAATCGGGCGTGGGAACTCCCACCTGCACTGAGGCTCTAGGCCTATTGCGCCCCGCCAGTTTTCACCTCGCAGTCCAGTACTCTTGACAAAGTCAAGAATAGTCCTGATGTTAGCATTACGAACCACTCACCATTTTGGATAATAATACTACAGCATACCAAAGACTCGTTACGAATATTGCTCCATCCATCCAGGGACATACAAAATACAAACTGTTTCTCCCTGTAATCCATTCATACACTCCTCAAAAATATCATCATACACTTTATTTGTTACTCCAATCTGATTTTTAGCGGGCCATAATGAATTCAGCATTTTGTTTAATTCAGTATGATTAGCATGCAGAAAAGGTGTAATAGTTGCGTAGAAATATCATCATATTTGGAGATTAAATTCTTTAGAGTACGTGTCTGAAGTTGCAATAACAGCGTCGTTTGCCACAGTTAAAACATGTTGTTTCTTGGTTGGCTGAGGCATATAACTCTCTAAAAAAAACTGTTATTAGCATCATGTTTTTTTATTATTTTTACTTACAATATCCACAAAAAAATTGTCTAGGCAGATTTGGTAATAATAAATATAACAATTACCTGACGTGTTGACACTTCTTTTTTTGGTAGAAGTAAGGCAGAATATCTTCAGTAACAGAATGTGTTATTTCACGGCTTAGCGAGCATATTTTTTTGTTGTGTTAAAATATGTTTTTCAATTCGCGATGGTATACTTTGCATCCCCTCTCTCGAAATTTTGGCCATTTTCCAGTACTGTTTTTGTTTTTAATTATACTGTCATAATATCGCCAAACAGAATGCTTTGGTTTTGGCATATTGAATAAAAATCACAACTAACTTAACACAACAGTCAACACAGAGGGGAAATACAGAAAGAACGATTAATTTGGAAAGTAAAAGTAATAATAAAACAAATCGTGGCGAAGTTGGAAATCCAAAAGTCGGTGCGGCGGTGCTTGCGAGACAGCCGAATAAATCGCTACAGTTATTATACTTTTGTATTGCATATTGAGACAGTTTTGGATGTTTAGAATGGTGGAAAATATTTATAATTTAATAAATAAAATTATCAATTATATCGGTTATATATCACGGTATAAATATTATGATATATATCTCAGTAAGTTGGAACCATATGGGAAACTCTATTATTATTAAATTTAGGAAAAAAACTTATTCTTCATAAAAAGTTCTGCATGTTCTAAAATCTAAAATACAATCATCAGATATCAATTTTTTCCAGTAGTATACGAGGTTTGTCAAGAAATATGAATTTTACTCAAGAGAAAAGTACCTTTAAATTTGACAACATCGAATAATGTGATTTAAAAAAGTTGATCAGGACTAAAAACTAAGTTCACGTATGGAATTACATCCATTTATATTAAAAAAATGTATTCATTTTTGAAATGTATTTCTAGGTACAATAACAATACAAATTTTACAGTAGTTACGTGTTTAAATTGCAAAATTGTTATAAAACATTAAGAAACCCAGAAAGTTGTCATGACTTTTATATTCATACAAGAGATAAATGTTCATTCAAAATAGAAACAATATTAAAAAAGTATAAAAAATATTTTTTCAATGTAAATGGATGTAATTGCATATTTGAACTTAGTTTTTAGTTCTGATCAAATTCTTTAAATAACATTTTTCAATGTTGTCAAATTTAAAGGTACTTAACTCTTGAGTAAAATTCATATTTTTTGATAAACCTCGTATTATACTACTGGAAAAAATTGATATCTAATGATTGTACTTTATTTATATTTTAGAATATGAAGAACTTTTTATGGAGAATAAATTTTTTTCCTAAAATTAATATTAAAAAAAAATGACTTATGGTTCCAACTTACTGAGACATACTGTATATCCTTCGAACCCTGAGTGCAAGTAAACCAATGTGAAAATATAAGTGAAATCAGTACGTTATTTGGTCAAATAGATTTGTTCCAAATATGTGACTGTTTAAAATGTACCTAATAATAAATGTTGTAATAAGAATAAACGAGCTAGGAAACTGTTCTTTAGAAATAATAACATGTGTTTTTTAATATAAAATCAAGCTTTATCATTATCTTACAAAACGATATGGTCCTTTGAGAATATCTAATTTAATAGTCACATTTCCTCTCAACTTCATAATTTTTGACTGCGTAGTCATCAGAAATTAGAGGTACTATGGAGTAATAATTAAATTACCAGGAGTGGAGTGATTGAAATAAGAAACGATAATACTTTCTTATGACATTCAAAGAATTTTGACATTTGACACTACCAAGCAAAAACTAATTAAATTAAATTATAGTTAAAAGACGCTTAAAAATCTAAATGTTGTATATTAATAAATATAAACTATCAGCTGTTATTTAGTTAACTTAACAAATACATTAAATAGTTGTTACATAAATTAGTATTTAATTCCTATTGACCCCTTTTTTGGAGTCGCCCTTGGTGGTTTTCGACATGTGAGTAATCCAAAATTAAAATTATCAAAATTTATTTAGTACTAAAATGCATTGCTAATTAATGATAAGCTTTTGTATGCAAAATAATAAATCAAAATGGTATAATAATTAGAATAAACGATTAAATATCAGTAATTTTGGCAAATTTCATGACAGAATTTAAATTAGATTTTTATAAATACACAATTTTGAAATTAGCTGACATGCATATATACAACAGCTAAGTTATTAATTTAAAATTTATGTTAATTATTGTCATGTGTGATGGTTTTATTATTGGGCAAGATTATTATAATTCATAAAAAGTGACAGCAAATTTTTTGTCCGACATAACGGATCATCTAATACAGGATGATAAATCGTTGTAACAGAGTGGAAAATACCCAATAAAATATATTGTGTAAATTTTTATGGGTAGAAAATACTCGTCAAAATAAAGAACAAGAATCTCTTGAGTTAGGAAAATCTATGTTCTATTGGCCATACAAAATGGTTCCCAGCAGGGCTTGGCAGTTTTTGGACAAGTTTTCTGTTATAAATAGAAATCATATGACTTAACTTGCGAGTCGCGCTTGTTCAAGACAGTTTTAAACATATCACCTGTAACAGAGAAATGCAAAGATTTATTTCTTTTTTTGTCAATATCAATATTTTCCAAGAATTTATAAGTTAAAACCTTTTACAGTAAATGGCTAATTAGGTTACGGTTAGAAATACTCGAATAGTCAGGTAATTTTTGTATATCGTTGGGTAATTTCGTGTTCATTTAGGTAATAATTATTTGTTTTATTTATATTGATTTTGTATTCATGTCGTTTTTACCTTTATACATATTTAATCCTTGCCAATAAATTAGTTTAAAAAAGTACCGAGTTTTATTTACAGATATAATAATAATAAATAATCAACTTTACTAATCAATAATCAGTAAAAAGGTGTGATGTTTCCCATATCAACAGAAAAGGTACGTAAAACGTTATAGACTTTACTTACTTACTTCAATCACTGTTGATAACATAGACTTGTATAATTATGTCAATTATCATTTTATTGTAATTCACGCGCATCTAGGTTTGCTCGGCCTTACAAGTATTTATATGAAAAGAAAGCACAATTAGTACACACGAGGGACACCTTTGTTACGCAGTGTTACATTTTAAAATTACAGTTCATTTTAGGCGAGATAGAACATATTTATTTTTTTATTTTTGATCGTATACAAATTATTTATTTAAGTTTTAAAAAATGGTAAATTTATACATGAGTTTTAGCCTGTAGTATATTATCATTAAGCCGGCGTTAGACGATGCTACCAACGTTTGACTCAAATGTTGGACAATTGACACCGATTACTTTTGAACTTCAATATCAATATAAATACAAAAACCAAAATTAGAAAAATGTTTAAAAAATATTTTGTTAATCTCTATTTAAAACCCTGTAATAAAATATACAGGGCGGAGCACCATAAACACGTCGAGTTGGTTTTTATATGGAAAACGGTAAGATTATGTAAAAAATATTTACTGCAAGTATAATTTTAAATTATTTTGCCTCAATAAAAATATCTGCACCATACTTATATTATTTTAAATGGAACACTCAGTATTTTTCCTTCCCTCTTTCTTTTACTCTCTGTCCTTTTCTACAGTATGATATTTTTATTATTTAGAATTTTTTTATGTATCATTTGCAATTATTTTATAAAGAGGTGTTCTTTTATTTTTTCTAGTTTTTCTCGTTTTTCTGATTTTTTGTTTTTTTTTTCTGTTTTTTGACATTTTTTTTATTATTTCCAATTTTTCATCTGTTTTTCTTTTTCTATTGTTTTCTATTATTATTTATTTTTTTCTCATTTTTTCCTATTCTTCTAATTTTTTGCAATTATTTGCCACTTATTTGGGATTTCTTTGCGATTTTTTGCAATTTATTTCAATTTTTCAGAATTTTTTCATTTTTTTATGCATATAGTTGTTTTTGGTTATTCTTTGGTTTTTGCGGTGTTTTTCAATTTTTCTCGCTTTTTTCTCATTTTTCTTTTTTTTCTGAGTTTTTCGATTTTTATTCTAATTTTTCCTCATTGTTTTCTCATTTTCTGCTTTTTTTCTATTTTTTCGTTTTCTAATTTTTTCTTCTTCCTTTGTTTTTTTATGATAATTGGCGATTTTTTTGTATATTTTTGTGATTTTTTTTGTGTTTTTTTGCGATTGTTTTGCGATTTTTTGTGATATTTTTCAATTTCTTGCGGTTTTTTTTTGCGATTTCTAGCGTGTTTTAGCATTTTTTTTGGTGTTTTGATTTCTTCATTTTTTCCGTATTTTACATTTTTATTTTTCAATTTTTCCGAATATTTTCTAATTTCTCTCTAAATTTTTTCCGAAGTTTTTCGTTTTTTTTTTAATTTTCTTTTTCAAATTTTTTCGATTCTTCTAATTTTTTCTCGTTTTTTTAGGGTTCCGTACCCCAAAGGGTCGAAACGGAACCCTATTGCTCTCACTCGCGTGTTCGTCGGTCCGTCCGTCTGTCACATCGGTCTAGCAGCTAAACCGTTGGAGCTAGAGTCTTCAAATTTTCACAGTATATGCGTCTTGTTGACCCAAAGCCATATACATTACAAAAAATATTTTTTAATGTTTTCAAGGGGCGTCGCTGAAAAAAAAATTTAGCCTACCCCATCAAGTGAAGTATCGTTGAATAGAGCTCATTGAGTAGATAAAAGCTGTATTTTTTGTTTTAAAAAATATTGCAAAACGTAGGCATGAGAAGCCGCCAAAGTCAGCATTTTTTACAAAATTTTGTCCTGAAGTATTTTTTAACTTTTCATTGACCTGTGAACTTGAAATTTGGTGATAATGTTTATTGTTATGTATATTTTACCAACAAATACCAATATATCAATAAATATGATTTTTTCATTGCCATTCCCCATTTTTAGGGTTCCGTACCTTTGTATTTATGCGAATTGTGATATTGTCTCTGATGTATTTTCGGTAATGTTCTATGGTTCAAATTATTTTATGAACATATAAGACTTGTTAAATGAAAGCAAAAAATGAAATTTCTCTTATGTATCGTCTCTAATGGAAATATAATCTAGTTCCTGCAATAGTTTTTATAGCGATTTTTGATGCCTTTTTTGAGGTTAAATTTTTACAATTCCATTTTTTTAAATTTTTTTAATTTTATGCGCTTTTTAATATATTCAGGAACTAATTTAATACCATTAAAACATTATCAAAGCAAATCCGCATATATGTATTGAATGGATAGTGCGTCTTATATGTTCAAAAATTTCCTAATGCTTATCCATTTTTTAACGTCGCCTTAAGTTCCTCTGTTACTCATAAAATACTCTAAATATCTTTCATTTCCAAAAAATAAATTCCTAAAGCTTTCAAACGATTTTTAACTAAAACTTTATATTAATAAAATAAATTGCATGAGAATAACTCAATTTTAAAAATCGTACATACCTACACCTGCTACAACTCGCAAATAAGTAATCAGTTTCTTTCTTTTTCTACGAAGTTAGACTAAAAGTTCAGAAATTAATTTCAAGTGAACATTGTTCAGAACTTTTTTCACTTCTTTTAAACTTACCTTGTTACTTTTTTAATGCCAGACTTTAACTGATATTTTTTGAACGGTTTCAAGGGAGTTGATAAATTAATGTAGGTAATTAAAAGTTGTTTTAATCTGCATTTAATTCTTTTCTAGACTATTTATTTCAGGGAGAAATTTAACACAATTGTTCACTTAACCGACAATTAAAATACCTTACACAAAAATAAGAGTCATAATAAAATAATTTAAACACAAATAATTGTTAAAAGTGGAGAGAGGGGCACATCAATGTGTAGAATTAAAACATTCTTTTAAGAAAATTGTTTTTAATAAAATTCGGCTGAGCGCTTTCGGTCAACGACCATCATCAAAGACATCCTAAACTAGTTTGTATTAAACTTATTAATTGAAAAAGCGGGCGAATTTACGTCACAGGAGATTCCTCCCATAAAAACATATAATGATCGCCACATCATTAGATCGACATATTAAAATAATCATTGAAATAGTATACAATTTCACAAAAGCACAAAATATTTTAAACAATTAAAAAAACAACAACAATAATCATTGTTAATTAAATTTTTAAAAGGTTAAAAAACCGGCATGGTGAAATGAATATATAAAGACAAATGACATTATAAAAATGTGGTTGTAGTCCCAACAATTGTAAAGCAACTAGTGGCTAATTGCCAGGAGACGTAGGTACAGGTAAGGGACGGTAATGCTGGGTTTTGGAATGAAGGGCCTAGTTCTGAGGAAGGTGAGAACTAGAACTAGAAGGAGTTGAGATGGCTAAACCTGGAAACCTAGTTGAACAAAAAGGCAAATAAAGAAGTAAAAAGAAGTGCTAATCTGAAAAGGTGTTTAAAAATGAAAGTGATAAGTTTATACATTGGGCATAGACGTAGCTAAGGAAAGACACATTTATTCGCCTCTTACGAAACAGCTGTGAGCTGGAGAACCTCATTCTAAAACCAGGTTCTTACGATAACTGCCGCCAGAATCTACTTCCAAGTCACCTGGACCAACTTGTAAAATGGTCAGAAGACACAAAAGTTATAAAATGGTTAGTGAAATTTAAATAGGGTTGATAAATACTGAACTCAAATTTGATCAAATAAATGTAAATTTGTGTTAAGGTGAATTTGAGTGTTGAGACAGTTAACAGAGTTCACAAAGTTTTTCTAGATCCTCCAGGAGGATCATCTTCCTATAGTTGTTGACTGGGACACTCTGTAATATTTTGCTATTATTAGTCGGAGAGTAAATATGGTTATTAAATTTAATATGATTTCCAAAATTAGATTTATCTGGTCTCGATAAATGTTCTTTAATCCGAACTTAGCAATTCTGTCCTTAGTTTCAGAAAGTAGACTTTTGATGGTGTTTTGAGTTTTGAAGGATTTTTTGAATTTTGAAGGATATTTTGAGATTAGAAACAATATTGAGTAGGATTTTTCAAATGTCGGTAGAGATTTTCCCAAGGTAAGGATCTGTAAATAACATCATTATCTGAATTATTTGAATTAGAAAATGCCAAGTTTTTGCACGAAGTCACAATGGTTTCTCAAAGCCAAAATTCATCCATTTATCTTAAGTGAATCTAGACTTTGTTCTTATGTTTTTCTTTTTAGGGTTTCTTTTGAGAAATTATCTCCTGACATATATTTATGCGTATTTTCTTATGCCGCGTGATATGTAATTTTAATGAATATTTCAACTTCTTTTTCAAGTTGCTTATCATTTATTATTGTCAGAGTTGGATTATTTCATCAATAGCAAGATTTGAGCTTTTTGAATTTTCATCCGTTTCATCTTGTTTGTTAGTTTATTTTATAATTTGGGGTAACACACAGGAATGGGAGAAAAAAGAGCCCACGCATGTGCAAGGAAGCAAGGTACACTGATGAGTCGAAAACTAAAAATGGTAGCGGCTCAGGGATATATGGAGTGAGACATGTAAAGACATCAGCCTAAACCTTGGACAATATGCAACAGTATTCCAAGCTGAAATTCAAGTTATTTCAGTCTATGGAGCTGAGAATATAGATAGGGAATACAAAGATAAACAGATCTATATTGCCTCTGAGAGTTAATCAGCAATAAAAAAATACCAATACAGTTCCAACCTCATATGGGACTGCTTAGTACCTTGGCGAGGAAAAACAATGTGACTATCAGGGATAATGGGGTAAAAGGCAATAAGATATCTGATAACTTTGCCTGGAAGGTAACATATGATACCTTTATGGGACCTAAACTAGTATTTGGAACGTCATATGCACTGGTCCGTTAGAAAATAAAGCATTGGGTGCTCAATCAGCCTACTTACCAATGAAAATTATTACACGACGCACACTAAAAGCAAAAGACCTAAACTGTCGACAACTGAGAGAAGTTGTCTGCTTTCTAACAGGTCATTGCAAACTACGCACACCCCCACAAAAAATGGGACTCCCTCATGGGACTACCAACTGCAGAATGTGTGATATGGTAGAAGAAACTACAGTACACTTTATGTTTGACTGTGACGCACTGGTGCAAGGCTGAAGAGGCATTTTAGGTATAACCAATGCACAAGATGACCTGCTAAGTCCAAACCTAGTTCAGAGAGTCTTCAAGTTTACTCAACCTTTAGGATTTAGTAAAATGAACTAGGAGGTCCTGCAAGATGAAGCACAATAGATGAATGACCGAGTTGCAAATGGATAAATTCTCCCTTCATTTCCCCAAAATAAAAAATACCTTATAATGTACTAACTGAATGGTTTAAAATCTTGTTCCATCCTTCTATATGTAGAAAGTTTTAAGATATATTTATAATGTACAAATAATCAAATCTGTTGTCTTGTTTGTTAGTAGGAGCCTCATTCATACAAAAATGGCGTTGACATTGTTGCATTTATAAACGTAAACTAACTTCTTACTAATATTTTTGTTAACGCCAAATGTAACATTTTAAATTTTTCTTGTGTAAAAATAATGTTTTTACCTCAAGAGAAATCGTTCAAGATTACTATCGTTGCTTGCAGACATGAGTTTTAAAACATTTTTACAAAGCAGTAGTTTGTTCTTCTCGTTGAAAACGGATCGCATCTTTACTTAAAGCCCAATAATAAATGAGGACATAAAGTAAAATAATCTTCCCCATGCGGTATTTCGACTTGCATCTTGCTGTTCCCCAAGCAGATTACATAGTTAGTTAAATGTTGTTCGGATCTAGAACAATTTGTTTCAGCTGGTTTTAAGTTATTTGTTTTACCTCAGGGAATGGACCTATCGCCGCACCAAATTCCAATTTGCTGATTTAGACGGACGGGAATAATTTATTAACAAACTTTATATATTGAAACTTAAAATTAATCTTTATAAGTAGTAACTTAAAGTTAGAGCTAACCTGTAAATATTTAATAAATCAGTAGCGTCGTAGACATTTCAAAAATATTCATTCATATACGCTTATTTTAATGAAATCGTTATGTCATAATCGATGACGTATTCTGCTGTTTTACTTTTGTCATATAATATTTGAATGATATTTCACACTCAAAATTAAAATATAACTAACGACATATGTTAAGGATTGTTTTCAATGACCCATGTTAAGGTGTGTTGGTATGAATAAATTGAACACTTATTGAACACTGGACCAAATTTGAGATATCGATAACCTTATGGATTTAATTTTTTTAACTTGAAACCTCCGTTTTTTTAACTGATTTGTTTCAAATTTCTATCTTGGGGATGTTTAACGTCCCTGAGTATGATTTTTGACTAAATAAAAAAAATTACGGATGATCGAATCGTCATTAAATGGCGAATTATATAATATATTGTTATGAATTTATGATGGTCTCAATTTTTGGGGTGGGTTCTAAACAAAAATAATAATAAACATTACAAAAATAGTCATCAAAAAAAATATAATTTTATGTTTATCCTGTTATATTCCTCTTCTTGATTTTTCTTATGTATAATTCGTTTTCCCCTCCAATCTCCCTCTGTTCTTCAAAACTTCTTTCTTCTCATCTGCTTAATTCTATAAAATTGTCTGATTTTTCTTTTCTTCTATAGAAGAATCTTTTGACTTAATTATTTATTCCATGACTTGTTCTTGATTAGTTTTTTTTTTGTTTTTATAATTCCACCAGGTTTAGATTTAACTAACTTTCTTCTTAATTGACTAAATTTTTATTTATTTTTTTAAATTTCTTTTAAAAATTTTATCTCACCGGTATAAGTTTTATTTTCATATATATAACGTACAAACTTAAATATCTATTATTCAAAAGAACTTTTCAATTCAATATTTTAAATTATAAATTTCTGGATATTCCCAAAAAATTAATTGTCTTCTTGATTTGTTTATTATTTTTTTTCAACTGTCTTCTCCCAAAATTAAAATTTTTTTGTCACTTAATTAATGAATAAAATTTTTTTAATCACTTTTGACAAACTTGCCATTTACTTCTTAATTATACAGCAAAAATTTACTTTAATATTCTTTCCAAAATTTAACTTTCTCTATTAAATTATTATACAAATAATAATCATTCATATTATAAAAATGATATGATAATACAAATAAGATTTTTTTTATACTCCACAATTGTTGATTTTAAATATTTTATAAACTAATTATTCACAATAAATGCTTTAAAATTAACTTCTAACTATAAACTCTGTTTATAAAATTCAAAAATCACAAAATATTTATGTTATTCAAACCTCTTAACAAATAAATAATAATTAACTTATAAAAAATAACTCATACAGAGTATTTCATTACAATATATTAATATACGATTATATTTTTGGGGTGTACCCAAAAGTTGTAGACTGCATTTAACGGTAAAAGCGGTATTCCAGCATCTCTTTCTCTTGAAAAGTAATTAATCAACTTCAAAATTAATCTTTGCTCTTTCTCATGATACCGGGAAGGCATTTTAACAATGAAAAATTAATTGAGCAGTCAAAAGTAATAAATAACATTTACGTCGACATTAGTTAAGAAATACGTTAATGACGTCAAAATTCCGTCTTATCTATTTCATGATTGAGAGACATTGTATGACGTAACGGCAGAGGATGGTTAGTAATCATGGTAAAAATTGGGTAGTGAGTTTTCAATGGATAAAAACACGTTTTAAAGTCCCTAGAATACGATTTTGATATTTTCGCGAGGATGTCTGTGTGTGTATTAGGATGGATACTGTAGATTAGATCTGATTAGATTTTGGTGTCAATCGGATAACCGGAAGTGGCAGTTGCTACGAGTCATGGCGTCATTACTAAACAAAACGGCAATAAAGTTTTACACATATATTTTGTATACACTATAGTTTATTTTCGTATCATTAAAATTTTCAAAACTTTTGCCATTGTTGCCAGATTTACAAAAAAGTCAATTATTTTCATACTTTTTTTGTGTAAATTTTTGATTCAAAAATGTCGAGATCATGTGCTGGCCAAATCAGATTTTTTTATATACAATTTAAGGATTGATACTATCTCTAAATAAATTTGATAAAGGGATTTTAAATCATTGGATTTTTTTAATGTATAATACCATTTTTTGTTAATTTAGAAATAGTTTGAGACATTCAAATTTAACTGACACTACGCTCCTTTCACATTATACGATTTGGCTAGTACTATTAAAAACGTACGATTCTATATCGTGTGCATTGTGGTTTCACATTATACGATTTTTTGCCTTGAGATTTTTTGCCTTTAGTTGATTTTTGGGAAAATGAGCTGAAATTGAATTTTTCATGTTTAAATAAATAAAAACTTTAATAAATAGTTTCCATATGAATTTTTCTCTGTATAACTAATCTTATCAAAATAAACTTCTCCAAGCATTCTGCGTCGCGATTCGGTCTTTGTAAATATCTAGTTTTATATCCCACAATTACAGGTTTGGCTTCAATAACCGAAATTAAAACTTCAACGTCAATTTCTTGATGTGAAAGCGCTCATTTAGTTATGTGGTACCACTGAGACAGACGTTCGATACACAAACGTACGATTCCAGTGGCACTGAACGGCTTCAACACGAATATTTTACCGTACGAGTTTTAATCGTATGAGCCAAATCGTATAATTTGAAAAGAGCATAAACAATAATAATTTTATGTAATGAATCTCGCAACACTTAAAAAGAATTTTAATTATCAACTTTTTAACTATTTTGAGCAGATAACATGATAAAATGTAAGCATAGCCCTCGTGCGATTTAAATAAAATGCGAACAAAGTATATATTAGCTTTAAGCTCAATTAAAGATTTACAGTGTAAGAATAAAGATGTAAAACGAAGATCAAAGATCACCTTAACATTGTCGTTTACTCACTTCTCAACAAGCTTCGCCGCGAGAAGAAAGCATAGAGCGCGATAAAAGTCACGGATTTAGAATTGCGCGGCGTCTGCCTTGTTCGAAAAAACGATAATGCTATTTTCCACCAAAGTATCCGACTTTTCACAACTATTCAATGCCGCGAGCGATTTACGTTGCGAATCGAATTTGTATTGACTAAGTCTCAAGAATCCATTTGTGGCGGAAACTTTTCCAAGGTGACGACCGACGACGACGAGAAACAATTTTTCGGTAGCAATAAAGACAAGTGGACACTTAAGTTTTTCAATAGAATTTATGAAAATGTATGAAAATAAAAATAAAGATGAGGTAAATTTCTTGATTCGAAAAGTTAGTAGTGTTATATTATTAAATGTCTTAGCAGGTAAGCTTTGATTTTGTTATTAATTATAATTTTTAAGTATTTTTCAATTTCAAATCTTTAATTTCTTAATGTTTGTTTGCAATTTTAGTTTACCTTATACACTATTACTTAAAGTAAGATATATTTCACTTTATTATATTTTTGGAACCAGAAAGATATGTCTATCATATTATGTTTGAAGATTGTATTCCAAAGCTATTATGATTTGAAGTCGACATATATCCATAAAAAGGGATACAAATGTAACGCGATAACAGAATTTATCAGTAGTGACACATTTGGCACCTTACTATTGGTGACAGATTTAAGACTTGCCATTTTATAACATGGATTGTCGCATGTCACCAGATGTGACGTACATTTATGTTATCCAATTCTTCTATTTTTTGGTATTATGTATCAATCTGAAAGTCGAAAAAACAAATAAATGTATTTAATAATTAAAACAAAACCAATATCTCTTAAACTAGAAAAAATAAACAATATTATTTTTCCTAAAAATACTATTAGAAGCAAGATATTTATCAGGCTCCATTAAGCTCTGTCGTTCTTACGATGTTTGTTGTTCTTATTACAAGTGGTATGAATTAAAACACAATTATTTACAGCTGAATATTTACTTGACAAAATTGTATTTATGGTCTCTTTAATACAGAAAGTTACAATTAACAACTTATATATTTATGTACTATAAAATAATAATTGAATTCTTACAGTTCCATTATTATTATTATGCCTTCTGCTTAATGCTATAAAGTGACCCGCGGATTCCTCGCCAGTCATTCCAATTAAACCCCGTAAAGTACATAAAATTTTATTTAACAAAAAAATTACTGGTAAATCTTTTAAGGCATATTTTATTTCCGTTAAATGCGTATTTAAATTCGTAGGCTCTATAAATAGAGCAGTATTACATATTACACTTTTAGTTTTGATTTTCCCATAAGTTGAACATACACTTTCCTTAGGTTTGAATGCACTGTGAATTAGATTTACTAACTCCTTAACATTATCATAGAAGAGAGAGAAAAATTTTCTGTTCGCAATTTTCATAATAACATGATGAACATTTTTTAATGGTCTTAAGAGAGCATAGTAGTCAACACACTATCCATATTTATGTGGCAAATGTTTTCAGAATAGATTTTCGTAGAAAAAACTGAATGAGCAATTTCTGCTCGAAGGTTATACGACTTTGCCGAAATACCTTTCTTAATTAATGACTGCATTAAGACTCCATAAACTATCGCAGTATGCGGCTGCAATTAGCTGAAAAATTGAATCAAAACTGCATGTGTTATAGCTAATGATACTATATCCTTATTTTTAAGTGTTATAGGTAATAATCCAGGCCTGTGTCCATTTTTCAGAATACCAATCGGTAAGAGTCTTTTTCCCGGTGAACCTATGCTGAAGAATTCAGAATTTGCTTCTAAGTAAGAATTTCGCTTTCGCTTTGCGGGGGTTTCTCCTTGTCCCATCCAATTCTTCCTTGCACTCAAAAACCATTCTCTTATCCTTATCGCTTAACAAAATACAAGCTCTGCATATCCATTTTGTATCTCCAAATTTCGTTGATCACATTTTGTAAGCAAATTACTAATATAGGTTATTATTGTTTAAAAGACAATGACGTAATTTATTATAATTTTTTATCATCAAGATTACAAAATTGTATTTCCCAATATTAAATGCATCAAATATTAATGAACTAGTAAAATTTTATGTTAGTATGTTGTCTATCTTGGACGATGTTGCCTCGTAATCGCGTCAAAAAATAATTATCTCACTGTTGTAATTTTAGTTGTTTATAGCTTTTGATTTTTTAGCGTTGGTAAATCATTAATAGTAGAATATCTGAAATATTATTTTTTACGAAATTTTACTAATTTAAATTCTTGATAAATACCTCTTATACAGGGTGTTTCTTTGGGAAAGTGACATACGTTAACTGCAGATAGGGGACACCTAGGCGATCTCAAAAAGCCCATACTTAATGGGTCTAACTACTTTACTAACCACGATACAGGGTGTTTTATCTATTTTGCCAATTTCTTGCATGGTTTATAACTTTCTAACCACACTATATATTTTCATAATATTTGGCGGGCATATTTTGTTTAAAGTGTCCAATCGATTAATAAATTTACAATAAAAGAAATCCAGGTCCGGATTAAAAAAAATATTATAAAATATTCCGACACAAAAACAACACCCTGTATATTAGATTTTTCTAAAATCGATCCTGTATTTGCAGAGAGCACGAAAAAATTAATTTAATGGTATACTTTGCATTTTCGACAAAATGTTTTTTCTTGTAAAATTTTGAGTTTGAATTCTGAAATGGTGTGAATTGTGAGAGGCCAAAATTGTAACTAATTTCTTTTTAATGTGATTTAGTTTTAATGGAGACAAATTAACCTAAATTCGTAAAATTTTAATATTTTAAATATTTTTTCATTATTTGCAATAAATAATCCACAAAAAAATTCATCTTTAATTAACGAAAAAATAATAATTAATCCACCAAAAATAAATAATTTTAATTAATCAAGAATAACAAACATTTTAAAAAACGCCTAAAAAATATTACACGGGGAAAAACATATGTTTCTAGTACTACGGCCCGAAAAATTCACTTTAACAATAAACACATGAATTATACGCAACACAAAATTTATGGACATCACGATTTTTTACGGTTTTTTTATCGTTTTTTACGATTTTTTACAATTTTTTGATACTTTTTATGATTTTTTCTGATTTTTACGGTTTTTACAGATTTTTACGATTTTTTACGGTTTTTTACGATTTATTACGATTTTTAATAATTTTTTCCGATTTCTTATGATATCTTACAATTTTTTTCGATATGAACTGTTTCGATCTTTTTTTTCATTTTTCAACCCCCTCAAATTTCAACACTCTAGGTCGAATAAAAAAAAAGTTTTATTCACATTGTATTTAAAAAATGATAATCCATAATGGTTTTACTTTGTTGTCATTAATTTTCAGGCGTTTTTTATAATTTCTGTTGTTTTTCATTAATTAAAGTTATTTATTTTTTGTTAGTATTATTTATTCGTTACTTAAAAATGAATGTTTTTTGTGGATTATTTATCGCAAATAATAAAAAAATACTTAAAATATTGAAATTTTACCAATTTAGGTTAGCTAGTCTTCATTAAAACTAAATCACATTAAAAACAAAATTTGTTTCAATTTTGGACTCTCAAAATTCACGCCATTTCAGAATACAAACTCAAAATTTTACAACAAAAAACATTTTACCGAAAATGCAAAGTATATCACTAAATTAATTTTTTCGTGCTCTTTGCAAATACAGAACCTATTTTTGAAAAATCTGATACACAGCGTGTTGGTTTTAGGTCGGAATATTTTATAATAGTTTTTTAATCTGGACCTGGATTTCTTTTATTGTAAATTTATTGATCGATTGAACACTTTAAACAAAATATGCCCGCCAAATATTATGAAAATATATAGTGTGGTTAGAAAGTTATAAACCATGCAAGAAATTGGCAAAATAGATAAAACACCCTGTATCGTGGTTAGTAAAGTAGTTAGACCCATTAAGTATGGGGTTTTTGAGTTCGCCTATGTGTCCTATCTGCAGTTAACGTATGTCACTTTCCCAATGAAACACCCTGTATAAGATATAAAAACATAGAAAATGATTGTTTTTTAACTGAGGTGTTATATTTATATTTATGAATTACTATTGACAAATAAATGAACTTTTCACTTACTTTGGCTCAGATAAGCTGAAGAATATTGCTTCCTCCTTTACTCTTCATTATGTAAATAAATGAGCAGCTTAGAAACAAGCGGATTAAAAACAAATACTAGCGCATAATGAGCGCATTAATTTGCAACAAAAATATTTAAAAAAAAATTCATTGAGGGGGGTAGTATTAACGTAGCCCCCCCAACTTTATTTAAATAATTAAGGCATTTACAAACAAGCGCATTAAAAATAAATACTAGCGCATAAGAGAGCATAATGACCGCATTGTTTTTGTTTATAATTTTTGGAGGGGGGCAGCCTATTTATCGTATAATTTTAGTATGAACCATTTACAATACCGTGCTGCGTGCTAGATAATCCCTTCTACTATCATAAAAACAATTAAAAAGAAGAGTCCGAGTTGGTCTATAGTAGTTATGTTTGGTGTGTTGAGATGATAAGACGACTCTAAGTGATACGTGTAGGCCTCTGTTGGCCGCAGTGGAGGGGCGAGCAAACGCTCCACTCACATTGAACCTACCTGAAGTGATACGTGTCAGGTACCTTTTCGCTTCTAAAGCTCGCATGACATGGAGCAATGCAACCTGCAAGAAATTGCAGCAAATTTTTGCAAGATCAAAGTATTGCATGTATTGAATCTTACATGTTGTTTGACATTATGCAAGTCTCTTGCCATTGCAACATGGCTGCCAACCCCCCCCCCCCCCCAAAAGCGGTTGCTATTGAACCGCTACCGACTATCTTTGCCAGACCATAGGATTAATTTACCATCTAAGTCACCAATCATGTAAAAAAGTTAGTGATAGTCAGAGTTGCTAACTTAGCATAGAAGTTATATTGAAAAAAAAAACGAAAAAAAATGTGTAGTTTATTCATCTCCAAAATAAAAACTAACAGAATACAAATAAAAAACTTTGGTTGTTTTGACAAAACAATTAAAACAAAAATGACAATCCTGAATAACAAGTGAAGTGACATTTGGTGAGTTGGTAAACCAAAAGGAACTAGATTTCTCCCTAGAATTCCAACTTTCAGGCTATAGAAGTCGCACCAAACCAATAAAGTTGCAATTGCAAGCTGTTGCAAAAGTTGATCAGCTGGGCTTTAACTGCGCATGCCTTTGATCAAGAGAAATTGCGTCTTGCATGGCGTTGCAGGTTGCATTGCTCCATGTCATGCGAGCTTAACCCTTTTCGTTAGAAATTGAAATCGGGATAAACTTATTGTTAGTCTTACCAGTAATTTGAGCCTCTTATATGGCGAATTACTACTCAATCTTTTATGGTTAGTATCTCTAACAATTCCACTATTCCTGGATGATGTAGAAACAGATTTTAATTCTCTATTTTCTTCTGTCAACCTCTCGTTTCTATCGATAAGTTATATAACTTTTACTCTGAGTTTATTATATTGCTCAGTACCTTAGTATCTGAATTGTGTTCTATTTGGTAATTTTAATTAATCTCATCTCATGTGTCACCCAACTGTCCAATGATAAACAATTTAAAGATTTTTAGCATCTAATTCAATTGTGATTATTTAAATCAGGTCTTAAATAACTTATTTATTAAAATGATAAATTATTTTTAAACGGGGTTGTGAAATTTCATTAAATTTTACTCATTTTATAACTATTGTTTATAATTCAGTTATTTTATTTTTCTTCAAAATAAGAAACAACCAAAAGCGTCATTTTTAAAATTAAATTTCTATACGACTGCTCTTACAGTTAATTCGAAGAATTTAATATCTCAAAATAGTTCATTTCATTTCATTTTCTCTCGCTTATGAATACGCTTATCCCACTTACTAAATTGGATAATTATTTACTTGATAAAAACTTTGCATAGCGCCAAACATATGTGCATGTTTCGACAACAAATGTTTGCAATTATTTTTTTTCTTACATGGTTTCAAATATTCAGTATTCCTATATTGCCAACAATGTTTATGTTAATTTAGGAATTTTATACTTAAATCAAATTAACAAACTTTGTATTAGAAATAAATACAGTCGACAAAAATAATTAAATTATAAACATATTCCTAACTTCTCAGATATTATAAACATAAAAGAATTCGACAATGGTTATTGTGTATTTCTATAGGTATTTCTATTAAAGATCAATTTTAACCAAAGATAAATTCTCACGAAATTTATATCTAGGTACAGGGTTATTCATTATAAATGTCCCAGCCCTTATCATAGTTATTATTGCATAAACAAAAAAAATTATTTTGAAATGAAAGTTGTGTGGTTATAAACTAATTTTATTATAACGTTAATAAAACCACAGGGGACACAAGAAAAATATTCTTTTTTTTAAATGAGAGACCCTGTATATTATTGAATTTTTGAAAAGACGTTTTTCTTCTGATTTCAAAAGTATACCATATCATACACCGTTCTTAAGATATTAAAGGATAAATAAACTAGTTGCTATAAATATTGAAAGGTTAATATTATCAAAGAAAGCTTTGAAAATCACAACTGTCATGTTTATTAAATGTCATATCTTTATTGAAATACTGGGAGTTGTATCCAAATCGTCCAACACCCGCAGACAATACGTTCAGACGTATTTACCAACAGGTAAATAATATCGGTAGTTTTAATAGAAAAAGGCGACTAGTTCATACAAGCAACGAAGATCAATTAGATATAATGCTTTATTTCGAAGGTAAGCCCTCTTATAGGTATTCTTGAAAAGTTTTTTGAAACGGTATATTATTTTTTAGAAAATTCTGAATGTAGTATAAATAATTCAGCAGCTCATTTGAATATGAGTTACTCTAAAATACAACGTACGTAGAAAACTAACAACTACAAACCATAAAAAATTTTACCCGTACAAGATTTGACAAGGCTCATAAAAGGAAAAGGTTTGAGTTTTGCCACCAAATGCTCCAAAAGTTAGATGAAGATCCTGATTATTTGACTAAAATATTATGGACCGATGAATCATCCTTTTCTATGGCTGGAGTTTTTAATAGGAAAAATAGTAGGTCATGGGAAAACAAGGAGAACAGAAAAAGATTGATAAAACCAATAACAAATCAGGAAGAAAAACTCTTGGTGTATGGTGTGGAATTTTCAGAAACAAAATTGTTGGACCCATATTTTATGATTTCAATTTAACTGGTTTTACATATCTTGAAATGATTCTTCCTGAAGTTGAAGATATTCTTGTAGAGAATTTTTTGGACGTTCAACTTCAGGATATGATTTGGATGCAGGATGGGGCATCTCCGCATAATGTCCTACCTCTTAAAAAGCATTTGAACAATGTATTTCAAGGGTGGATAGGGAATAATGAAACCATATTATGGCCTACTAACAGTCCGGATCTATCCCCTATGGACTCATTTTTTTGGAGGTTTTTAAAAGACATAATAAATATCAATAATGACTGTATTCAAGTCATTAAAGACCGAAATCAATTAGAAATAAATAATCTAAATGTAAACAATTAAAGCCATTTCTCATGCAATTCAAAATATAATTAGACGTTTTCAATTATGTATTGAAAATAATGGTGGACACTTCGAACAACTTTTATAAGTTATTATTTATTTATAGTTGTAAAGTTATCTTTGTTATATTCGTTATCTATTATTTTTAATTTTAATTAAATGTTGACCAAAACTTTTATTTAATATCTTTAGAACGGTGTAAGACAGGGGTATGATATGGTATATTTTTGAAATCAGAAGAAATACATCTTTTCCAGAGTTCAATAATATACAGGGTGTCTCATTTAAAAAAACGAGTATTTTTCTTGTGTCCCCTAAACTACGCACACCACTGTAGTTTTGTTAACGTTATAATAAAATCAGTTTAAAACCACACAACATTTATTTCAAAAAATTTTGTGTTTATGCAATATTAACTATGGTAAGGGCTGGGACATTTATAATGAAAAAATCAGGCACAGGAGTAGGTATTTCAAATGACATATTACAAGTCAAATTCTGAGACATATTAATTATGTCATTTTCTGACAGTGACACTACCTTTTAATTAGTCGCATAATGGATGGTGTTCATACCCTACCAAATGCAACCCGACAATGGACAAGACTACGAAGTGGAACTGGAACAAGACCTACTGACACCTATCGACAATTACGAAGACCTTAAACTATTCACCCCAAAGAAGTAATAGACGAAATAAAAGCTCTAAATAAAGTACCAAAGAAATGTTTCGTCAAGTTACTCTCCATATTCAATGCAGTTTTGAGCACACAACATTGGCTGGCTTAAAGCCATAAAAATAGCACAAATAATTATGATCCCAAAAACCGGTAAAAACCAAGTTGCTGCCAGATAAGCCTGCTACCAACTATTTCAAAAGACTTAAGAGATTAAAAGAATATATTGAACAACGCGACTTCATACCAGACCATCAATTCGATTTCAGACATGCCGCCCCAACAATACAGCAATGCCATCGTATAACCAATATAAATATTAAAGCACTCGGAAGTAAAAAATCCTTCACAGTCGCATTTCTCGATATAATCCAAGCGTTCGATAAAGTTTGGCAGCCGAGTCTACTGTACAAAATTAAAATATTCTAATCTGTTGAAATCCTACCTACACAGGCGCGAGTTTAAAACAAAGTTCAGCGATGATGTTTCCAGTCAGGGGTACCCCAAGTAAGTATCCTTAGTCCTTTGTTATATATTATATATAGAGGTAACCACATGTACAATTGGAACATTTGCAGATGACACAGCCATTTTTTCTACCATTGAAGATCCGACAATAGCATCTGCCAATATCCAAGAGCACCTAAATTTTGTAAATAATTTGCAACAAAAATGAAAAATTAAGGTTAACGAATCGAAGTCTTCACATATTACTTTCAGTCTCCGCCAAGGCACATGTCCTGCCGTTAATCTTAACCTGATAAATATACTACAACAAGATACAGCCAATTAAATAGGCCTTTACTTTGACTCAAAAATGAACTGGAAACAGCACATAAAAAAGAATAGACAGCAAATTGACTTCAAAATGAAAGAAATAATCTGGCTGGAAGGCAGAAAATCATTCCAAATACAAAACCGTAATTGAGCCATTATGGACTTTGAGCTATGAGGATGCGCCTCCAAGTCAACAATAGCCATACTTCAGAAATGGCAATAGAAAATAATTAGAACGATAACAAACGCTCCATGGTATGTATAAAACCACTATATACAGAGACCTCAAAATTCCATAGGTTCGTGAAGTCATTAGGGAAAGAGCCAAAACATCGAGACAAACGAGAAAAATGAAATGATCATTCCAATCCACTAATTGAGTCACTATTTCAATGACAGAAGACCAAGAAGACTGTGGCCAAAAGACCTATAAAGGCATCGAGGAGTTATGGTTGGAAGAACTCCTTAACACTCCATTATTTGTAAAGTTTGTACAGTGACCCCTGACCACTACGTCATCATTACCGCTTGTGTTTGTAGGACATGTAAACCAGATGAAACAGACAATTTACATCTAAAGTGAATGTCTTAAATAACTTCAACAATCAGATCAAATTTTATGTCAGTTTTGATTTTGACACATTTGATATTTACGCATTTTAGAAAAAATGTCAATAAAAAATAAGGTAAGTTCAGTAAAAAATAAGGTGAGTTCAGTAAAAATGAGGTGAGATTGAAGTTTATTTTTTGAAATGATAAGATATAACCATTATTCAATTTTTTAGGTGTTTGCATTTCACATAGAATCCAAAATCAGGAGATCGGCTCTTCAAAATTAGGCCAATGATACATTTTTTCAATAAAAAAATGAGTGGTGTACTACCCGGGGAAAACCTTTCGCTTGACGAGCCATGGTATTGTGGAGGGGTAGATCGTCATTTTGTCAGTATATCAAAAATTAACGGCATAAGTACGGAAGAAAATTGTACGTTCTAACAGAACCTGATGGCACAATCTTGAACTTTGATGTCTACACCGGCCATTTGGACGACTTTGGCGGCAGTGGCCACGCGGCAAATATAGTACTTTATTTATTGGATGAAATGCTAGATGTTGGTCAATCAGTTTATTTCTATAACAGCCATGGCCTGGCCGTAAAGCTACTGGGCCTCAAGACTTACTACACAGGGACTTTCAGGACGGACCTCAAGAACACCCCTCAGGTAAAAATTGCTAAATTGAAAAAGGGGGAAACTGTCATCAAATATAGCGACGATGGTGTGCTTATTGATAAATGGCGAGATACGAGGGAGGTGGCATATATTTCCACAGAATATAAAAATGAGATGGTGGCATTCCAAGATAAATTAAGAGGGAATCGCGAAATCCTAAACCTATTTCCATTATAACGAAAATATCTGAGGAGTTGATATTATCCATGTGAGAAGAAAACCATTCTTTGGCACAAAAACCTTGGAGTTCACGTGGTGCAAATGCTTCTCATTAATTCGTATTTGTTATATAAGAAGATTACGAAATCAAAAATGTAGATTTATGACTTTCGGATAAAGATTATCGACTAGTTAGTCCCTTCAAAAGTTACACTTCCTCTGACTCTGATGAACAAAAATACACAATCTAAAGAAAAATTCCCAAGGACCCAAGCGGAAAGCTGCCATATCGAGACCTTGCACCTAGTGTTGGAATCAACTAAAAGAAGGAGGCACACGTCATACCACTGCTCGGCATGCGTAAGTGCACCATACCTTTCTATTGGCGTTTGTTTCGAGAATTTTCATAAAAATAAATGAAATGTCATTTTTACAAACATGAATAAAATACCGCTAGATTTCCTCTTGAAAGGAAATAACAATAAATTACTATAGCTGCTAATCTTTTTTAGATACGTGACGTCTAAATAAGTCATCAGCACTGCGTTCACATTATAATGCTCAGTGCGCATGACTTATTTATCCTTCATGGCCTTTTGGCGCTAATTTTTGCAGGCTAGTTACAAAAGAATTTTGTGCAATAAATTCCTCAGATTTATGTGAACGATTTTGTTAGCACTAGGCGCCTACGCCTTGAATTAAAGTAGCAGCATACATGATAATACATCCATACATTTGACAAGATATGAGGTAATAAAAAAACCACAGGTTGGTTTCCTAAGTTATGAGCAAGAAAAGAAATGTGTAAAATTTATAAAACACTGTATCTCGGTTCTAAACAGTGCAATACCCATTATATAGGATTTTTTTAGAATCACTTCGGTGACCGCCATACACAGTTAATGTATGTCCTTTCCCAGTAAATCACATATATTATATAAAGAATTATTAAAAGATAGTTAATATTGTTATCTACAACTTACTTATTATTAAGAATATTAAATCTTTGTCGATGTTGTCAATTAAAATGACCAGGACATGTTTATATCTTTTAACACGCGTTAAAGAAAAACTCGAGAATATTTAATGATTTATTTATAGTTTTGTGTACCTTCTGACCTATTTTAACAGCCAACATTTTTTTAAATAAAATAATGTAAATATAAATTAAAAACCTATCAGTATAAGTGGACTTCAAAGGATCTGGTTTGACTGATATACAAATATAAAAATGTATGAAATTATTCATATAAATATTTAGAAAAATATTATTGAGTTGTTTCTTTTTTTATAATTGCAACAAATAAAAATATATATATATTTTTAGATGATAAATGTGTTCCAGAGAATTTAAATAAAATAATGCATTTTATATACAATAATAAATATTTTTTTTGTTAACTGTTATGACTCATTCTCTTTTCTCCTTTTATTTTTAATTTGGTAAGTTCTTTAATTTATTGTAATGATCCCACCTATCTTAACAATATGTATTATAAACCTGATGATGGCGTATCGCCGAAACTAGTCGCCGCCCCTAATTCATTTAAATTGTAACCAGGAAGATTTATAATTGCATGCATTAAAATTGTGGTACAGGATTCGAGTTTTACTAGCTCAACTATATTAAGGCCTGAAACCCCTCCTTAGGAGTCTCACATATAAGTAAACAACTTGACTTTTTAATCTTTAATTTTTTAATTATTACTATTTCATAATGAAAAGGGTAAAATTAGGCTTTAGGAGTTGGTGACTAATATTATTACAGTATTTTAGGTTAATAATTTTAATTTTAATGGTTTATATAATTTTAATGTTCTGGAAAAAATTTTCAACTTTGAACCAACCTAGTTACGCCACTGCTCAACTATTCTAATAACAAAACGGGCAAATTATATGTTTGCCCTCGACGTAATGATGCATTTTCCGCCTACTATCACGTTATCACCTAAATCGAAAATTTTAATAATTTTGGTTCGTTATCTGAAAAAAAAAATTACTATATTTCCGAAAGACATTATTTGTGTTTATTTTTTTGATTATTGGTTATGTTTCTAATTTCTCTATTTTGTTATGCTTAAACTAACACATGAAATACTTTGATGGGATTAACCATTTAATCGCTACAGTAGTTTTAAGCATACTTAATTGCACTAAAACAGTGAATTGTTTAATGTCTAACTAGTCCAGAACAATAAGTTTGCATGTGATGTATAAAGCCTAAAGATCCAACTACACTACATTTAATGTACTGTAAAATCTGTTCAAGTAATTGCTACGAACCCCTAGAGCAATATTTCATGACGATAACTTGCTAAACATTAGTGGCTGAATTCTCACGACAAAATGTAGATTTTTCAAATAAAAATTAATTTTATGAGATATTACGTTAATTAAGGCGGCTCTACCGCTCTTCATTTCAAGAAATATCCCTACACATAAGATTCGCTTTGTTTGTATACAGACAGTTGTACGTGTAATAGTTTTCTCTCGTTTTATCACGTAGTTAAATAAAACGTCTATCTTTCCTGGTGTTTAACTAAGTTTATTTCACCACCTTATGACGTCAGTCGACAACAGGGACATCTAGACTGCCGGTACATGTTATTAATTCCGAAATATTTATTAAATTACAGTTTTTTTTTAAATTTTCAATTTTAATTTTTTACACAAAAATAGATGGAAACTTAAAATTCTAGTACCATCAACCTTTAGTCATTTTCATTTAGAATTTGTTTCTGAAAATATTTTTTTATTAAAATCAAACATACAGGCTAACTTTTAAAAACAAGAATTGTCTGAAATGATTTTAATACTAAAAAATTAAACCAAAGGATAGGATTACTTAACAATAACTGAAAAATAATAAAAAAACAATTTTTACACCCAATTTTTTAAAATAAAAACACATTTTACTTGTTTAATTTTCTAAATGGCAACCACGCAAGTCACGTCGTATACGGAACTCTTAAGTGTCAGCTTGTAAGACCCACCATAATGCGGAAGAAGCCCGGTATCTGCGCAGGTTTTAGGCATCTTTTAACGTACTCTTGTGTATCCATTTGGATACGCGAGCCTTTCATTTGAATACCCAGTAAACATGAAATGGATACGGAAATTTGGGACTTAATGACTTAACCCTACGTTAAAATTACCTGATAATTACTGATAATTTAAAAAACTGAGCGGACACCAATGGTAATTATTACAATTACATGAAAATGCAAAAAGCATAAATATAAAGAAAAATAATCAACCACCGAGAAAAATAATGTTTAATTCG